>VZRQ01001715.1:101405-116189 GCA_013397975.1 Machaerirhynchus nigripectus | reverse complement strand
TCCTCAGGACAAGAGAGATGTGGAGCTCCTGGAAAAGGTCCAGTGGAGGGCAGGAAAGATGATTAAGGGAGTGGAGCATCTCTCTTACGAGGAAAGGCTAAGGGAACTAAGCCTGTTCATCCTGAAAAAGAGACGACTGAGAAGGGAACTCATCAATGTCTATAAGTATTTGCAGGGAGGATGTCAGAGGATGGATCCAGGCTCTTCTTGGTGGTGCCAAGCAATCGGACAAGAAGCAATGGGCAGAAACTGATGCCCACCAGAAGAGGAAGAACTTCTTTGCTGGGTGGGTGACCGAACACTGGAACAGATTGTCCAGAGATGTTGTGGGGTCTCCCTCACTGGAGATACTCCAGAACTGTCTGGACTTAATCCTGTACCCTGTGCTCTAGGATGACCCCATTTGAGCAGGGGCATTGGACCACATGACCCACTGTGGTGGTCCCTTCCAACCTGACCCATTCTGTGATTTTATGAGTGAAGTGTTTTCCTACAGAGGTCAAGTGTTTCATTTCAGTCAAAGTCAATCGTCACTGAATGACCACATTGCTCTAAATTAATCTTCAGTACTTGAGAAAGGTTTTTAATTCCTCACAGGGAGAGAGCCTGCCATGGTTTAAGTACACCCGTGAAAAGAGGGATTTATTGATAGCATACAAAGGTAAAACGTCACAAATGTATCTTGAACCTGGAGTATTTTAAGACTTCTGATTTGAAGAAAAATGGTGAAATAGTTCTAGGGACAGACACATCCTCAGGTGATAAATCCTACCACAAATCCTACCCTCCACCCTGCAGCCCTGAGAGCTAATTATAACAGCACAAAAAAATCCCCTTCTGATATGCTCAGGGTGTGCACATGAGTTACAAGATTTTTCACTAATAACTCAACCTGCATCAAAAGAGAAGAGGAAGAAATGCAAAGACACATGCACCAGTGTTAATGAAATCACTGAGTCCAGGTAGTGGCTGGGTTGAGCAAGTCCATTGCAGTAGTTAATATGTGAGAGCTATTTATGCCTTAATAGCATGAGTGATTAGTTTTAGCCTTTTGTTGGTTAAAAAAACTAAAAAACAGTCCCTTGTGTGCTTCCAGAAATTGCTACTAAAGAGAAATCAATCAAAATGTTCACATAAGCAAGGTTCATGGTTGTAGCATTTAACTGAATGAGAAACTGTTCCCTTAGGTGTCTTTAATTTATAAATTGCACCCTCCTGGTTGTATGGAATATCTTCTCTAGGCATGAAGTTATTAATGGAGACAGAACTTTGAAGAAGTGCTGTAGAAATCTTTCTTGCCCCTGGAGGCTTGTCCCAAGGGATTACACCAACCAAATGCATTAAGGAAGCAGTCAAGTACTCTCCAAATGCAACCTGCATATTTCCAAAGAGTTCAGCTGCAGCCAGATTACTTTAGCTCAAGTTTCTTGTGCTTTGTCTCTTTGCCAGAATTAGCCACCTAGTTTTGGAAAGTTCACCACAAAAACAAAGGGAACTTGTGAAGCTGCAAAGGAGGTGTTATCACCTCTATTCAACAATAACAGGCTGTGATAGATCCTTTCTCACCAAATTACTGTAGCTTTGCACAGAATTTTAATTTGGAAGCAGCTATTTGGATCCTATGGGCAAGTAGGATTTAGAACTGTAAATCCATGAAACCCTGAACAAATCTCAAATGTTGGCAAGCTACTAGGAAATGGCTTCTCTTGTCTAAGACTAGTCATGTTAGACATTTTTTATTATTTTACCTTGCTAAATTGTAAATTATAGATGCCTTCTGGAGTGCAATGAAATCACTCTGATCAAGGGTAGTAACACACAAGCAAATAGTTGTGACTCCTAAACCTAAGTCGTTATAATGTAGGCCAATTATTGCTTATTTTGAAAAAAGGTGATTTTTCAATCTTCTTTCCCTCACTGAGTCCATTCTCTTCTCCCTCACCAGCTGCTCACTTCAAACCTGGCAGACTTGATGCCTCCCCTTCACTGGAGTATGATCTAAAGGGTAGGCAACCTTCAGCACAGAGAGGGCAATAAGCCGTGGGACAAGAAGGGTGGAGCCCAGAGAGGAAACGGACAACATTCTGCTTTTTAAAATGTTTTCCTGCCTTGCCTCCAAACCAGAAACCATAGAGCACACAAGGCAAATCAAAAAGCCCTTATTTAATTATGGACTTGCGCTGCGATTTCTTAGCAGAAATGAGCTGTGCCATGGCCACAGTGAAGGGAACACAACAAGGATGTGCAGGTCAGGAGTTGGGTTTGATGACTGAAAAGAACAGAAGGGAGCATTACATCTAGGCAGTGAAAATGTTTGTGGAGGAACAGTACTGTCCAGAGCTACATCACACAGATCCCTAGTGACCTGAGTAAAGTAGGGCTCTAACATCAAGGGTACTTGTTTTGAAAGTGTTCATTTTTTCCTCATTATTCAGCATGTTACTCATGTATCACTCACTGCACAGAATCCACTCTGGAGAGAATTATCACATTTTCCAGATCTGCTTGTCCTAAATGTTTGCTTGCCTGCAGAGCTGCCCTCACAAAAATCATTATTCTTGAACAAGAAAATGAGAACAACATTTTAATTATGGTCTTGGTAGCAAAACACCATTGAAATATTTTGTATATTAACTACAGTCTGAAAAAGGTCTGGAAGGTGTAGGAAGCACATCTGAATGCCAGAACATAAAGTGATATTGGGAGAAAGCTCTGCTGAGCTCTCTGCTCCAGTGTAGCCCGTGTACAGATCCACCTCCACATTATGAGAAGTTTGAGGAGGCAACTGTTGATGTTCTCTTTGGAGAATATCACAAGCACTATCTAGTAAATCCTAAATGAATGTTCACAAACTGTGATCTCCAGATATGGAAAGGGAATGAGGCTTTAGCTATTTCTTTTGTGAAAGCCATAGAAAGAGCCGTGACCTCATGTCACGCCTCTTACAACATTTGAAACCTGGACTCTAGAGCAAATAGACTTTCCATTTTTCCAGCACTTAAAAAAGGAGAAACCTTCTCCCTGTCGCCCAGATTTAATTCCCCATGAGTGAGAAGTCAGTTTCTTCTGAAACAGTTCAAAATAATCCTCAGGACAGAACAGGTTGGGGGAAAAGGTCAACCAGGACAAGCAAAGTTGTACAAAACTTTCTTGTCAAGACAGTTTGTGCAAATTAACCACAGACCTGTCAGGACAGAAACAGCCAGACTACCAGGAGGAAACAAAACCTGTTTGAGACTTGCACCCAGTGTTCAGACGTAGTTCAGTTACATTAACCAAGTTCTGCACTGGCCCTTATTTATTCTGAGATTAAGAAGAGCTAACGTTAGAATAGGTTTTTATTTTGTATGTAGGAGTTTTTTGGGTTTTTTTGTTTTTAAACACTCCAATTTCGATTTCTATTTAATTCTGTCAGACTCTGGAAAACTGGTGGGAAGGTCAAGGCTAAGAAAAAAGACATTAGAGGTAAAAGTTTCTGTATCTGCCCGGAGTAGATGAACCCTTCTCTACTTTCTGAGCCAAATCTTTCCCAAAACACTGTTGCTAAAATACCTACCATTCAACTATTTTCACAGTGTTTTAAGTTTGGCTTATTTTCAATTTTAAGAAAGAGTAATTACATTTTTCATACAAAACCTTTCCCAAGAGTTTCTGTTGCCTTCATCTCCAGAGGTTACAAGCTCATCTTGGCAGGCAGGAGATACTATCAGTGTTCCTTATTCAGGCCAGTAGCAAGATACTTCTGTCACCTCATCTTGAATTAATTTTAGCTACCATGACAGGGGTACCTGGAAACAGCTCTTCAGGCAGAAATCCCCAAATGCATTCACAATGGGAAGGATTTAGCACAGGCACGTTCATCTTCTTTACAGGAAACAAAACAGGAATAGCAGCACTTAAAGACAATATGTAAGGGTATTTAAACAAGAATAGCTCCTAAGTGCAATAAATACTTCATGCTCACATGAGCTACAAATCAGCTGCGGCCCACTGAACCATCTGCTCTCACAACAGCTTCCAGCCTGCCTTTCTCACTGCAGTGCAGTGTGGGTTGTACTGCTCCCAGAAAGGATTTGGATTGAGCTAGATCAGATAAGGAGAGCCCTTAGTGGCTGGTACATTTAAAACTGTTTTAAATTGCTTGTCATATACTTGTGAAATTACCGTGTCCTGTAATTGGAATTATTGAAGTGGAAAAGATAGCAGGTAAATGGTTGGGAGAGTATTTGTAGGTTCCTCTAAACCTTACTTCTGATAAAGCCAGTTCTCCCTGCAACTGAAATAAGCTGTCCTACCGTCTTCGTTCCTGACATGATCTCGCACAGCTTGGACAAGAACAGGGTTTTTATTCCATCACATCTGAGATAACACTGCAGGAAATGTGACACAAAAACATCTTTGTGCCAAGCTGACTTGCGTGCTGTGCCAGATGTCAGGAGGATCCAGCTGCTTTCAGCTTCCATGGAGCCTAGAAGAGGGCTAACCAAACTTTGTGACACTACAAGGCACTGGCATGCTTTTCCTTGCATGCTTTTCCTAACAAGGTCGTGGCCAAGAATTCTCCCCAGATCCTGAGATGTGACATTGGCAACTGCTGCATAACACAGTTTAATAGGTGATAAGATCACCTGGAAAGCTGCCTGTGAGAGCAGGGACTAACCTTATGCACCTCTGTGTGGCTCCTCTGGATGAGAAGTTCATCGTTGTGGCATAACACTGCTCGTGTGAGATGCTGAATGGTAAGGGCAGGACATGGCAGGGCCTGGGGGGATCAGGGCATGTAATGTGACAGAGGCAGGAAGGCAGGACAGCAGTCAAGGCAGCACAAGAAGCAAAGCATGTGGATACCATTCTTTTAGTTCTCAATATCCAGCTAAGTATTACAGGAACTTAGGTACTGTCCCAAAACTTTCCTGAGGTCAGAAAAGTTCAGGAAATTTGTTTCAGATGAGCTTGTCTAAACAACTAAAACATCTAAACAATATCTAAAGCATAACAAATAATTGTTCAAACCTAATCACAACTTAGATATAATTACAAGATAGATATTGGCCTCCACTAGATGCTGAGCTTCCTCGTAGTGAAGTTGCTAGACTTCTGGTGGGTATAGACTTCAGCCTGTTATTGCTCCCCTGTACTTCAGAGACCCTCTGACCCTCTGGTGTCTGAAGGATCCATTATCAAGACAGAATTAGATGAAAAACTTGACCCTTTAATATTAAATATTAAAAGGGTACTAGAATGCCACCTTAGATGCCTTCAATGCTATGAATAGATTATTTTGCACAAGAAAGCCTGGACATTTCAACAATTAACCATTTCTAGGGGCATCTATATTTGCTTCTGCCATAGTAACTATCACTGAAGACTCAGGACTTCCTCCTAGGTTAAATCAAATATTTTATATGTGTCAGCAAGCTGGAATTCCACCAGAACATCATGCAAACAAAACCAGAACAGTTATCATTAATGGCTCCATTTCAGTGCATAAGAAAGAAAATAATATTTTTCATCAAGGTGCTGAATTTTTTATTATCTCTATGCTATGAAGTTTTCCAGTTCTAAGAAAAAAGAATAACATCTACTCTCTAGGCTGTAAAACCATACAGCTAAGCCTTGTCTCGTGGCAGTTTTAATTTTGGAGGGAGAGTGGGACAAAAACTGTATTTCCCAAGACTTCCACCCAGTATTTTCAACCATCTACATATAATTTGATATTAAGAAAATAAATGCAGTTATCTGCTACTGTAAAAGAGGACTTTTAAGTACCCTGATGACTAGCACCAACAACTTGAAGATCAGGAAAATAAGATTTCAAAACAGCAAGGTCTTTTAGGAATATTGAACACATTCTTAACTGCTTGACCAGAAGATATCAGAAGAAACTCTACACTTGGATCTTCACACCTTAGAATGATGATAAGGATTTTTGCTTTTTCGGTAAACTACTAATTTGGCTGACTCATTAAAATTGAAAACTAGCACACCACTTTCTGCCAACAGTAAAGAGTATAATATGTTTTAGGTGTCTTTTTTTTTATACATTATTCTGTTTCTATACCAACATCTAGCAAATGTCAGTACCCACAAACCTATCTTCATCTTGAATCTTATTTTTTATATTACTTAATATCTCCTTTATATTATTAAGTAATATTACTTTTTATTACTTAATATCTCCTTTTTTAAGACAGAGCAGTGCTCCCAAGTAGTGGTTCCTGAGCGATAGCCTTCTGATGGTATCTGTGGCCCAAGAACGTTGATGACAGCAAGTAAAGGAATGTAAAGCACGTTTAGCAATACTGAGCTGCTTTGCTCACGAGCCAATGAACCACAGCACTTTTTTACCTCTGTGTCAGCACTTCAGCCTTTTCAATGGAACAGTTGTTGTTTCACAATATTACCGATTTTCCCCTGCACAAACCATTTGAAAAATGAAATGCCCGTTACTGTCCTGATTACATGCCTCATCACAGCCTGCTGGACACAAGGACGTATTATTTAGCATTCAATGACAGTACCTTAAAATACTCTATTGCAGCTCTGCCACTTTCTAGAATTCTTTAAAAAATATTTCCATAGTAAGTCTTCATATAACAACATGTAATTCTGAGGTGACAGGTTTGTGTTTTTCTACATGAAGCAATCTACTTTGCTGCAGAGGAAAACAAGTCTGACTTTTCTGGGCTATTCAAGCCTTTTGAGGTCTGAGGGATTGCTATACCACAGCAGGGCGAATAGCAGTAAGGGATCTCTACATTAAAATTCAGATAAAAACCTGTACAATTTTTCAAGCAGCAAGATGGTCATGGAGGTATATTTGTTTTTCATGCATCCAATTCCACTCTCATTTGCACTCTTGAGCAAGTACACTTTGCAGAAGACCTGTGGTATGTTTAAAGTCTCTGAGCAAACTAAGCTGAACCCACATGTGGTACAATGAATAACCCTCTAAAAGAATAATGCATTTAATCTCAGGATTCTAAATATCGTGAGCTTAGCATATTTGATATATTTCTGCTGTCCCTATGAACAAACTACAGGAAATTTTCAGCTATTCAGCTACATCTACTATGGAGAGAGGCTGAACACCCCAAGGAGGGGGGAGAAATTCAAAAACTGGGATCCAGATATTGGGGATGAACCAAAATCATTGATCAAACTTCAACACTCCTTTAAGCAGGTCCTTTTAGTTGAGAGAGTTTTATTTGTTAATCTGTGTTGAAACAGCCATTGACAGGACACCTTCCCAAGTGACAGACACTATATTTTAAAAGAGAAAGAAATAAAAACCAAATGCCAGAGGAACAGATTCCTTGTTGAGTGGGTG
Organism: Machaerirhynchus nigripectus; assembly: GCA_013397975.1. Classification (NCBI taxonomy): domain Eukaryota; kingdom Metazoa; phylum Chordata; class Aves; order Passeriformes; family Dicruridae; genus Machaerirhynchus; species Machaerirhynchus nigripectus. The sequence goes on along the minus strand of VZRQ01001715.1, from coordinate 108,859 downwards.
GCAGCACACAAGTGGCACAAGCCACTGCTTTGGAAGGGAACAGAGGGATCTTGTGGTAGCTAAAGATGTTCTGCTTACATATGTTGTCATGAGCAGCGAGAACATACAGGATTTATCTTCAGATTTTGGTGGCACTTCAACTGCCATGTTCCCCCAGCTCTAAACACATCTGCTTAGCACATCATCCAGGTTAGGGGCAGTCCAGAGTCAGTTATGAAACTCCAACCTGGCCACACCACTAATCCGTAAATTGCAGGAAAGGATTACTAGCCATGATGTGTCTAAGCATTTAAAAGGTGAGGCAGCAAGAAAGGAAGCAAATCTAATCCTCACAATAACAGCCTAATTATTTTTAGGAGAACACATCCTTATGCTGCCGCTGTGGCTCCTACATGGAGACACCCTCTCCCATCCTACAAGGAGATGCATTAGCATGACCATATGTTTTGAGGAAGGCTTGTCAGCTGAGGCACAGAGCTGCTGCTTTGGCTTCTGGAACAGGATATCTCTGTGCCAGCCAAAATCTTTGTGTATGTGTCTGTTCTGCACCACACAGTGGGACAACGGCACAGAAACCCCAGATTCTGTAAAGTGGTAAAACTAAAGCAAACAGGGAATGGCAGGGAGGTTCTAGAAACACATCAGAGAGGTAGAAGCTGTAAGAGAAGAGTTAATTTAAGATAATGTGTGGCTGAATGAGAACTAGTATGTATGCACTGGTCATGGGGAAAAAGTCAAATCCACAAAACAGCCTGGCCTCCACCCAAACCCCCCAAAGATACAGAACTGTAAGAATATGGACAAAAAATGCACAATATATGGAAGCAGTTTGTGACCAGTTTCAAAGCTGAAGTGAGAGGAGTTCATGAAAGAAATGCATGTCATAATTGCCCATCACAGGAGTGGACTGCAACTCAAAGGCTAAGGAAGGTAAAACGCCAAATTACTTCTACATAGCCCCGTGAAATTTGTGTATCGAAAACATATGAAAACTTAAAAAAAAAATCCCAATGAAATCAGAAAATACAGGTATAAACATTCTTCAGCAAAGCTGGAATTTGAGCAGCACTCTAAACCAACCATTGGTAGCCACAACTAAGTTGAATAATCACTTTATTTTCTTGGCAAACACTCCAAGAGTGGGGAAGCAGTGGCTGATGATGACTATTACAGTAAGGCAAAAGGCCCAAACTTCTCTGTATGTGGCAACCAAACACCTTTCTGAGCAGGAAGAGAAACCCTTCTGCAGCTGACCACTTTGCCTTTATTCTTTTACCATTTACTGCATAACACTATACAATGCATATTCTGCATGTACTTACTGCACTGTAGAATGTTTAAGGCTTAATCTTGTTCTGACACTTATTTTGAGCCTTGAAGTTATTTATTCAGACAGTTTTTCTGTTCTTCCATTACCATCTAGGCTAAGCAACAGGGTTCTTAACTCTTGCAGAACTGGCTCAGGCTAAAGCAGGCTATTCCCATCTCCTGGGGTTCTATATCAAGCCAGTATATCATTCCCTATAACACTCTGTTATTTGCTGTAATAACATGAAAGAGAGCAAATGCATGCGAGAGAAAGAATTTCACAGGGTGCAATCATCACATGGAAATTCTATATACTTCTCTATTTGTTTGAAACCTAGAAAGGCAAGCTATTTTAAAGTGATAATTGACTTCTATTTCAGCCCTGTAAAGAAAAGAAATGTCATCCATTCTGGGTAATTAATTGCATTACATATTCCCATACACCCACATACATTTGGAGCAGGAAAATACAACTCTCTGACAGCTACACTAGCCAAAAAAATAAAAACCCAACAGAAAAATTTAGAGATTTCAGATCATCCAAATGAAACCAGGCCCTAATTTTACTGACTAGTACTAGGGGCAATAAGCTTTAACTAATAGTTTTCTTTCTAGAACTTTGTTGATGGGCACAAAGCAGTTTTTGCATCCTCACTTCAGAGAGCTCAGTCCTTCAACGTCATTGAGGTCCCTACCCTTCAGTCAGGAAGCATATTGGCTGTTCTCTGTTTGGGGGGATTGCTGTCTCCAGTTCACTTGAAAGTACTGCTCAGGAGCAAATAAAACAGAGCTTTTTACATTCAGAGTGAAGTAGCTCTCAACATTTCTTATGGTTAGAAAACAAGGACTGGAAATAGAAATATCAGTTAAAACATAAGCAAATCAACTACAATGCCAGCTGTTGTTACAAAGCTAAACTGTCATTCCATGTCCTCTTCATTTTCCTTAATTTTTTGGAAGCGGGTAAAATTTGTTTGGTATGCAAATTTCAAGAGCGTAGAATTGTTAATATATCTGCAACTTAGATTTCTTACAAGATTTTCTATACTGTATCAGACTCTGAGACTCCTGGCATTAACACTAACATTAACCATGTTTTTTCCCTTTTCCCACAACAGCTACCACAAAAGAGAATTAACTACAGCTGCAGATGAAGAGCAAAGGCCCTGCCTGGTCGCTCCCATGAGGTGCCATCTCCGCAGACTTGTGTAACTTTGCTCAGTGTCCCCAACACGCTGAGCTGCCATCCTGCACGGCGTATACCCGTGTGTGTAGAGGCAATACTCTGAACAGAACCTCACCTGCTAAGGGGCAAGGAGTTTGAATACTAATGATTTATCATTAAAAAGGAGGTAAAACAAAGTGACACCAAGTTCCACCTTTAAGTGACATGGGCAATTGCTTATTTTTAAAATTCTCAGCTTTGGTCTGTTCTCTGCTGTTTGTAGACACTGCTGCACAAAGGCCAACCCTTGCTCCTGCTTAGGAGTAGATGTTACCACCATTTTCCTTTTCTCTGGGTGAAGGGTCAGGGCATCTTTTCTCAGGCCCTAATTTAGCGAGTCCAACTACTTCCTTTTGAACCATGACACATTTACAAAGACACCCTCGCTAAATATCGTTTTAGAAGACAATTAATTTATCACACTGAAATATAAGTAAAAGTGTGGTTCTCGAGGCAGTCCATGGAATATACATGATCCTGCACAGCTCTTTCTCACCTGCCTTCACACAGTGATGCTATCCAGTGGAGCCAGTTCCAAAGGGGGAGGACTTGGAGAGGCCACAGCCCTGGAAGCACTCACACATGTCAGTCTCTGTCCTTCCACTCATTGCTTCCCACTCCCTCCAAGAGCCTTAGGTTCCTGCAAGTGCAAGAAGCAGCTCACCTGGCTGTTGAATAGCAGAAAAGCAAAAGGGCATAAGATCCTCCAGCCTGTTTCTTTCCACTTTGTGCACAGACCCAGTCCCTATGTTCTTTTCTTTCTGTAGGGTCAGTGGCAAACAGCTGCAGCTTCTCCCTGGCCATGGTTGCAAGCACCCAAAACATGCTGTAAGATTTATATGGACAACTAGTAGCATCTAAACTTAGTTCTAACACTGATGCTTCATAATTCTTTCCTTCTATAAATCAAGAAAATCTGGGGTTTGTTATTTAAACGAAAGTATTAAAGCCAAAAAGCATACTAAAATTTCATACAAGTCAATATTTCCTTCAAGGAAAGACATCTAACCTCTAATCTCATCACTTTTGCAGCCAGATCTAAGAGTATATCATGGATAGAGGTGGAATTCTTCAGTGTGGGAGAGCTGGACCACTTTCTAGGCAATACCAACCCACACATCAGTGCTTGCTGCCCAGCCTCTGTTTCACTGAACCTCTGTGCTGTGTTTCCCAAGTCAGCTGTGGCACAGATCACACTTTGTTTGCCTGCCTGAAGAAATCTCTCATGCCAGCTGACATATATAGACAGCCCTTCCTCTAAATTCTGGAATCCATAGTACATTTCATGAGAATGAAAACAAACATTAAGAACAAGAAATACATCAAAATCCTGTCTCCCCATATGAGGATGAGGCCCATAGGATTACATTCCCAAATAAGAGACACAGGTATGTGTTGCTGCTCAGAGAACATCAGTGCTTTGGGGAAAATCGTAACACACAAAAGAGGCTCAAGGTTCAACACAGAGGATGCAGCACAGTTTAAAACAAGTACCCCGAGAAGCAGGAAAGGAACCTGTCACCAAGACAGATGCATTTAGAAAATCCATCTCAGGAGACAGATTTATGTAGATTGAAAGTATCCAATTTGAATCAAAAGTGTCAGATCTGAACAGAAGCCCAACACAAGACTTGCAGTGATACTTGTTTCCTCATCTATGTATTATTTTATTTTCTTTGCTACTGAAACAAATTGCTAAGCCTCCACCAGAGCAGAACTGGATGAAAGCACTAAGGCATTCTAAGACATAATAACAAGGATCAAAGCATTACATTTAGAGATGAGATGATTGTCACTTGTCTAAAATCATCTGCGGGCGTAGCCTTGTGAGCAAATGGATGCAGGCCAGGAAAGCAAAACAGAAACAGGGAATGTTTAGGATTCATTATGTTGCTGGCCGTGATCGGTTTATGATGCCTTTTTATAGAATCCCACAAATTGTAAGGGCAGATCTACAGGAAGACATAATCTTTATTTGTCTATTTAAGAAAAAGACACCTATATTTCATATCTATTTAAGTACCCAGTTAATTATTGCTATACAATGTCCCTAGCCAAATGCACTCTCATTTAGATGAAATTTTTGTTGTTTTTCATAATGTTCCTTTTAAGCAGCAGTCATTTCCACTCAGTCTCAGCCTAAACAGCTTCTCTGGAAGATAGCCCAATTAAGCAGATTTTCTTATTAAGCATGCCCCAGTTAAGTGATGTACATCACTACCAGCTCAGTTCCTTTATGATTTTTACATATTGAGCAGAGCACAGGGCACATTTTACATTGTTTTCAAGCTAGTCTGTCCTTGCACAAAGGAAGTATGTTTACATTCATTTTAACAAAACAACATCAAAGGTATGAAATCTAACCTAAATCGGAAAACTTCTGTGTAGTCCTGTGGAGTTTTTTGATTAAACTACCCAATTTTATTTTTAAGTGTGTTACTGAAGCAAGTCTCTGAAGGGAAACTGACTTCTGGCACCCCAGCACTCAGCGGAACATCTCTGTTGAGGTGGGAAGGGGCTCTCTTGCCCTGGGCATCTGGAAATCACCTTTATAACTCACTCTGTGTTCCAGCACTACATAAAACTTTTTAATATTTAATTTAATTTAGTTTAATTGCATTAAATTAATTAACTTTTCTTTTTTTCCTGTGGGAAAGAGCAATACAATGACGGCCTCACAGTAATTTCCTAAGGTTATATTTCTGGCGCTTGGCAAGGAATCTAAAACAAGTGTTGGGCATGTGTCTTATTTTCACAAGAAGATTACAGTTAAAATCAACAACCCTTGTACATTATATTAGATTAGAATACCAGTCCTTCTGCAGCAATGAAATTAAAAATAAATGCTGAAAAGGTAATCTAATTAAAAGCTGTCACATGCTTTAAAGAATGTTTAGGTGTGTGCTGAGCATTCCTCAATACTGACCTAAAGTCTTTATGTGTTGTTTTAGTACCAAATGTGATTTTCTACATCTACTGCAGTCAAACAACTGGGATCATGTTTCAATCCCCTTTTTTTTTTTTTTTTTTTTAAATGGACCTTGGAAATGCTAAATAAGTTATGCCATAAAACAATTTTCTGTTTTGATTTTTCCATCAATTTCAAATAACATGGTACTAAGGAAGAAAACCCGACTGTCACTATGAATTTTTGTTGTTTTCTGACACGTGTAATAATTTCCAATTTAACAACATTATTTTGCAATATTAGTCCAGTTTTCTCATTCTATCGTAATAGTCCAAGTTCCAATTCCAAGCATTATTTTTGAGTTTGAAAAGATGCAGACCTTGTGCCAAAAAGTTAAATGAATTACTTTTGTACCATCAGAGGTTGAAACACAACCATCTGGTCCACCAAAATTGGTCCGAATTTTTCAGTATTCTTTAAATGGCACATGCTGAGAAAAAGCCTGCTCCAACTGAAGTAAGTGGCACAACGCCCACTAATTTATATAAAGCCAGGATTTCTTCCAACATGTCCTAGTGAGAACATTTTGCTTTTCTGGACTATGCACAGATTTTGTACTGGCTACAACTGGGTTGGTTGGGTGAGATATTTTTTTTTCTCTCCACAGAAACAATAAAATTAATTTGTGAAGAAATATTCAAGGTGGATAGAAACAAACACTGGCAAACATCATGTTTTCTTGCTGGTGTTTGAATAGCAGGAGATGGAGGATTATTCTCCTGCAGGTACAGGGAAAGGCATACACATTTCTTGGTTTTTGTCAAGTCCAAAGTATTGACAAAATACTGAGAAATATATTTTCCTGGTGTAATACAGTGTCATTGACTGTCAGCAATGTGTGTATTTCAGGTTTCCTGAACTGGACAACTGCTGTACCACACTTCTAGTAATATATTCCTTTAAAATGTACACAAGGAAACCCACATCTCACCAAAAGATCACAGTTTATGAAAGAAAATGATATATTCTGGAGTAAGGCAGTGATATTTTCACAAGAAATACTCTGCTAAGGAGTCATGCATGCAGTTGTTCCAGGTAATTTAATTTTGGCTTTACTTTATTTACAGAGAAAATGCTGTAACTAGATAGCAAAAAGGTTAAGTGAGCAGCAGTTTCCCGTGCAGTGGCACCATTCCCGGAAACTTTATCCCATGCTTCACAGCAATGGGACAAAGGCAGCCATGCTGGCACAAAAATTTTTTGTGGAATCATAATAAACGGAAAAAGACAGTAACCTGTGATTTGCATGCTCAGTTGTGGTTCATCAGCCAAATATGTAAACTATTTAAAGGCTATTTATTTTACCTCTTATACTAGAAATAAGGCAGCAGCTGCTTAGATGTACATAAGCAGGCACACACACACATTTAGAGGTATATCTACACAAGTTGGATTGCTTTGTAAATAAGGTTGCTCTGAATATTTTTAGATGCAAATCAATTCTATTTTCCACTCTACCAGTAGGATTAAATTTCTGACATTGATGAAATCCAAAGACGCTAAATTTAACTTGGTGATTCGAGAGTGATTCATAATGAAACCCTTCTTTTTCATAGCAGTGGGATGCCACCTATTCTATTCTGTTTTATTCTGGAGATAGACATTAGAGTATACCCGTGATAAGTGGTAATAACAGTCAGATTTTAGTAAGGCTACCAGATAATGACACTTCAGCCATGTTCTGGGAGAAGTGGAGAGGCTAAATCTTTCAGCCAGAGGATTCCACATCTATTGCAAGAATAGAGCAATAGAAATAGCAATATGAAAGAGCTTATTTGTACAAGTGTACTTTTTTGACATTGATAATTTGTGAAAAAACAGAGCTGGGAGTTTTCCAGAAAAGAGACAAATAAATATCAGGTCTTTATGCATTAAAGAACTACTGAATTTCCCTTGGGGATTAAAACCAAACCAACCTAACCCAACCCAACCCCACCCCACCCAACCAACCCC
>VZRQ01001715.1:28919-101360 GCA_013397975.1 Machaerirhynchus nigripectus | reverse complement strand
AACCCAACCCAAACCAAACCAACCAAACCAAACCAACAAAAAAAAAAACACAAAAAAACAAACAAACAAACAAACAAACAAAAAAATCTGAGTCTTGAGGAGTAATCCGACCTTCCTTTACGGTACTTTTCTTTTTTTTTTTTTAATAAATATTCCTATTCCCTGTTCTGTTACAGGTCAAAAATTCCAAACATGTATTTACCAGTGTCATGAGTCTGTAGGCATTGGTGAAGTGTCTCATAATGAATATACCTACTGTTGCCTAGCAAGTACGTATGTGGAACATCTGTACGTCATCAACAAACACACTAATTACACTAGTTTTCTGTTATCACATTTTATATCTTTGAATTCAGGGCTTTTATGCACTAGGATTAAACATTTATTTTAATTTTTACCTAATTTCTAGAGATGAAAACCAAGTGAGTTTTCCTCAACAAGACAGAAAGTGTGACTCAAGCTGTTTTCCTCAAGGGAAAAAGTTGAAACACAGTTAAACAGAGATACTTCTGCAAACTTTTTTTAATTAGAATAGCCAACAGATATTTTTCCTGCTAGTTTTACATTTGAACAGCATCATATTTCTCTGCAGATAGTTGACATACAGAATCAGAGAATATGCTGAGTTGGAAGGGATCATCGAGTCCAGCTCCTGGCCCTGTTTACATAGCTTAGCTGATGTTTATGATACTAGAAAATTCAGCCTGTAACCAATCATGGAAACTAATGTTTTTCAGTCCCTCCTCAATAACTACATCATACAAATAAAATTTATATTAATTTATAACCTATATAAATATATCTATATATATATAAAAGTAAAATTATATAGATATATATACCACACTCTTTTCTTAGAATCTGGAGTTCTACAAATGAATGCATACTGTGTTAGACCAGTTTCCTATGCTTAATCAAGATATACAAGAATATCTTCTCATGTAAAATATATGGCAGTCCTGAATAATTTAAAAAGGCTCAAATGCTTCAGTCTCTTTGATATCTAAATATTGCCTGTCAGAGAAAAATACAAAGAATATCCCTCCCCCTCTTTGAAATTAGAAAAAATATCTTTAGTGGAACCTGAATTTTATTTAGACCATGTACAAGCAATTTGAGGGAGAGAGGAGGGGGGGACCTGCTCGGGCATGTTATGATTATTCCCAGAAAAACATTATACTCCCAGAATCTTAAAGTAAGAGAGACCTTTAGTAATGTTCCAGTCATGTTAATACAAAGATACTGATAACTCTACCCCGAAATGAGAGAGTAGCAGGAAAATTAAGACATAGTTAAATCAGTGTCTTTCTTTTTACAGTATTGGACAGTATTCCAACCATTTCATGTTTTTCACTTAAATCTCAGTTTCTAGGTTTTCTTCCATCTATTGCCACAATTTTTCATAACTGAATATCATTAGTATGTTAAATGTTAATCATTTGGGCTTGTATCACACTTGCAAAAGACATTTGTGAAATAATTTACCCCTAACTTAAAGTCAATGACCCATCATCCTCCCACCCAAAAAACTTCAGACTGTAAAGAGACAAGAATGATTTTAAAATAAGGAATTCAAGCGATTATGAAATGCTGTCACCTTCAAACCCATTTTCTTCTCTGGGCAGGGACACCTTCCACTAGACCAGGTTGCTCAAAGCCTCATCCAACCTGGCCTTGAACAGGGGTGAGGCATCCACAACTTCTCCGGCAGCCTGTTCCAGTGCCTCACCACCCTCACTTCTACCTTATACCCAATCTAAATTTACTCTCACTTCAAAGCCATTCCCCCTTGTTCTAACACCACATGCAGAATCATCACTACATAAAGAATTATCTGTATTATTTTTCTAATAAGTATTTTTTTAAATAATTCAGTGTTTTTATCACTCTCTTGCCCTTCATAGGCTGACATATACCATTCAGAAATGTTAGATAAGCTAGAATAATCATGAATAAATGGCTGTTAAGTGAAACTTTTAATTATAGCTTAAAAAGGCAAAAGAAAAAATATTGTCACTGGCTTTAAAAAAAAAAGCCAAATTTATTCCCAGAAGTGCTGACAGAGTACTCTGAATTATGAGCAGTTTGTTTTGAAACAGAAAAGTAAGAATCTGACATCAAAGGAACATTAAATTTCAACTTAAGGATGAGAAATTGGGCAAGCATTGTGACAAGGCAAGGTTCAGACAACCTTCAGAACAAATTACATTGTAGTCTGCATAAGCCTTTGCATCACTGAATCATCCCATTTCTTGCAGAAAAAAAGCAACAAACTCCTTCATACACATCTGTTGACAGTCAGTGGAGACATCTTAAGGAAACATCCAGAAAAGCACAGAAGAGGAAAATGACACGTGCCCCATAGGTCTGAATCTTCCCGCAGCACATTCTAGTGTTCTTGACATCCATTACACTGCATCTTTTAGGAATGGAGGGTACCCAAAAACCAGACCTGCACTTCTGGTTCATTAATCCTACCAGGGCACTTGGTGCAATGCAAGTTCAGAACAGTACCCTGCATGAACAGCATCTGCACCTAATGGTAACTCAACAGCAAAGGGACACAACACATCATTTCCATTCAGGCACTCACAGACCTGTTCCAAAAGCAGTTCCACAACGATGAGAAAAATCCCACCTACAAGCAGAAACAAAGGTCACTTGTAAGTATTTTCAGACTAAATATTTTTAAGCATTTATATATTCCCAGACACACATAGCGTGGACTATCATGCCACTTAAATCCTGTCTCTGAGTGGCAGTCCTGAACTCCATGCTCATCTCACAAGCTCCTCTCCCACCTCCCTCCTGGCAGACAGCTGATGGAGTGCAGGCTGGGCAGTATCACAGGGGTGCTTTCAGTGCTGCAGGCACTGGTCCCATCAAGCTCAAGGCAAAAAAAGTCAGTGTTCCCCAAGAACAGGCTCTCGTGTCAACTGCTGGGATAACAATCCAAGGGGAACTGTAAGAGGCGGTATCTCCTAAGCTAGTCTGTTCCAGATGGGTTGGCTCTCAACACATTCCCACAGGCTTTTGGAAAATTGTCCTTTCTCACAGAAGAAAACATGAGAGTGCTAGTTCTAAAAAACGTGACAGGATGCTGCCCCACCTAGTGGGAGCACCACTGTGTTCCCCTCTACTTGCCAGGCAGACCAGGAGAACTTTCTATAAAGACACGTTGTGCATTTCTAATAGTTTGTAAAATTGTTAAAAATATCCTGAGAAACAGATGTGGGAAAGATTCCACAAGTGGTTTAAATTGAAACATATTGAGATCCTAAAAGCTTAGAAAAGCCTTTAATGGAAGGGAAAGTATTAAATCAATGCTTCCTACATCTTAAATGTTTTCCTACATTTTCTTAAATGTATTCCTACATCTTAAATATTTTCATGTGCAAATACTAACTTGTCTATTAAATTATGTTAAGCAAATGTAATTGGAGAAGGAACCTGCAGCATAAAAAGATAAACCTTCTATCTTTAATGCAGTAATTACTTCATATTTATTGACTAGAAGCCAGATGCATTTTCATGTTTACTACAAGTTACAGGTAAAAATATCTTTTTTAGCTATTTGAGTTGGTACCATTTGCCTGTTCCAAGCTTTCATAAATTTTATCATTGCTGCTGAAAATACAACACCAAAACTTTGTCAGTTCTAGACAAGTAATAGAGAGCTGACTCCAGTCTTTCATTTTTACCTCCCAGCTGTATCTAATGCCAAATCTACTACCTGCATGGCTGCCCTCTCAGAGAGAGTGAACTGGGTATTATTTTCCCACATTTCATCTGACCTTTTCTTTCCAAAACCAGAAAACTTCCACATTTTTTGCGTCTCAAAGACAAAACCAATAGCTATTTCTAAGTCAAAATTTTACTAAACATTCTACCTGGCACAGTAGAGCTGGTACCTCATTGTCTTCAACTGCTAATGTCCTAATACACTTCACACAGAGCCTGAACAGAAATCAATTCCACATCCAGGTGTGTCTTTTTTGACACTTAAAATTTAACTGCTGCATTCTTCAAAACCTACACTGGCTTTTATTTAAAGGGTCAGTCTTAGGACCACCCTAAAAACTAACACATCTTGGAACTTTGCAAAGCAAGTCCTTAATGGACTTCTGTCTTACCCTCAAGAATGACAGCATGGAAGATAAAGAGGGACACCCTCCTCTAAGACGCTGAAAGGTAAAACGGGTCTTGGATGCAATCCTCCAACATAAGAAATCTTCCCCAAGTGGAAGAGAATCCAGCTGTTTGACTCCAGCCTTTCAGCTCTGAAACTCCCCCAGTCAAAAAGCTACATTAAAGAATACTAAGCTTACTAAAGTTCACCTGAACAGCTAAATGCAATTTAATTACTTAACTCCCAGGACTGCCTGACAGCTTGTCTAAAGCAATATATTCAACAGCAAAAACTTTTAGAAGAAGACGTTATGAAAGTTCAAGCACTTCCTATCCAGACTAGCAAAAGCAGTATTTCTCCTCAAGAGGAGATTGCTCTCAGCCGAGAGTTTTGGTCAGCTCAATACCTATCTATTCCCAGGAACGACTTTCCCAGCAAACGGCTGGCATGGCATTCTGTGGGTGTGATCTCTCCTGGACTCCCCAGCCATGGTGGTACACAGCTGACCCGAACAGACTCAGGGGACATTCCATACCAAATGATGTCTGCTCAGGTGTAAAAGCTAAGGGGCTGGAGGCATTTGTTATTCACAAGAAAGTTTGTCTTTTGGAACAACCACTACATGTACTGAAGCCCTGCTTTCTTGGGAAGTGGTTGATCACTGTTGACATCTCCTGTTGATGGGAAGTAGGGAATAAATCTCTTATTTTCCTTTACTTCTATATACGGCCTTTGTTTTATTAAACTGCCCATGAGATTTTTTCCATTTGACTTTCTCCTTTCCTTTGTCCTGCAGAGGAGGGGACTGATAGAGCCATTGGGTAGGCACATGGCATCCAACCAAGGTCAACACACCACAGTCCTTTTTGGCACCTGGTGTGGGGCATGAAGAGTTTGAGATAAGGAGTGTGAAGAGTCCTACACCTGAAGACAAAGGAGTGGTAGAGTTAACAAGTGATGAACTGACCTGAGCCCCTATTCTGTGTCCCCCTGTGCCTCTGGAAGGAAAGAGGCAGAGAATTCAGGAGAAGAGGGAATTTAAGCCCCAGAAGAATGGAGGGGTGAGGGGAAGGTGTTTTAACATTTAATTTTTATTTTCTCACTATCCTACTAAGGTTTGATTGGAAATAAATTAAATGAATTTTCACAAAGTTGAGGTCTGTTTTGCCCATGACAGTCATTGGTGAGTGATCTCTCCCTGCCCTTATCTTGACCCACAAGCCTTTTGTTGTATTTTCTCTCCCCTGCCCATATGAGGAGGGGAGTGACAGAGCAGCTCTGGTGGGCACCAAGTGTCCAGTGTCCAGCCAGGGTCAACCGACCATGAGAGAAGCAATGGAGGCACCTGAACACAGAATATCCTCTTGCACTTAAAAGGAAAGATCTGTTTCTATTTATAGGACAAGCTTGGATGATCCTTATAGCTTTTTGTGAGGAGCTATACTCTCAGCATGCTGCTCCCGACACAGTGTCCCAGAACATGAGGCAGTGCACCAAGCTGAGAAACTGTGAACAAGAACAGCACAGTGTGCCCTGGAAATACAGGGATTTGGAAAGGGCACCTGCAGGTATTTGTGGTACATTTTGTAGGCTGCCTCTTAGCAATGGCCAGATGTGGGTCAAAATCAACAAGGATGAACATTTGACAGTTCACTTCATCCAGAGCCAAGGGCAAATGCAGAGTGGATCCATCACTTTGGCCTGTATTCCAGTAGCTGAATGGCTGACAGGAAAGAGGAGACCTTCACATATTGAGTATGACAGATAGCCACCAGCAAAAGACAGTCGCAGTAAGCCTGATGTTATGATCCCAAGGTGTGGGATATTGTCAGTTTTCTCAGTGACAGAACCCACTACCAGGCACAGTAAAGATCTTGTGCTGCTTCCAACAGGAAGATGTTTTCTAGAAGTGACAGCTATTCAAGTGATAATAAATAAACTATTCTATGTATAAAAATAAAGCCTAGTCCAGTAGACGGGATGGAAGGCATTGATAAAATAATAAAATTTGATCAAAAAAAACCAAAATTTGAACCCAAAAAGAGCCAGACAAACTCATTGAAGTATCTGCATGAAATGTCAGATCTAAAGAAAATTTCAGAGTGGGTTTACTGTCCCCTGACACCCAAGTAAGCGCAACCACACCAGATCATTCTGTTCCACAAAGGATCTCTCTTTCCTTCTCAGAGAAACCACTAAGGCAAGCATTGATTTTTCCTGTGGGTTTTCAAGTTTCTGAGGTCTTAAGACTTTTTCCTTCCATGAAGCATTCCAAACAGACAGACAAATTTCTAAAACCAGAGCCTGTTCACCTGACACACAAAGAGACTGTAAGACCAGAAATTATATTATATTACAGAAATCTTAAGACATATGAGATCTTATCATCACCAGAGCATGGGCTTTTCCAAGACTGGGAGATCAGTAGGTGTTGGAACCGCCAACTCCAAATAAAATCCACAGAAGCACTCTAATCTCCAAAGAACACCCTGGCAACTGGCTGGCTGTAAGGATATCAGTCCCCCGGATCTGTATCTTCAGATTTGTGAAGGACTTTGTGGGTTCCAACTGCTGTGTCTGCCTGGTCCTTCCTAGTGGGAGAGATGGAAGGCTGGACCTGTCCCTCTCCACTATCAGTGAGAGCCAGCAGCAGGTGGGGTTTCCTACTGCTCTGGGATGCAAAAGGAAATGATAGGAACATAGGAAGAATGGCATCCCAAGCATGACTTTCCAGAGAAGTGCATAACTTGGATCCTGCAAGCAGGATTATGATACCATCCAAAGACTGCTACCAAGCAGGATTAGCAGATGAGCTTTTTTAGTTGGTCTCCCAACAACTTACCACAATTAGGTTAGAAAAGACATTTGGATAGCCCAACTGCACAACTTGGTTGGCTGCAAGAATTTCATCTCCCTTTTCAGTCCTCATTCTTTAAACAAAGGCAGACATTTGGGGGAAAGAATAAGTAATGTTAACTGCTAGTGAGCATGCAAACAACTTTCAAATCAGGACCTTCTTTTATGGTCCAATAGGTGGTTTTGTTTATGTTCTGCTTTTTCTACAAATAAAAAATAATTTCTTTAAGCTGAATAGATATCTGGACAGATGACTGATCTTCATATAATCATTACTGTTCCAAGTGTCTGCTTTCAGAAAGGGGAAACAACACTGCAACTCTAAAGCATCTCAAAGTATAAACAGATTCCCATGCAGCCAGTCTAAGAGCACTTCTGAATCACTGAACCTGTGAGTTTCCAGATCTGTTCTGTGTCCTACATAGTGTGGACAGATTTGAAGACTGCTTTTCCGGCTGCTGTTGTTAATTGAAAATAACAGCCTGATACCACCACGTAGCATGACATCATGCATATATTTATTATCTTGGTGTGGAACCATCACTCTAATAAAGACAATTCACATCTGGGTAAAAAATCAGATACGACTTAGTATGAGCTGATAATGACTTCATAATTCTTACAAAGAGAAATTTCCCTAATGAACAGAAAGTAATCTTCTTTTTTTAATCCCAAAGAAAAAAATACAACACAGTATTTGTTTAAATAAAGGATTTCCTACTTGGGACTGTTCGTGTGTCCAAGAACACAGTGCAATAATCAAAGGCAAAGGAGAGTCAAGAAGAATGATTAGCACAGAATAGGATACATTATTTCTGCTGCATGTTCATTTTCTTTAAGCAGTTTAAAGCTTTTATAAATTTTCAGTGGCTTACTATGCTGGAAGAGCATCATTCTGACACTATCATTTACAAGATGAAAAACCCCAAATTACTGCTTTAAGGATTTGTTGAGGTTGTTCTATCATGCATTCAAAAAACTTCTTTATGCACAGATGGTGTTACCCAGAGTTAGTGCATCCTAGCATCCTGCAAGCGTAAGAAAAAGCAAGAAGTTGTTTCAAGAACAGTTCCAGATTTGGAAATAGACATAATCAGAGTGCAGACATTGCCTCTGAACAATTAAACTTACTGAGCACTTTATTGAAAATTCTTCCACAGCAGAGATGTGAACTCTGACAAAAACATCACTGCTTATTGAAAGGAAGGCACAGCAATGTGTAACAATATTTAGCAAGGGGATCTGAAAGTATATGAAACTTGTGGTCTGCAAAAGGATCCTCACAGCCTGATGGAACCACTGGCTGCCTAGTGACATTGTGTGAGTCTTATTTTTATGTTATTCCCCCTCATTTTCACTGATAGTTATGCAGATGAAAGTATTCATGATGAAACCATTCCCACCCACGATAATATATTAAGGACACATTACTTATCACTTATATAACACCAGGATTATTTTTTTAAAAAGAGGATTGTGTAATACAAAGGATTACCATTCTTCAAAACAGAAAGTATATGCAGAGCAACAGCAGTTGGAGGCAGACTGATCAAATGCTTCTTCTGCCTAAAGTGCCATTATATCAAATTAATGCAGCACTGAGCAAGCTGGGACTAACAGAGAGCACACAAGGCAACTGCTATGAAAGGCTGAAAATCTACTTGTTCTGCTAATAAATGTTTAAATAATAACAATAATGATAATAAATCAATGAAACATTTAAACTGTTAGGGTTATTTGAACTGCCACTGATGTCACTAAATATTCTGCTGTGGAAATGCAGTTTGGTTAATAAAACAATATAAATTTACCTCTCCCATCAGATTATGGGTGCTTATTTCAACATCCTTCCTCTCTGCTGGGGCAGTGGCAGCTCTGTGCCCATGGCGTGCTGGAACTTCAGCAATTTCAGCTAACAAAGAGCGTTACAGTGAACAAGGCTTTATAACCTCTCTGAATTCCTCCACTTTCTAGCAAAAGCATTGCACTCACCCACCTTTATTTTTGTCACAGTTGCTAGGATGCCTTGGCGACAGACACCAGAAATATCTATGATTTGGAGACAAAGCTGGAGGCAGGTGTAATCCACACCGGACCAAAAGGAGGGCAGGAGGCTCCTGCCAACAATCACTGCACCAGCAGAGATTCCTTGCAGCAGCAAAAGTGCTACCTGGGATAGAGGAAATCCACTTGCTGCCATCTCAGCCTCCTTGCATCTCACCTGGCTCCTGGTGGGACACAAGGAACAGATGCAGCCTCCCACCACTGGGGAGGAAGGAAAAGTGCCTCTCAGTTTGGACACCCACCTCAGCCAATAGCACTGGATACACCCTGCAGGCTTTCCCCCTCCTTGCTGTTGGTCATCCTACTGAAGGAGTGAAAATAGATCCTGGACCTTACAACCCAGGGCTGTGCTAGCTTCTATTGCAAAATCTGCCTCCTGCATGGGGTGTTACAACCAGACACCACAAGTCTTTACAGAGGATCAGAGCTGGCCAGAATAGCTCCCAAAGACCCCAGTGATGCTTCCGTGGTGAAGCTCACACAGATGCTGGCAGAGACTGTGCTAGGAACAAAGAACAAGCGATGTATGCACTTGTTTAAAAAGCTCATACAAAGAGGGCTTTTTCTTTTAAATGTTGCTCATAGACTTCTGCCTTTTAAAAGTCAATCACAGGCAATTATTTAGAATAAAATATAGTTTTTCTGGGTGATAAATGAAAAGAGTATCATTAAGTATTAAACATCTGTTTTGAAGGAACTGCCCCTTATTTACATAAAATCTGTGTGTCATTCTACAGAATGAATGCTTTCTCTGCTAACAGTGTTGTGGAGGAAGAGGTTTGTTGCATTGGATTCATGCAAACAATCTTACTTTCTACACTTTCTCATTGAAAAAAATTTATTGCTAGACTAACTGTAGTAGGAAAACTACAATGTAATGCTACACCGTAGTTAAAAATCCTTTTGGCCTCTAATGTTAGATGGAAAAATTGTTCTGAGAATAAAAGAACAGATGCTGACAGCCATAGCAATTCTCAATGCTCATGCCAGAGAGCCATATTTGCTTGAAAAGGCTATTCATAATGTGAATAGTGCTTCATGTGAAGAGAATTCTATTATACAAGACAGCATATATTTGTAGCTAAAGGGACCCCTCCAAACACACCCATTGACTTTTTTCCTTTATCCAGATTTACTTTTTTATAACCCCTTTTTGTTACATTAGCTGCCTCAGTGCTCTGAACACTTGTTGTTTATACATGTTGCCTAAAACAACAAACACTAAGCAATTCTTAATATAAATGGGGAAATGCATTAGCAGACTGGTATAAGAATCCACAAAATGTACATTTTTAGAAGATAAAATTCTAATAAATCTGATCTACACATTCTTTTATGAACTAGTTTTCCTGCTAAAGGCATCCACAGCTGCTGACCCCCATGCCCTGAAACAGAAGCATCAGTTTTAGCACTAGCATAGGTAGACCACTGGAGCCTTGACACAGTGTGTTCAATCATGATGTCCAGACCAGACAGCAATGACAAAAATATCAGATTTCCCCAATCTACAAAGAAAACCAACATTGCCAGGTACCCTCTCATTAGAAGGAGTGTTCTGCACTCTGTGCAAAGTAGGACCTTACTCTATTACTAAGTTATGCCAGCTGTGTCTCATACACAGAGAGCATTCCTCCTGCCCATGTCTGTGCTGTCCATGCTCCTGGCAGCAGAAGCAACCTTTCCAACTTCTGGCACCACCCAGACCTTGGCAACAGGCTGGTGCAGGTCAGAGAGCACAAAGGTGGCGGCCCAAAGAAGTTCCCCACCCAGAGAGCAGAAGGAGGTTCATCACCTTGGTGAAAAGGAGAGGGGACATCCTTGTCACACTAACTGAAAATGTCCTGCAACCCTACAGTGCCATCAGCTGTAAATCTGCATAGGCAGCCATGGAGCAGACCAGCTGGGCTTGGCCATCACTGTCATGCACACTCTGCTTTTCAGCAGATTAGGAGGGTAGCTCCAAGTTTTGCTGCTCCAACCTCCCTTCCCCAGTCAAAGCTGGAGATGAACCTCCCTGTTTCCCATGGTCAAACACCAGAGCTAAAGGTTCTTTTGTCCTGCACAGCCCTTGCAGCTGCATCTGCAAGATTCCACTCTCGAATGAGAGCACTGCAGGAGACACATGGCTAAAATAATCACTGAATGAGTTTCAATGTATAAAGAACTAACAACTTCATTAGGGCTGACTAATGGCAGCTGAGACAGGATTAAAATACATATTTAAAAGAAAGCAGTGTCATGTTAAGGTGAAATTTTCAAAAAGGCTCACATATAGGAACTGAGCTGAACTGTATATGATATTAAAAATTCACATACAAAGTCTTTCTCTCTTTCATCTTCTTCAGTAACCCTCCATTTCCTTCTTTACTTCCACATATCACTTCTCTTTAGCAGTTACTACAAACATTTTGACATGTATAATTATAGAATTAGATTTTACATCATAGTATGCAGAAAAGAAAAACCTCACCTTTAAAATTAAAGTTTAGAACTTATGTTCTAAATAACTATCGGTGAACAGGCTCCTGATTTAACCAAAAGTGTATCCACACACTGGGTTCATGTCTTCTGCTTTCTGAGTTTAAAAATCACTAGAAAATCTGAAATGCACATAATAACCTAACTAAATCTTTGTTTCTTTGAACCTGCTGAGGATTTCTATCCTACTCCTTTAAATACACAGAAAGGCTTATAGAAAGAATTTTCCCTGAGAAAAGTAAAGTTGTCTTCATAAAGATTTACCATGCTCAAATCAAGCCTGCAAAAAGCCCAGAAACATATATCTAGTTCATGATAAATGACTTTTGTACAAGGTGACAATCGTGCAAAGAGGGTATGAGGACATTCCCCATTCTCTGTCACATAAGCATGCATTTTCTACTGAATTCTGAGACGCCATGTTCACTGCCAAAGAGACAGCATGTTTTCTTTTTCAAAAGTTCTTTTGTTGAAAAGCAGCCTATTAATCTACACTTGAAATTAGAAAAAACTGTCAAAAATCATCTCTCATTTAGCTGGATAGGAAACTAACAATGTTGGTAAATTGTTGAGTAAGGCTGATAACCTTTTAGAAAGCTCAGGCAAACACAAGGTTTGAACAACCTGCTTGCCCGTCAAGAAAAAAAAAAAATCATTTTTATCTGGCACGTGTTTGATGCCTGTACTGATATCCTACCCAAGCCTGCCGTCCATACAAGCGGCATTGTGACCTTGTCCTTGGGGTGACAGAATGCATTTATTTAGATTCTAGCTTGTCATCCTGCACAGTCTCGTGCCCCAGAATGGCTTGATTTAGTCTGTTTTCTAGCACAGCACAATAGCTGCTTTCAACAACAAAACTGTTTTCTGACATTATATTTTGTTAACTCCATTTGCAAAGAGCCAACTTGAAATGATTGCTGTGCGTGGAAAGCATGCAGGGCAAACTGGGGCTGCTTGACAGCGAGCCTTCCTTTGAGAGCCCGGTTACACATGCACTCCAAATTTTGTAGTTTGTCACATTTAATCTGTAATGTGCATTGCAAATCACTTAAGCATGAAAAATGTCATATAAAACAAGTAATGGCTTATGATGCAAGTTACAAAGTCTGCTGGTTCTCTCCACACTTTTGAAAGATCTTTGTTTGCAACAGGCAGCTTCTGTGCTCTTTGCACCATTTTCTTTTCATACTTTTGTCTTTTTCGTTACATACATTAGATGTCTGTCTCGGGCATTAAAAGGTAAAACAGAGTGTTTTGGTAGTCCAGCAATGCTGGCTACACAGTACCTGTGAAAACATACTCTTTATATTAGGCAGCATCACTAATCCGCTGAAGTCCTGGGGACCATTCCAAACCTTTTCGGAGTAGAAGGAGATTTAGAAATCAAGCTAAAGCACAGATGTTTGAATGAATCTTTCAATACCAGGAAATCCCTGAGTGAAAAAATAAATAAATCACTGTTATTACCAATAAGAATCCAGTGCAAGGCTCACTGACCCTTAACACATGCCAGGATACTGTATTGTCAGGAAAATATACCAGGCTTATCATGAACATAGGAAGAGGGAATGCCCATCTCTGCACAAATATTTCTAAGAGAGTTAGGGATTAATTCTCACAAATTCTGATGCTCTTCTGAGTTTAAGGCTTAAAGCTAATGCTCCAAGTTTTCTGCCTTAGTCTAGATCTGCTTAGTCAACTCATGAATCCTTCAGCAAGAAAAGAGAACAGTTTCTAGGAAGTTGGTTTCTTTTCTGCTTCCTCTTCATAGAGACAAAGTCAGCTTGAGGTCAGCATAACTCAGATGACTCCGTGCTCCCAGGCATATCACTGACACCTCTTTTTTTGTTTTAGACAGTAAATTTTACATCTGGCTTGGACTGTCATAACTAAGCCATCACTTCTTTTAAGTCCTAGCAAGGAGCAGATCCCTCTTCATCTACAAACCCAGAATTCTTGTCTGAGTCAAGCTTTGTTATGTCCCATACTGACCAGAGAGGGCTGTTGTTTTACTGGTCTGGCCCAACACAGTTCCAGCCTCACTGCTATCAGTGGCCGTGCTGGCACACTGGACACTACCAGAACAAATACACCAAGCATATTAAACACAAGCAAACACAGACACATACAAACATATAACCTAACATGCAATAACATTTTCAGGATCCTCTCTGCCTTTTTGTATGTCTTCAAGAGAAACTGAACTCCAGTTATACACCACCAACAAATCACTTTGAGAGGTTGAGAAGCACAAAGGCATTAAAAAATGTAATCAAATTGTTGAGTTACCAGATGAAGTAATACAGATGTTGCTGCATATATTTTCACAGATAATGAAGCAGAAGAACAACCGTTAACTGCTTGGTCTAAAATTACACGTGCATAAAACCCAAAACTACAAAAACGGCATTCGACTCTAACCCGGTTCTGCATTTGTCAGTGTTTGGTCATGACCTGCCTGGTATTCCTCATCTGTTGACTTAATGTCATGAGTCACTTGGCATCCCCCACTGGGATACAAGTCACTTGTATTGCTTTTCTTGAATGTACACATAGATAAGCTTTGTCTGCAAGAAAAGGAAAAAATGTGATAAACAGTGTATGTCCTTTAAATTTTATGCAACCTAGATTAGTTACAAAACAACTTCAATTATAAAAGAAAACAGAAATAAAAAATATTCATGATACCTTTCAATTTAATCAGCTTTAAAATATCTTCTCAGATCAAACCTGTCACCCACTTTTCTGAAAGCTTTTTTCTAAAGCAAGAGAAGATAGATCTGGGTGAGCATTATTCTTCAGCAATTAGTAGGTGCAGAAAAAAAATGCACCACTTGCCTGAAAGAGCAGACCTATTTCCTGTGATAACCATTTCACTTTTCCTTTTTTTTTAAATAAGAATTTAGCTTTTTCAAGAAGTCCACTGCTATCCCACTAATGAAAAAGAAATCTTAATAGCCTTCGTGGTTACATTAATAATGAGGAAACAAAGGGTATAGTTTAGACAACAGCTCTTTATGCACACACATGCTCACAAGCACAGGAGACTACAGCTCTTCTGTATGTGGTACATGATAGAGTTCTATACCACTCTGCATTTTTTAATGCACTGGTAACCTCTTTTCTCAATTCCAAATGTCACCAATCTCCGAAATTGCTCTTCCTTACTCCAGTGCCTTAATCCCAGGCTCTTGTCAGTGGGAGATCTGCCAGCTGAGAGAAAGCAGAGTACTGCCTTACAAAAGTAAGCAAAAAGAGGAGCATGCTTTCCAGTAACTGGGAACACAGTACGACCAGATCTCACCACCCATGAAATGTCCATTGCTTTCAGTCCAGAGGAGGTCAGGGACAAAAAGGACATACACACATATGCTCCGAAAAGTAAACAGCTGTTCCTGGGTTAAACTTTCCACACAAGAGGAAAGGCTGCCATTTTGCCATGAATATGAGCCTTCATACAGACATAAAAGCCAACTCCAATAACTCAGAGAGGACCAGCAAGTGAGACAAGACTGAGACCAGGAAGTTGGAGAGTATGGATACAGGACACAAAGCATCCCTCACACTGCCTCAGCTGCCCTGTCCAAGCATCAGACAAGGAGAGAAAGATTCTCTTTTTCAGGTAGATCAGGACAGCCCACTGTGTTTGCTGTGTTTACTCTGCAGAATAAAGGTCTTCCATCAGAAGTGTTTCAACTGGACAGTATGAATGACAGGGCCAAATTCCTTCACCAGTACTTTCTCGATGAATCCAACACTTCTGACAATTAGCAGAGTGCTACCCGAAAAATGTCTGCATAGCCTTTGAGATCAGTCACTCATAATTGGGAACAGCACAATGCCAGCCAGCTGGGAACCCAGAAGTGCATGCCTGCTCCTTAGCACAGTGCCCACAGCCTGAGGCTGTAAAAATAACAGAATGATTAAGATAACAGAAGACCTCTGAGATTATCAAGTCTGACCTTGGACTGATCACCACCTGATCACCGTGGTCAACTAGACCACGGCACTGAATGCCACATCCAGTCGTTTCTTGAACATCTCCAAGGATGGTGACTCCCTCACCTCCCTGTGTGCAGTCCATTCCAATGCTTAAGAACCCTTTCTGTAAAAAAATTCTTCCTGATGTCCAACCTGAACCTCCCCTGGTGCAGCTCGAAATGAGTTCCTCTCATCCTATTGGACTCATCCTCTAGTCACTTGGGAGAAGAGGCAAACCCCCACCTGGCTCCACCCTCCTTTCAAGCACTTGTAGAGAGAAAAAACATCTCCCTTGACCCTCCTTTACTCCAAGATGAACAACCCCAGCATCCTCAGTTGCTCCCTGACAACTTAGAGACCAGCTAGAGTTCACATTTAACTACAAGAAACTGCAAATAACCTGAAAGTTTTAATTATCATGTTTCTTTTGCTAGCAATGAAAACATAGTTTATATTGTGGGGGAAAATATTTCTATATTGTGACTTATTTTTCATTATGACAATAACTGGCATAACACTACTGCTATATTCAACTGTTCATAATTAAAAACAGACACAGATGTAGGAAGAAGATGCACAGAGCAAAAACCATCTGTTACTTTTGGGAAAAAGGGGGTAAAATTTGATTAGGTACAGTCTACTTGATTTTTTAATTAAGTTTATGAACCTTGTCAGAAAAGGTTTTAATCTATTACAAAAGCAAAAGAGCTTTGAGGGACTGATGCACCTAAACAGATGTGTATATATATTTATATACATATACACACCCATGCCTTTTACAAGACACAGTAATAGTGTAGGTGAAGTATGGTGCTAATGCATTAAGCAGTAGTTGAGCAAAAATACAGGCAGGAGAGAGATAATCAGTGAGTTAAGTTTGCCTTAGGCACTACTTTATTACACCCTCTTTCAAAGTGTTTTCACATGAAGTAAAAGAACAAATAACTTACACAGTGAAAACATTTCATTTCCTACCGTGAACCAGTTTTGCGTTCCTCCTCTAGATATGTTGCGTACAAAACAAAGAGAAAATATCTCCTTTGTAAACAGATGTGTATTTCTATTGGCCTTGCTATTTACTGTGAAGTCTGCTGTGAGGCACAGTGTTTATTTACACTCTAAATCACTGGGAAGAACCGGAGTTTTGCTGTCAGTCCCAGGGTTTCCTCCATTAGAAAATAATCTGGGTTTAGACCAACCCATCTCCCCAGGCATAGAACAGATGTACACATTGAAAATAGAATATACTAATGAATAAGCTTGTACGGCAGAATTAATGACTGTTGATGAACAGTAGTTCTTTAAATATTTAGAAAATATGGGATATTTTGCAAGGCAAATGAGGGGTTGTTACTTGTCTCTTCCTAAATTAAAAAAAAAAAGAAGTTGAATGTTATGACACTGGAAGCCCAGGGGAGATGCAAAATACCAGTGCAGCTTGTAGGAGATGAAAGAAAAACAAGAATACCAATTATTTTTTGAGAGAAGTCCATGTCAAATAAGACTAAATTGTATGAAAACTTAAAGAATGAGGCAGTATGTATAGCATATTGGCAAGAACTTAGGCATTCCCTCATCAGAAAAAGGGAAAAGAATAAATTAGGCACAAGTTATAAGAATAACAGCAGCTCAGAAAAAGAGCAAAAATACTGCGGTCAGTCAGGTGGAGACAACATATTCAGCTGACAAGAAAGCAAATCTATGTGCAGCACAGTGCTGCTTCTCCTTTTAATCTTTTATAAACTTAACAGAGCATTTTGTGGGGAAGATAAAAGCCGCTGACCGGTGGAGCCATCCCGGCAGAGGCATTCCCTCACGCTCGGCAGCACTTTACTGCCTTTTATCAGCTGGGTACCAGGGCACTGGGCCAGCAGCCGCCTGTGCCAGGACTGGGGGGTCTGTGCAAGGACAGGAAGGTGTCCCGTACTTTACATTTATATCAGATTTGTTGCCATTTAAGTGAGAAAGCTGTCGTGTCATTTCTTGTTCACTTATGCATTTTTCCCATATGTAAAATAAATATACCACTTATCAGGGGGATTCAGATTCAGCACCACAGACCAGGAGGTTACCTCTAGAGTTACCTGAAGTGGCAAACTGCTGTTTTAAAGCCCAGTCTCCGTGCTTTCATGCTGCTTTCTCCCCAGTCTGACCACACACACCAAATTACATGTCTACCAGCTGAACAAAAAGCTGGCATACTTCTTTATCCATGGGAAGGATGAAGGAACAGACAGACCATGCAAAATTTATAACCTCTTTCTTGTACATCACCTTGTGCAAGTGAGGTTTTCCTCCCTGTTTTTTAAATCTACTAAGCAGCTGCAAGTTAATTTATTTACTTCTGACATTATTTTAATATCACTGATAAACCAACCTTCCAGATCTTGGCAAAGGTTAGAAAAGCCCAGGAAAAAGTACCTAGGACCCAGACCTCTGTCCAAGCACAAAATGCCTCTCTAACTAGTTCATGAGGCTCTTGACAAGGAGTAAAATGAAAGGACAAAGTTGCTGCCACCGTCACCCATATCTCGGATCCGCAAATGGAAGCTGTTTTACTTCCCACCAGTATCAGCTCTGAAAGCAGATTTATGCAGAAGTAACAAAGAATAAAAACACTACACTTTCCTGAAGCTCAAAGTTGCCATAAGGTATTTGTTCTTCTGCTAAATCCAAAAACTCACAAAATGCAGTCACTTAAACCTATGGATTCACCACATAGCTGTGTTCAGCATATTGGTGACATTTCATTCCTGTTCTGAAAACCTTCATCAGAAGTCAAGAGCTGACTACCAGACACCTGCAGCTGTTTGCAGACATCTGTATCTGCTTCCCGCTTCACAGGGGATCTCTGGTAGTGTTTAACAGAGGTATCAAAGGTAAACATCACTGGAGTGTTTTTGAGGGCAATCTTTGAAGAGTAAAAGAAGAAAAGAACTCACTTTCTTCAGTTACCAGTTCCAGAAGATTACAAGGTGCCAGCACATGGTATACTCAGTTGGTATTTTCCTGATTTAAATCACCCAATAAAAAGCCTGAAAACAGCCACCGAGCTTTTAATTCCTCTCCTTTTTTTTACTGAAACAGAAGACTGCTTTGCATCCCCATATACCAAGAGGTTAAAAAAAATATTGATAGGAGTTTCTCAAAGAAGTTAATCTTCAGCTTCTTATCTCTCTAGGAAAAGTCTGACATCAGTTATCTGCTCACCCATATCTTGGTAACCACTACATGATTCTAATCAATGTAGCTTATTACTTACCATGCAGCACCACTAAGTATTTTTATTTTTAATATAATAAATTATTGCAAGTTTAGAGCTTACTTATTGACATTCCATAGGGTGCTTATTGAAATTTGATAACTCATTATAACAAAGAGTTTTTTCTGCAACTTTATAAGATAGTAAAAAAAAAAAGACCAAGCTGCCTTTTTTCTGCTGAGTCCTAAAAATATAACTAATGGCACTTTAGAAAACTGACGTCTGCACTCAGGAAAGGGCATAAAACAGGTATCCAAACATCCTCTTTGTTTGCAGACTGGCAGGTTAGCAAAAACTTCTGAGCTTAAAATCACAGGAGAGAACTGAAACTTGTAAGCGACAGGAGAACAATGAGTAATTGCAATTAACTGCGAGAAGAGCAAAGCTGGCACTGCAGTCCCCGCAGGCATCAGGAGTGGAGGCAGAATTCAGCATGAGCTCCAGCCACGGAGCAGAGAGACCAAAGCAAGCACACACAAGGCAGCACACGTGAAGGTCACCAGATAACAATCTGGATGATTAAACACTGCTAGAGCCCTTCCCAGCACCATCCCTAAGCAGCCTTGTCTTGCCACCAATTTTCGGTTTACTTGTCATGGTACAGCTGTCTATTTCTTCAAATTTTGACACCAGCTACCTTCCCCACCGGATCAAATCTCTCAGATGCGAGACCACTGATGCTCTTCAAGACACAACAATAAACATGTACATAGAAGAGTAACTGATGTTCCCCAGGGGCCGAGCTGACTCCACCACCTCCTCACAGACCTCACTTTTGAGGTCTGTAATAGAAACACGCGCTGCTTTTGCCTTTTTCCTCAAGCAAATCTGGCACCGCTCCAGCGAGCCTGTAGTGAAACCTTGCATGTGCTGCTTCTGCTCCCATGCTGGCACGTATTTCTCCCTGCTGAAATCCCTTCTCCCAGCACTGGCACTTTGGGATGGCAGTGCTGGGAGCTTGCTCTTTAAGCAGCTGCTGAAAGGCTGATATTTACACAAGGACTGCAGAATTGAGATTAGGCAGGCTCGTGCTGCTCTATGAAATTATGATGCATGAAGTGATTTCCCTAATTTGTTATTTGGGATAAAAATTAATTCTATTGTATATTACGCTATATTTAACACCATACTTGTTAATTTATATACACACACCTTTACTGTGTTATAATATCTTAATAAATACTTTATTATATAATTCAATAGCTCCTAGTAATTAGAACCACAGATGTAGAATCTACATTTACAAAAATACTACTAGGGTTAGAATTCTTTCTGCACACATTAAAAAATAATGAAGATAAAAAATAAAATGAAGGATTCTTTGGGGAGTGGGAGTTACTTGTTCATATGGAAGTGAGGATTAAGGGGAATTAAATCGATTCACAAAATGACAAAATACAAAGCCAAGCCGAAGCATTTGCTAAGGTGTTTCCCCTATTATCCCAATTGTCCTTCTGTTTCCTTGTGAATGAAGTAATTTCATAGTCTGAAATGCTGAATTTACAATAATCTAAGGCTTTAAATTATGAACTCAATATTTTATCCTAAACCATAGAGCACTGTGAAGGTGAAATGAATATTACAAAAAAAACCTTGTCAATAGTTTTCGGTTTGTTTTTCTTCTTTCCCTACTAGAAATCAAGGTTGAGATTTGGGGGTTGCTTCAAGAAATATTTTTTTGTCTTTAGCAGTCCAGTCCAATTTCCTTCAAATGCAGTTAGAGTTATCCAAACTTTTTAAAAACTCTAACATTTCATTTTAAGAAAAATCCTAAGTGTCTCAGTTTAGGTATTTAGAACATCAACTGCCTTTCAAAAATAAGAATATTCATAATCTGGCTGACTTATTCTGAGGTTTTAAGCCTTTCAGCAGGACAAGAGGACACAGCCTCAAGCCATGCCAGGCTGGACATCAGGAAGAATATTTTCACTCAAGGAGTCGTCAAGCATTAGAATGGGCTGCCCAGGGAGGTAGTGGAGTTGCTATCCCTGGCAGTGTTCAAGAAACCACTGGATGTGACGCTCAGTGGTACAATCTAGTCCACCAGGCAGTCAACTAGCCATGGTGTTCAGTCAAAGGTAGGACTCAAGGTCTTTTCCAACTTTAATAGTTCTATGATTCTGTGACCCAAATAAAACAAATGCATTAGAGGAAGAGTAAAGTGAATTATAGGCAGCAGCCGTAAAGAACATAAGACATCTTCTTGGCACGCTCTGCCCAAAAAAAGGAAAATGCTGCATGGATGTATCCAATGGCATAAAAACATACACAATATTGCACCCAAAACATTACTGAAATTATTATTACTATTCATAAGATAAGAATTAACAGGTTAGAGAACTGAAAAACTGAAGCTGACTTAATGGGCAGTTAGGCAACATTTTTTCTTCTTGTTTAGAAACAAAGGCTTGATTTATGACACAGCAGTCATGCTCTGCTCTGCAGACCAAATGATTCATTTCCTCACCAACATTTCTGGTGCAGTCAGTATTGTATCATCAGTGTGCCACATGTAGGCTCTAGCCATGCAGCTCTAGTCACAGCTCTACAGTGTAAAAATACTTAGAATTTATGGAACATATCTTTCTCTATATAGAAAACAAATATTAAACTATGCTAAATATTATAGCTCTCCAACCAAGGCAGGGTGAAACTTAAGGATAACACCTTCTAACAGCTACATAATGTGAAAAGACAACAGTGATACTAATGTGGGGAACTTGCACTAGTAGTTTACATGTGGTAAAAGTAATGAATGAAAATTTGTAAAAGCTACACAATAATCATAATCATAATCAAGTCCAGAGTCCATAGTACTATCTCTAAAGAACTGATTGCATACACAACAGAGAGTCATTGCTTGGGATTTTGTGGATTTACTGCTGGACAGCTGGGACTCTGTCACTCATTACAGCGTACTGTTTTTCTTGCCATGGGCAATGAAGTTTTGCATAAACAAATGCAAAACGACAAATTTAATATGCAGTTTAGTTGTGTGCCTGGGCAAAACTGAGCAAGTCTGGTCCCTGGGAGAAATGGGATTAGACCCCTGTGAGTGCAAATCTCAGAGAGCCAAAGGTTGCCAAAGTTCAAAAGTGGTCAGTGACACAGGCTGGACATGGGACCAAAAATCCTTGAAGGGAAGGGTTAACACTGAAGAGCTCACTGGAGGCAAGGAGGATGTTTTTGCATGAGATTCCCATGGACCCTCTTCTCGAGCATGTCCAGGTCCCTCTGGATGGCATCCCATCCTCCAGGTGTGTCAACAGCACCACTAAGCTTGGTGTCACCTGCAAATTTGCTGAGACTGCATTCAATCCTATTGTCTATATCATTAATGAAGATAATAAATAGCACTGGTTCCAATATGGACCACTGAGGGTCACCACTGGTCACTGATGTCCATCAGGACTCTGGATGCAATGGTCCAACACATTCCTTATTCATCAAGCACTCCCCCCATCAAATCCATCCCTTTCCAGTCTAGATGTTGGGGGATCATGTCAAAGGCTTTACTGAAGTCCAGATATGTAAACAAACCCTTCAAAAAAAACCAAACCCTTTGACTCCAGTAATGAAGGTTGTAGGAGACTGGAGGAATGATTGAATGTCTCCAAACAACCTGGTGGGAAGCGCTGGGGAGACAGGGTGAGTTCTGTGTATATGGAACCATGCGCTGCTCCACACCCCGACCCCACTGAGCCTTAGTCAGCCTCTGGTCCGGCCCCAAATGGCAGCCTGACCTCATGGCCTGTGGTGAGCCCCAAAATGGTGCCAGCCTGGCCCAGGAAACACTAAAGCACAGGCCGGGGGGAGCACCCAGCAGACAGAGCAGAAAAAAGGGCAGCAACACATGTGCTGAGTGGGCACGCTCCACTGGATCCTAGGGTGGTGATGATGTACTTTTCCCTCTCTCTTCTCAAAATATATTGTAAATCAGACTAAAACAATTCCAGTCAATGCCTTAGTAAGTGCCTTGTGTCTGGATAAGTTATAGTTCATGAAGTTAAAGTTTTCCAAGTGTGTGAAACGCCTTACTTTGTCTGGATGCTGTTTGAAATTTTGCCAAGTACATTATTCTACCTGAAAGTTCTAAAATTTGCAAGTAAAAATTTGTTGTCAAACTCCCTGAGAATTTTGTTATTTCTCCCATGTATCACCCAGAGTGAATCAAATTACCTTCCTCTAAACCTGCCAAGTGGGCCGGGGCATTACAAAGGTCATTTCTCAAAACAGACAAGCTGCAATTTGTAAATAAGCACACTGCAGAGAAAATGAGGCAAAATGCAGTCTAGCAGCTAACGCCGCCGTCACAGTTCTGTTTGACAAACAGAAGCATTCAGCATCTTCTCAGTCATAAATGGGTCTTCAGCTTCTCTTTCACTCTGACAATGTAGAATAGTCCCACAGAAACACCTGGCCTGAGAAAGAATTACTTCAGTGACCCTTCTGGCTTACAGCCAGCCCTTCTGCCTCTTACTGATGCAGCCTCTGTCTGGAAAGGCTCCTGAAGCGTGCCAGGAATGGGGAACTTGAAGGCATTGGGAAGCTATCCTTTAACTGCTGGGAAGCATGCTCCAGCAGGCAGGTGCATGAGGGGATGTAACCTTGGGCCAGATGGAGACTTCACATCTGAAGTAACCATTGTGTGCTCCAAACCTTACCTACACTGGTTTTTTCTGGCCTCCTATCTGAGGAAACACAGTAACCTGAAGCACACAGTTTGTCAGATATCAGGTGTTGGTATCAGGCTACCAGATCCCAGTAACTCGTGACAGTGTTCAGAAGGCTGTGTGGGTGGCTGAAAGATTAATCTACTTGCCAGAAAAAACACAGCAGGGCTCTTCAGTACAACCCACCCTTGCGCTGTCAACACGGGATGTTGGAACGGGGTGGATGGGAAGAACATCAAAACCCACATGTATGAGCTGAGGGTGTCTGTCCTTCCTCCAAACATGAGCAGTGAATGAAGCAACGACTGCCAAAGCTTCAGGGCTGAGAGCAGTACGGCACTGTTCATCATCCTAGCCCCCAGATGGGCCAGCGTAGGCTACTGCAAAATATCTACCAAGCTTGGAACAGGATCCGGAAAGGACGAAAAAAACAGCTTTTTTTTTTTTTTTTTCTTAGTAACTTACAACTCTGACAGCTCTGTGAAGTCCTGGCACTTACTTTCTTTCACTTACAAACTTGTCAATCTCAAAAAAAACCAACAAACAAAAAACACCAAAAAACCAAAATAAATTGAAAAATGCTTCTTTTATATCTTTTATTTTGCTCACCCACTTAAGACCATTATGGTACAGGATAGCTTTTACATTCCCAGTACTGATCTCTGTTACCTGACTGGAGTAACAGCTGGTCATTCCCCACTTGAAAAGACGAAGAAATCATTTATGATGGGTCTCCTAATAAGGCATGAATGCTAAGATAGAATTGCGGGCTCTCAGCTAAGATTTAGAAGACAATGTAATCTTGAGAAGAAAGACTCTGCCACTTTCTTCCAGCTTTTAATTACTTCTGTCCATAGTCTCCAACATAACTCTCCCAGTCTGATTTTATCTCCCTTGGCTCTTTGTTGTCTAACTACTTTTTCAATCCCACTTCGCAGTTGTCAAGGCTTCTGGTATACTGGAGTCTCTGTCAGCAACCCCATGTCCCACCTACCAGCTCACTCTGTATCCTACTCTTCACAAGTCCCAGTCATCTGTCCCAAAGTCTTAGCTCCCCTTCACATTAATCATGTCCCATATCCATGCACTATCCTACTAGCCCAGTTTCTTTGGAAAGCTGTACCTGTGCTCTCCAAACCTGCTCTTCCCTGTGTCAGCTGGATCTGAGGCTCCTCCCAGGATCCCATGGTACTTTCCTCCCTTACACTTTCTGCCCGAGCACCAGCAGAGGAATCGCTATGAAAGGAGAGTGGAGTGGATGTCAGAGTTGATCCAAATCAGCAGATCAGAGTGAAAGCTCTGAACTGCTCTGCTCACATACCCTGCTCACTTCGGAGACATCACATCCAGGCAATTCTGCCACACGCAGCACTGATGAGGGAACAAGGTACAATCTGATCAACACCAGGGTGCATAGATGTTGAAGATTCAGGAGACAAGAAGATACCTCAAAGAGTAAACTGTTCCACCACACTGCTCCAGAAAGAATTCAACTGTATTTATGCTGTTCCTGATTAATACTCAAACAACCTTTAATGATGCTAAAATCATGAAAATCAAAATTCAGTAGTCTATTCCATTGCTTCAGCCTCATTATTGCTGAACCCACTGCAGGTCATCTGGCTGGGCACAAGCATGGAGAACATTGCTTCACATCAGCTTCGTGACATTAGAAAGTTATCATGTCTTGTTCAACATGACACTCTTTTTTCTTCAAGCTGAAACAACTCCAGAACATTCATTCATAAGCCATATATTCTAAATCTTTTAATTATTTTCATTCCTCTTCTCTGGATACTCTGTATTCATACACATTTTTGTTGAAGTGTGCAGCCTACCTGGACATAGTGTTACAGTTGAGGAGGACTTCTCATGTCTTTCATGCTGTTGTCCTATCTTATGTATCACTATACAATATTTGGTTTTATTGAAGCAGCAACTCAAGTAATCTACCATAAAAGAGTTACTGCCCAATCCCTTCCTTATACAGTTGGTAACTACAACATCTTTGTCTTGTTGGAAACTTTAATTCTGTTTCCACCATAGTCACAGTCCCACTCCAATTGCTACTGCAGATGTAGCAAGTACCACTGAGGTCACTGTTAAAAATACTCTGTAGCACTGGGTGTTGAATACACGTGTAATCTCCCATCTTATTTGCTGAAGCTTTCACAAGTGAGTGTATGAAAACTACAATATTCGTTAGACTTAGGACAGAAAATGTGGGCAGACTTTCATGAAGACAGTAAAAATGAAGATCGGACAAAGGACACTGCCTTAGCAGGATCTGGAGCCTAGCTAAAAAACAGAACAGTACCATGTTTCTGAACTCTCTTAGGATTTTTTAACAAGGCAAAACTACTAGTCTAATTCTCAACTAATTAATTAATTAAGATAAAAATTATCATGAGTCACAAATACATGTGATGAACTACAGGCCACATGGCTAAAATTTGCCAAAGTTATAAGTAACTGAAAAGAGGTTCTACATCATGGAAGGCAGTTTGATTTTGCTGGCAGATGAACCCACTCAACCCAACTATCTCAAGTATGTGCCAACAGATACCTAAAGATAATACAGATTCACAGGGCTTCCTATCATCATTTTTCTCATCTAGCCCGAACTGTTTTACAGAGCACTGTAACTGTACCTTTTTCTTTTTTTTTCGGTGCTGAAGAGTTTCAAATGCGGCTTTCTTAAAAGCCACAGAGAAAGACAGCATGTTACTTTGAAGAAAATCAACTTTCTTTGAAGAGCAACATGAAAGTCAGAATTTTGTATGGTTCATTTCACTTCAATTCTTTTCATCACACTCCCTCCACATTTCAGCTTAACAGTAAACATAATCTTTAACGAGCAGCAACCTCCTACAGGAGCCTCACCACAAATCACTAGACTGAGCTGCTTTATGAAGCTGCCCAAGCCTGACAGCTGACTTTGAAAACATGCTGAGTAATGAAAGAGATGGTCAAGCATGCCAGCAAAATGCACAGCAGTTTGCACTCCCAAACACTAAAATGTGAGGGAAGTTTTTGCTTATTTCGATCATTTTCATACTGTTTTTCTTAATGCAATAATGGAGAAGAAAATAAAGCTTTCACATGTGTTACCATTAAAACAATAAGCCATTTCAAAACACCCTTGGGATGTCAATGAATTGAACTAAAATCATCTGCATATGACAGTATTTTCTTAAATGGCCTTGTTAGAGGCATGAAACTTTTACTCCTGTAATTTGGTACACAGCATGCATACACAAAGAAGACACTGAACTATATTTAAGAATGTATTGATGTACTTTACACATTTGTAGTGGTGTCTGAATCAGCTTCACTCAATGTGTGGCAAAACAGCACTATAAGCCACTTACCCAGGATAATATGCAGCAAGATCTCTACATTTTTCCTCCCGCCAAACTTAATTACCAAATCACTGTGATTTGGCCCATGTGATGCACTGGTCTTGAACAGCATTAATTAAAAATGATTTGTTACAAGTCAATTTTATTTCTTTGTAAGGCTTCACCAATATAAGTGAAAATGCTGAATGTGAGGCAGGGGTAAATGCTGTATGCCTCAGACAAAACATATTTTAGCCCTTAAAGAGAGAAGTTGGGAGATACGCAATGCAAAGAATCAAAAGGAGTGAAAGTCCCTTCAGGAAATAATGGGAAAAAATAAGTGTAAGATCTGCACAACAACTGATTGTTTCCTAAAACCAGAGCTCGTGGGGTCTCCATGGAAACAAACACACTTTTTATCCATCATTAACTGATTAAAATAAAAAATAAAAAATAAATAAATAAATAAAATGTTTCACCCCTCCAGTGGAAGCACTAATGTAATTAAAATTAACCCCATAACTTTAGGTTGCCTTCTATCATACTACTCAACACCAATTAATTCTATTTGAAAGTGTGCTTTATACAACTTTATCTTGTTCAAGTACATTGGCTCAATGACAACATGCAGGTGTTTAGAGCATCTCAACATTTACATCATGCTGATGGCAGCTATTATGCAACTACATTGACCCAAGTCTGTTGATTCCAAAGAAATTGACTGTACTTTTCTAACATACCAGTAGTAGGCTTATCCACTTTTGCCATGATTCTCTTATTTGGGCCTTTATGAAATAAAGATTGCATTGATTTTGTGGGAGGGAGAAAAAAATCCCTCCTAACAATCGGAGTCAGCAATTTTCAAATATGAATAATTCAGAATATGAAAAAAAGTCTTGTCTCTTGGCTTGTGAGGACAAAAAGTCAAAACAGTCATTCAAGCTTACACTGTCTATATAAAAATTCTGTTTATGTTAGATTTCATTCTAAAACAACAACCAAATATATTCATATTCATAAATTCATCATCACATTTCATTCAACACTTATTATGCCATGTGTTTCTTATTTAACAAGAGCTTATCTGACACATCTATGGTAGGAATGTTGAAATAACTCTAAACCACATTACTCACAGACAAATCCATTTTCAGTGACTGAGATACCTGGCAAAACACTATTCAGACTGACTAAGAGCCGAAGCAGAAGAAACTGCAAAAGTTACTTTTATTGCTGTAATCAGAAGTGTGAAACCAAAACGGCTGCTTTTTAGTATCTGTATTTAAAGTGAAATATTATTGCCAAACAATATTTTTTAATAGTTAATAAATTTTATTAAGGTTGTAAGGAATTGTATGTGGAAAAAAAAAGCATTTTACCAAATGCCTTTCCAGTTCACAAATGCTACTACCTGCGAAACCTCACAAAACAACAGACCAAAATAAGACCTATAAGGAACAAACTTTGGGGAGGAAAAAAAAAGAAAGAAAAAAGTCAATGTCTTAGCACAGGACCCAGCAACTCATTCATACTTCAGATCAACTGTGCACTTCTAAAAATCGTTATACAGTATATAGGAAAAAAATAATATTTGCCCATAAGTATGAAGCAATTGTCTCTAAAATGCAGGGTTGCCCAAGTGGATATTTGAAAACAGCCCTTAATTTTAGAACAGGATGCGCTGAGATGAATTTTCCTACTGGAGAAAAATAGACCCAATACCAACCAGCAGCAACCTCTTTGCTATGTGCCCTATTTACCAATAAACATTTCCAAGGTAATTCTTGTAATTATCCAACTGGAACACAAATAAATATAGAAATCAATTTTATATAAAATTTTGATACACTTCATAGTGATCAATTCAAGCTAATTGTTGGAATGAAATCTTCAACCCCAAACACAACCTCTAATCTGATAAACTGATAGCAGCCAAGGAAGAGTTGAATTTGTCTATTTGATGAATTCCTGACCTGGATTCCAACCACTCAAAGTAAGTAATACACAGAACTGCCAACTACTGCAGTATCAATGGTTTTGTTAAAGAAACTCATGATAACATTTACACCCATTGATTAATGTTTTGGTACAGTAACAAGACTTAATTGTCTATGCAAGGTGCAATTAGATTTATTTCAGTGATGGGAATTTCTTGAGCATGCATTACTAAATACCAAATAAAAGTCAGTTCTGGCTCTAATTTATCATCTTTAATCTGTTAAAACATGTTACTGCTATCAGCTAGCTTAAATAACCCAGAGTCTAAGAAAAGAGCTCTTTGCATACAATACCGTTTAAGGTATGTACAGAAAATCTTTTTGGGAGTGTAACAAATTATATTATCTATGTATCTATTATCGACAGAATATCTATTATTAGGCCTGTGGTTGCAAATTACTCTTCCCTTTCTCCGTGGTCCCATCCCCCAACAGCAGATCATTTTCAGTGCCATTATTGTCAGGCATATTAAATTTTCAGGATGCACAGTTGTGGTTTCCAGGTCTCTATTTACCCCCTGAACTGTGTTTTTAACTGGGCATTTTTACACTTAAAATGACAGAGCAGAGGCATAGTAACGTTTTACATATTACAGCTACGGAGAACCAGATCTGTAACTGACTAGTGGCAATACCAGCAACATTAATAAAAAACCCCCAAACCGTCATTCATTAAAAATCGCTCCATGACATAGAAAAGATGCGCGTTACACACATTTCTGTCGCTGAAACAGACGCTTTTTAAGTGAGGAGACGGCGCAAGACAACGATTTCCCATATGAAATAGTATTACCTCTGGCTTACCTGCTCCAGCTGCTGGGGAAGGGTAAGGAAGAGGGATGCGGCCGCGCTGCCCGCCCGGCGCGGAGCGCAGCCGACTCGTCAGGGTAGCGCGGCGGCACTCGTGTGACAAATGGCTTACGGGAGATTGAACAAAGCGATGCTGCTCTGGAGAAGCATCGCAGGGAACAAAGTCATCTCTTTGACAGCTCCTGCCTTTTTTTCAGTGGAGCTGAAACAATACAGGACTCCCCGGGAAAATGCTAACAAAGGGGGAAGCAGAAGGAATCGGAGAGAACCAGCCCAGCCATTGAATTCCGCGGCAGCAGTGAAGTGACACCTTCTGAAAATCACCCGCACGCCTCCTTACACCTTCCACCGAACAAAGGCAGCCCAGTAGCGGCAGGGAGCTACTTACGGGGGGGTTTTCTGGCCGTCCTCCCGGCGCAGCCTCCTGCCCCTGGGCTGCTCGCCGCTGGCGTTGCCGAGCCAAAGGGCACATGTAGCACAGACCGGGCAGCACAAAGCGGCAGGGACACCCCCGCACGGCCCCGCACAACAGCGGGCGGCTCCGCACAGCGACCGCTCCCGGAGCGGCGAGGCCGGGATGCGGAGCCCCGCGGGCGGCTGCGGAGCTCCGGTCTGCGGCGGAGCTCCCTCCCGCTACCGGCACCGCAGCGGCCCTTGCGCGGGGGGAAGGGGTGGGGCGCAGGGTCCTACCTGTGCTCCCTGTCCCTGCTGCCAGAAGGAAGCCCGGTGGCTGCTGCGGGCGCGGTGCCGCCCAGCCCGTCNCAAGCGAGGGGTAAAGCTGGGTTTGTCCGCGTTCGCCGGGACCCGGCACCGCTGCACTGCCAGAGGAGGAGAGGTCCGCAGCCCCAGTTGCACCGGGCTCTGAAACCCCGTTTGTTCTCTTCTCACAGCAAGACCGAAGTCTGAACCCAGCGCCTGGCCCGTGCTGTAGCTAGGCAAATACTTACACCCTTAATTTACTAAAAAATAGGAGGAACAACAAGAAACAACCAAAAAAATCAACTGTCCCCCAACACAGAACCACAGAAATCAGCCTCCCTTCTTTCTCAGCAGCATTAAATCCGGTATTTTTATCAGCTCTTCTCGGGCCCCACTCTTCCACTTTAGCTATCTACTGCAAGATTTTACCAGTGGTGGACACCTGTTTCCTGAGTTTACCAGGGAGAACATGATAAAAGCAGATGGTGCACTTAATGCCATCCAGACTCTTCCACTTTTGGAACCAGAACTGATCACACCATTCATGATCCTCCACCGCTGACAAGGATGTGTTTTGTCAGCCAGCTCTCTGGATTCAGATGACCCCTGGAGAAAAAGGCCTTACAGCTTTAGATTTTGTCTGCTCCTTAATTTTTTGGCCCAGCCAGAGGTGGTCCTTCTGATATTCTTAAAAGGAAATGGGTCTGTAAGACCCATGCTGGGTTGGACCAAAGAGCTACCTCACACGTTGTTTTTTGTCTCTGACTGTGCCCAATACCAGCGATTTTAAAGGAAGAATATAAGTTTCAGTGGGATTAAGTGATATTCTCCCACTCCTTAGTGAGCTGTAGCTCAATGGATTCCTGCATCAAAGTGATATTTGTGTAAAAAACTAGTCTATGACTCTGAAATAAACACTAATTTCTAGAAATCACTTTTTCACCTGCAGTCTTCCGGAGATGACTAGTCATACAAGCCCTGGGAGGCATAGCCTCTCTTCAGTCCCACCACAACTAAAGCCACGGTCTACAGGGCACAGATAAATCAGAAATTTAAGCTCATGCACCAGATCTATTTAGATGGCTGTTAAGTATATTGACTGCTACCTTTACATTAGCGATGGCATATATATATATATATATATCTATATCTATACATATATATCTCCAAAATGTATGGATACAAAGCACCTTCATTACCAGAGCTGAATTTTGTAGCAGTCTTCTGAAAGATTCAGGGGTTTTGCTCTGTTTGGCTTACTGCTCTCTGCGGCACTTGCACATTTTTAAGAGGTAGAATTGGGTGGTAGAAATAGAAAAGTTCGAAAGTAGCCACCAGGAAAGAGGTGAATCCAACTTTTGTCAGTTCCTTCAGATCGGTCAAATTGCTCAATTACATCAGACTTTTGTTGGCAAAGGTCAATCTTTTCACTTTCCTGAAGCAGAAAATAAGTTGACTTTTTTTTTTCTTGAGAACTGACAATTTCTGGAAAGTAATGCAATCACAGATAGCAGCAGCAAGGTGATGAATGGGCTTCAGGCCGTTATTAGCTTTATTAGCAAGTCTTGCACTTTGAGTTTAGTAGATCTTATTATTGAAATATTAAAAATCTAGAATTTCTGTGGAGAAACCCGGACCTTTCCAGGATGTGCCACGATCCCACTAGGTGGCACAAAGACACCACGTAAAAGCCAGGAGCAAGCCAGGAGTGCCTTCCCTCCCATTCAGCATATTTATGTATTTATGCCAAGCAAATGGGTACTGATAAAGACTGCAGACACGGCTGTAGTCCAGCAACCCACACATGTCTTTCCAAATAAAAACAAGTTCAGATGTCAGCGTGCTCCTTTGGACTAGAAGCTCAGTGAAAATCTCCCCGAAGAGCAGTATCTGCTCCTGCAGACCTTGACTGACTCACAGCTGAGTAATCTTGCTGAAACTCATTTTTGTGTTTGCGTTCATGAAAATACAGTCATCCCTGCTCAGGAGTATTTAAACCAAGAAGAAGCTACTGATGTTCTCGTTTTCCCCCTTTCCTCCATTTGCCATCATGCCATTCTAGTTAGTTTAATTCTTGCACCATCACCTTGAAATGGTAAAGGACTCAGCACTGACAACACTGGTGGGGTAGCTCTGCTTGCATGATGTTGAGCTCACAGCACACACAGGTGGGAGAGCAACTACCATGACAAATTCCAAAACTCACTTGAGCTCTAACGTAGACATAACTAATATAGAGACAAAACAATGGCAATTATTTTTATACTCGTAATTTTTAAAATGTCAAAGATCATGGTATAGATAATAAGGGTCAATTTCACTGCAGCTGGATAAGCACTTACCTTATCACACCACTGTGTGGAACTGTAGGAAAGTCTCCCACAGCCCCAGGATTGTCACCCCTCTGAAGACTGCTGAGTCCAACAAACCCTTGCTCAAAACAGGGTCACCTACAACAGGTTGTCCAGGACTGTCCCCCAGTAGGTTTTGAATACCTCTGTGGTTGGAGACTCCACAACCTCTCTGGGCAGCCTGTTGCACTGTTTGATCACCCTCATGGGAAAAAAAATTTCTTACGTTTAAATTGAATTCCCTGTATTTCAATTTGCGCTCGTTGTCTTGTACCTCCTCTGGATACAATCGAGAGGAGACTGTCTCAGACATTTTACTCCCACCCACTTTTTACTCCCACTCCCACCCACAGTTACACATGGAGATGTTCCTCCGCTGAGCCTTCTCAGAGCTCAACATCCCCAACATACTCCAATCCCTTAAACATCTTTGGGCTCTTTGCTGCACTTTCCAAGAACATCCATGTCCATGTTGCCTTGGGAGCCTCCTGGAAGACACCGTATGCTGGGGAGTTGGTTACCTTGGGCAAGCCATGTCCACAGCCCATATGCGGGCAGGGGCTGCCACTGTGGCAGCTCTGCTGCTGCACTCAGGCAGAGACAGCCCTGCAGCCTGACAGGAGATGGACGGGTTGGTTCTTTGCCTCTGTGGCTACAGCCCTGTGGTAACACAGCAGCCACTGACACCCACCAGCGCTTCAGCTACTGCTCATCGCTGCTTGCACTGCACCAAGGCTTTCTCTCCCCCACGCCATTTACACTACAGGATGAATGGTTAAGACTTTAGGTCCAGGAATTAATATTGCTGCAGCTACTATGATCTTTGTGTGGCCTATGAAGGGTCAGAGGATTAAATGAAACTGGAATATCTTTTTATACAAAGCTGTAAGACTACAGTACCAAAACCACACACCACTGGTTTCTTACACTCTTAGCTAAGAAGTGTAAAGTTCTCTCCCAAGCAATGATTTAAATGCCCCCAAAATCTGCAGGTTTTATTTAAGAATAACAGCATTTGCCTAGGTCAGGCTGCCATATATACATCAATTACTGTATAAAATATTTTTAATTGAAAGACTGAATCCCTATTCTTAACCTTTTTCCTTTTTTTTTTAATTCGCATTACCCAAGAATGTCAGTGTTTTTCAGATTG
Organism: Machaerirhynchus nigripectus; assembly: GCA_013397975.1. NCBI lineage: Eukaryota > Metazoa > Chordata > Aves > Passeriformes > Dicruridae > Machaerirhynchus > Machaerirhynchus nigripectus. Next base: position 67,563 of record VZRQ01001715.1, on the reverse strand, counting down.
AGGGTGACAAAAAAAGAACAAATTGGGGTTTCCAACTGAACCGTAGAATTACTTATCTTTAGGTTAGTTATCTAAATTTTAGGGACAGAATGTAAGACACAAAAAACCCAAACCAACTAATTCTAAGAATTTCTCAGAAACACATTATGATGTTTAATTGAGCAATTCAGTTTTAATAAACTGAAAACACCTGTCCTTTTATCTCTAGATTCCCCTGCTTCTGACAAGACTTTCATGGTTTTGTAGGAAAAAAGCCCCAATTATTATTGCTTCTCCTTTATTATTTCTCTAAAGCTATTCCCCTCCAACCCCCCCGCAGATAATAAGACAAGACAACTTGAATATATGGACTTTTATCACATTTTCATGTCTGCCACACTCCCCCAGCAACTCACCCCAGCTGGGGACTACATCCCAGCAGCCAAGGGTGCTTTTGATCTTCCAGAAGGTGAGAACAGCAGGGAAGCCTCTTGGAGCAGAGTCCAGGCGAGCCACATTTAATGTCTTGCTCACATGAGGCTCGTTTCATACATGGCATGTGTAGTAGTCCACAGATTTAAATCTTCCATAAATTTGTGCTTATTTTCTACTTCATGAATTGAAATACTTGATTTTAAAGCGAAGTTGTTTAAAAATTATTTTCGTTTGACTCTAGCTGCTTGTAAAAACGTATATAAAATAATAGCAACAAGGCGGCACATTGACAGCTATGCTACTGTCTGAATATGAGAAAGGTTTTAATACTAGAAACCTGCACAGGCTTTGGGCACTGAAATGATACCAATTTCATTATAACACCTGTGTTCAGTGAGCTGCTAATTCTTCATAATTGATATATCCATGTAGGAATCACTATTAATTTGTTATGGTTTTCATTGTAATATCAAAATATGCATTTTTCTGTAAGATGAAATACACTGTTTTCAATGAAGCAGAACATTTGCTTTTTAAAAAATAATTCTAATTTAAAAGGGTTTATTTACAAAATAGGGTATTTAAAAGTCACCACTGAAAACATCAAGAGCAGAAGGTGAGTTTTCTCCTCCTTACTAAATCACCCCAAATAATTAACACCAATTAGCATCAGTGTAAACTACTGACTTAATTACAAACAGTATTATTAGGTAAGTAACAGTTAAAGACAAGCACCTCCTCATTCCTGGCAAATGAAAGACCTAGAAAGTAAAATGTGTAAGATGCACTCACCATGAATACCCAGTTCCTTCCACGGCTGAGAAACCTAAAGTGATACAAGTATTTTCAGGTACTTCTGAATAGATGTTCTAAGCTGGTTTTAATCAGTAAAATTTAATATATAATATATGGGACAATATTTCCAGTTAGCACAATAGTCTTCATAATTTTTAAGTATAACCATCTTAGTGCCAACTAGATAAAATCTAAGAGCAAAAAAAATTTTTCTTTCCATGTTATTTAATATGTTGTTTACACCTTAGAGATCCTTGTAATGCTATCTGGTAATCACAGTTTTTTATTGGATGTTAGGCAAGCAGAACAGGACCTGTGGCCAGTGCAAGGATGTGCAGCAATGCATCCTCCCATTTCCATTGCTCTGGATAATTCTTATGAATACACATTGTGTCACCCTGGTGGCGTGTAATTATTAGCAAAATGTATGTTCCCAAGAAGAAGGATGTGAGATACAATTACCTGCACAGATGGACATGAAGAGCCTATCATAAGATTGCACTGACTAATTGAATCTTACTTCAAAGCCTAAGTTTGAAATGCTCCTCTGCGAAACACACCAGATATTTTATGATTAGTTCTCACTTTATTTGCCTAATATGTATGTCACAGCATAAAGTCCTCTGTCACCTCTCCAACAGCTTGAGCTTAACTGAGTGAATGATTACAGGTGTTGCTCTGAACTTTTAAAACCAAACTTTGAAAAATATCTCCAGATATGATTCGAAAGTTTGAACATAAAATACTTTGAGAACTTTTCAGTATATTAAGTATTTCAATACATCTTTAACATTTTTTCTCTTCCCTTTTTATTTATTATGGGGATATTAAAAATGCAATTTCACACAAAGATTAAACAAAAGGAGATGAGTTAGTTGACAAAAAAAGAGTAATAAAGAATAATTGATATATATTTTTTATTAAGGTACAGTAAACAAAATGCATTCACAAAATAATCAATACTTTTAAATACCCTAAAGAATAACTCGTAAACAGAACACACTTGTTAGAAGCACAAACATAGGAAACCATCATGAGATAAAACATACACTGGCTCAGCATTTTTAAGACAGTTGGGGATGTTATTCTATGTTAGCTCACATTAAGATAATAAACTTCTGCAATCATATGAGATAAGCAAACAAATAAAATAGTAAAATGAAAATGAGAGATTGTCAAATCAAGTATTCATTTCCTTCTTACAATTACTATGTTTCCAAAATAGTAACAAAGGTTAGCTAGGCTTGATATAAAAACCTGCCAAACAGCCAGCAAAAAGCCAGTCACTCCTGCCAGTTGGGAAAGCAGAATTTTGCAAAATTGATTACTTCACCCGTTCTCAGAGGTTTCAAAGGTAATCACTGATTTGAAGAAAACAGAGGTAGAATACAAGACAGCATTAATAATTTAAAAAAAAGAAGTCTTTGTAACAGTAATGCTTCAGTTACTCAAGTACTGGTTATTCCTTGAAGGTCACATTTCTGTGGAGAAAGAAAAGATGTCAAAAAAAAGGTAACTATTATATTTTACTAATTAATATTAGGATAAAAAGTAATGATTAGCTTTAGCCTCCTCATATGCTCTTCTGTTCTTCCCAAATATCAACTATTAGCATATTAACCAAAACTCTACACGACAGACCTATTGCAAAAGTGATTTACAAAAGTAAAAGTGAGACGAAGAGGAAGAGAAAATTTCTTGAGAAGATTAAATCGGATTAGAGAGAGACAGCTGTAACACTACAGAACAGTAATTACAGAGTACACTTTACTCTGCTAAGCTCCCAAGAAGGAATAAACAAGTAGGGTGAAAGACGGTAGCAATACTGCTGAGATCACTCTACTGTAATTGATATGCATAACAACTGCATGTGAATTCAGTTGTTAAAAACCACCTTCTTTAAAAATACATACTCCATGAAAATGGGATATTTTCTGGTAAGATATGGTACAGAGCTGACATTGTTAAAACTAAGTATAGAAATATTAGATAAAAATAGTGCACTACATGGTATCCTTCAAGCATAGCAACTGGACTTTTTATTGCTCTCAGGGCTCACTGTAAAGCAAGGAAGACTAAAGACAATTCTCTGCTGATGATACTCATTCGCAGAAACACCTTATCTGTCATCATCTCAGTCAAAATGTTGTTTTGCAACATAACAGGGTATGCCTAGGGGCTCACCAGTAAAGCAAAGGGCATAACTGCTGTTTCAGCCCCACTGTCAGTATCTCATTTGCTACAGTTTCCGCTTTCTGCTTTGCCCAAAAGCTCGCAGAAGAGAAAAATTGTTGACAATGTGGGTTCATGTCATGCTGAGCTCAGTTCTCAAGAAACGTGTGTTTTTGTTAACAAAAGTAAGCTTAGAACAAGCCATATGTATTTACCAACAAAAATAAACTTTAAAATCTGTTAGCTAGATTCATGAGCTGTCACAGCACACGTATTTCCTACAACAATCTCTCAACAAACTCTTTTATCTCTCCCTGTCCTTCCCCTCTTCACTGCAATTTATTATGCAAGGTAGAACTGGGGGGATCTACAGTCAATAATCAGGCTTGTAACCCATAAATAGCATCATCTAAAACAACAGTGATCTCTAAAAGAACAAAAATGACAGTGAAAATGAACAGAGACCGATTTTGATTTTTTTATGGACTATAGTGATCACGATCTTAGACATTCATATATTCAAGCACTAACAATGAAAAATGTATTAATTATTTTTATGCACTTGTTTTGGAGATAGTTTCATCTAATCATCCAATTGCATCTAATGTGTAGGGTTCAAATGCATTTTAGCTGGACTCTTCTGTGGAGTGTCTTTCTTTCACTGCTGTACTTGGGACAATTTCATGGCATTCCTCTTAATATGAACCATTCATTGTTTGGAGATAACTATTAACAATAATAAACTGTCAAAGTATATTTGGATATAATTAATGGTAGTAATACACAGGCAAAATATATTTTAAAGCTGTCAGGTGGTGCAAGACCATTAGCAAAAAGAGGAGTGAGAATCCATTATATTATATGGTCTTTAGAGAGCACTTTGCGTTTATTGGTTGCAATCAATATTTTATAGTAGGAGAGACAGCAAAAGCAGAACTTAGAAACACCTGAAATGTGTAAAAGTTGCGTATGATCACAATGGTATTATTTAGAAACAGTTTAAACCTAACTCTTAAATAGAAACGATCTGCTAAAACCAAACCACTTACTTTTCAGCTGCTGCTTGCTCAGCAGTTCTTAGAGCGCCGCATTCTGGAGAGCGCGAGGGAGACCTCAGCGTGGAGCTGAGGGGAGGCGATGCCCGTAGCGAGGACGTGGAGAGGCCGTGCCGACGCATCTCCTGGATTGCTCGCTCTCTGCCAACAAACAGCAGCCTCAGTTACACAACACTTTGCTACTGCAGGATGTTAAAGGAAGAAAACTGAACTTTGCAAGAAGTCTCATTTTCTTCTAAAGTCACTCAATTCTATTCCTGTTTTCATGAGAAGGGATTTTTTTTTATTTTTAGAGGCAGTGGTAAACTCACAAAACTTATGAAGAAATTCAGAAGCTGTATAAGATTTTTTCTTTTTTAATTAAGCAATTTTCAAGATGAAAAGACTAGATTTCGCACAACAAGAAAAACAAGAGTTTTCCATAAAAGTTCCTCACTATTGAAAAAAGCAACAGTCTTAAAAGTGAGAAAGAAGAAATAAGGAGGGAGAGCCAACTCACTGAAACACCAGCATCTTACCGTTCAAATCGCTCAGTTGTCAGTTTCCTTTTTAAAACATCACAGTCAGTCTGCAGCTGTGCAACTTTACCTCGAAGTACGGAAACCTCTCTATTATTGCTGCTTCTAAAAAAAAATCATGAGAAGCAACACAGTTTTCTTTGAACAGTGTCAGCTAGGAGCCTAGAGAAGTTAGAGCAAGATAAAACAAAACCAGATACTGAACATGTTGTTTCACAGACTAAGTCAAAGACAAATCAGAAGCAGCAAGAACCTAAGGTGAGAATGAAGTGAGAAGCTGGCAAGCCTCTCACTACATCCTGACTGCATGATGTTCTTTTTCAGACAAAGGTAAACAAAAACATGTTTTATGAAAACAGACAAAACAATTACAACATTAGTTTATTGGTTTTCTATCCTCTGTTGCAATTTCAGATGGTCTTTATGGAAAAAAAGAAGAAAAAAGGAGTAAATATTCACAAAAAATTACAAACGTAACAGATATGGCTTCAGTAAAAATTTTATCAAGTAGGCTGGAACTACCTGGCTAGCCATGAACAAAACTAAATCAAATCTAAGTAAAAACTGTATTAAAGCAAATACCAGACCAGCAAAACACACAGTCTGAAAGCTTGTTAACTTACACCCTTGGTGTTTGGGGCCAACTGTTTCAATTGCAAGAATCAAAATTAAAAGGAGCCTTGAAAATCTTAAGAAACATAGTTAATACACTTCTTAGTAAATCATCAGCTTGGCCAATTCAATGCTTGGTTGCAAAATACCATTAATTACATTATAAAGGAAGAAAAAGAAATTGTTGCATGTAAAATAAGTTGTCTAAATGAGAATCTAGACAGCTGTGTTATTCCATACAGTCTTGAAAGCCAGTAGGAGGTGGAGTGCTCAAAAGTCACTTCTGGAGAAGCAAAGTTGTACTAGTTTATTGCTAAAGCACTGGATTGGAATTCTGAAAAATGAGTTCCACTCCTAGGTCAGTCACAGACTTCCTGTCTGGCACCTGCTGGTCTTTGAGTCCAGGAAGATGAAAACTATTCAAGAGATTTGTTCCAAATAGAACAGCAGAATATTTTTTCCCATGGTCCCTATTCATCAGTAAAATTCCTAGAATGGTATCTTGATCCAGTATGTTGAGAACAGATGCAGAAGACAAGATATCTCGATGATAACTTATAAGTCCTTCAAAGACAGGCATATGCTTTCAGGATGGAGGTAAGAATTCAGGGCCCAATATCATTATTGTAAAATATGGAAAGAAAGCAAACAGTTTGTGAGTTCTGAGGTTATTCCATGTCAATGACATTTAAACAAAATTAAGAGCATCAAGTAAATCACTCCAAGGTTTAGAAATATTTAAATTTAAAACCCTTTATGTACAGTAATCATCATATAAGTTTACACAATGATACACAATTTTCACAGGACATCTGTCTCTTTCACAGTAGATACACATAGCTCTCAACAAGTAGTTTAGCTATTCCATATTCTCTGTTTATTTAATTCTGTAGTCACTCTAGAGCCTCAAGATCTCATTTACTGTACTATCACCCATGTAGCACTCAAAGTAACACACCTACTTACTCTTTACAGAGCTCATAATTACAGCACTGGAGAACTTCACAAGTTAAACTTAATTCTGACAGTCCTTCTAAAGTCAGAGGTTGTAGCAGTGCCATTTTCTAAATAAAGTGGAAGGACAGGCACTGTAAGGCCAAAACTTTAAATAATGTTCAAAAATATTGGCACATGATTTTTTTCAGTTAGAACTGAAATTCTGCCAAGTGAATTTTTGTATTTTTCAAGACACAAACATAATTGTCACATACTTCAGTCACAGCTGTGAGCATTTAAAGTTCCTTTTTTTAAGACTGCAACTACCATAAACCAAATAGTAGAAAATAAGGTATATACAACTAGTTCTCACACCTGAACACTTGCCTAGTAACACGCAGAACCTTTGAGATAAACAGTGGAAAACAATTCAATAGAATGGCCACTCTTTCTCCAAGAGAACATTTCCCTTCTTCCTGCAATATTCCACCCTATTAACAATGCAAGTATTGACATTTACAGAAAACAAATGAACCCTACAATGCGTGCAAAAGAAAAATAATGAAAAATTACTATGTACCTATTTAAACACAGTTTTATAATGTTTGTACACAAAGTAACTGAATTATATTTAATTTAAAACTCCTCCTTTCCTTTTTTATTGTTTGTTTTTAGGGGTTTTGTTGGTTTTTGTTTTTTCTAACTTGCACACTGACCTTCATAATCAGGACATTCTATTAGCTTATGTTCATTGTATGCAACTAACATTTTTTGCCCAAGTAAACAAAAACCAGCAATACTAAAACATGAAGCAATTAGTTGTGCAGGGGCAATTAATCATGTCATCATCTCCAGATTCACTGAGATCACTGCTACTTGAGGTGGACCACCATAAGCCACAAGCTGCAGCCCCTACATAAATCAACCAAAAGCCTATTTCTATGTCACCAAGTTACGGACAGTTTTACCTGTTTAAGTAGGTTACACTCCATATCTCCTAAGGAGTATTACCTGTTCTATTAACTTCCGTATGTTTCCTTTCTCTCTCTACCTTAGTGTTTACTAAATGGGTACATCTCTTTTTCAGAAATTCTGCTTTGACTTCACTCTTCACCACCATCTACGTTCAGCTGCTACTCCTCCTTCTTGCTATTTAATGCCTAGCTACCACTAGACCCTGCAGATGTATCCTTAGGAGAATTATCATGTCATGATACTTGGAAGGTTTTGTTTAACAGCTTGACTTGATGACCTTAAGGGTCTGTCTTAAACCAAATAATTCTAAGATGGTACATCATGGAAACCTCAAATTCCCTGCTCCATAACATGAAGATAAATTTTTAAACCTCCCACTTCTCTTGTACATGAATTTCACACAAACAAAGTATTTCCCCTCTTAACTTCATTGTTCCAAACAAATTAGTCCTTCTTACACAAGTGTTGCTAAAAGTTATTGCTACTTTAGGCAGATCCACAGCATAAGAAGTTGCTGGCCACGTTTAGTGTGTCAGGCTTAGTTCTGTTCGTATTTCTAAGGAATAATAAGTGATACAGGACTTTTTCCATAACAATTAATATCAACAGCAGCAAAAGTACTTTTGCTTTTTTTAAAGCACTATGACTTTATTAGGTAAGTGATTCTTCAATCAAAGCAAGGACAACAGGCATCTCCAGTAGATAAGCAATTCACATTTACCATGAATTTAATATACTTGGGGTTTTCTTGTGAGCAGTAAACACATGTTAAAATTTTATGTAGAAGATGTTTCCTTTGGAAGTCCTGTTTAAGTTTACTGCTTGCACTAAACTGATATCCTCCAAAGTGCTGATTAATGAAAGCAATAGGAAAGACCTGTAAAGAAACTTAAACGGTGCCATGAAAGACCAAAAGACATTGCTGCAGAAATCTGCTCAGCCATACTGAACACCCACATTTTGTGAGTAAGTATTGTCACAGAGAAATAGTTCTTTTGCACGTAACACACACACACTTGTTAAAACTTACAGTTTGCTCTCAGCCAGTGTTAGCTTGTCTTTCAGTAACTGAATTTCGGTATCTTTCTCTTGGGACGTTAATTGATTCTGAAATTCTTTGTCTCTACTAGTAGCCAATAACGTTTCAAGATTCTGAACTGTAAGTCTCTCACTGGATAGCTGCTTTTTCAGCAACTCTACTTCTGATTTTATATCTTCTAATTCTCCTAGAACCTAAGGCACAAATGTTATATGTTATTAATACACTAATTTATAAACACAGAGAATTTTATTTTGTGAAGAGCTGTTATAAAAAAGTTTCATAAAAAAGAATAGGAAACCGAGCTTACAAAACAATGTAAAGCCTGCAATTATTTTAAACTATACTTAATTTAAAACTATTCAAGCTGTACCTCTATCAAATGTTTTACTGGGAGCTACATTACTGAGTGCTGGAATTGTTTAGGTAAGTACCTGGAACACGAATTGGCTTTTAACAGTAGAACTCTGCACAAGTACAAAAATAGTATTTACTGTACTTCATTCTATTTGACTAAGTCAGCTCACAATTAGCCTCTTGGCTTTTGCTGAAAATGTAGGAATAATTATTTTCCTCTTCAGTTCTGTGAATACAAACAAACTTTACTGTTCTCAAGGTCTTGAATATTACAGTCCCAGAAAGCCTGACCAAGTCACTAAATAAAGACAAAATCAGCTGTAAAGAAAAAGGTTCGGAAAATATGAATATTTAGAACTGTTCAAGCTTTTTCAAAATATTCAATAAATTCCAGCTGTATCTAAATTTCAATTTAATTGAAAATTAGCCATTAGGGTAAGAAGTGCACTATTTCCTTTTTATAGTTTGAGTAGATTAAAAACCAAAAGGAAATATATATGATCTGTCTGTGGTACAGCTAAAACTAGACCTGCAACATTCTGCAGTGATAGTGAACCAAAGAAACTCCCTCTTTTTGCACAAAACCCATGGCTACAGATCTGTATATTGTAAAAATTATACTTTATATAAAAATGCAAAACTAGTGATGTAAATTAACTTACCTTGCTCTCAGAAGTAATTCTTTTCTCCAAAAACTATTAAAAGCGAAGGAAGTTACTTTGTTATAGCAAATTAAATTTGCCTTTGTTGCTTACCCTTTCACAATCCATGGTTTTGGATGTCAGCTGTCGAGCTAAAAGTTCTTTGCTAGCCTCCAGTTTCACACAGAGTTCCCTCACAGAAGTCAGGTCTGCCAACACAGTAGTCTTATCCTGATTTTCACGTTTAAGATCCTCTTCCAATCTGGACATATTTTTCGTTATGGAGGAGATCTGAGATTCATATACTTGATGTGCAACAATATGCTAAACAAAACCAAATATGGATACACTTTCAGTAAATATGAGTCTTCGGTTGAATAACTTGGGTTTTCTTAACATTATATTTTCCCTTCAATGTTAACTTTCCCTATAAAATTAACTTAATATTCCTTCCCTCTCCCTAAAACACAGCTAAGGGCAACTAATAGACCATCTTTTCAACTTTTATTCCCCAGCTTGAAGAATTATACAAGTACTATAAAGGAGTGGAACAAGGCTGTATTCCAGCCTCAGAAAACTAAAAAGCTTAAACCCCAAAATACAAACCTATTTTTAATTCAGCTTACAATATAGTTTCTGGCTAATTAAAATTATGAGACAAAATGTAGTCAATCCACAACAACTATGCTCTAGAACTTCTTCGATCTCTCTGAAGTTATTGCTTCTAAAATATAAACCTCCTTATGTTCTATGATATTGGTCTAGGATTCAGTATTATGGAATCCTGATTCTGAATTTGAATGTCTATCAGATTTCTACCTTGACTACAGCCATCAATGCTTCAAATATTTTGTTGAAAGCTTCAATGAAATGCAAGAACTAAGCTTACAAAATACTCATAAGGCTATATGCAAATATTCTGAAGCAACTGAACAAAAGTTTCTTACAATGTCATAGTAACAATGATAACCCAACAGAGGAGATCTAAAACTATGAAAATGTATGCCATGATTCTAATTTTGGGCAAGCAGGGGTGAAGGAAAGCACATCTAAACCAAATTGGTTACTGTTTCAAAAACTCCAGTGTTCATATTTGAAATATTCACATATAGAAATTATTTTCCATTAAGGCATTAAAAATCGTACGTTGACTTTATTAAAAAGCACTTGAATATATCCCACTTTCCTAGATGGAATTTCATTGCACAAGTTATTACCCCTTGAATCTCTTTTTCCAGAAATTCTACTCTCTCTCGAAGATGTCTCCGATCTGTATCTACTGAAAGGAGTTCAAGTCGCATTGAGCTGCTTTCTCCTTCAGCTTGATGAGCCTTCATTTCCCAGTCTTCAGCCTGTGTATGGAGCATCCGGAACTTCTCTAACAAATCTTGATTTTCTTTTTCCTAATGAAACAGTAAATCACTCTGCAATGATCAACATATCCTCAAGTTGTTTGATCTTATTTCATGCCTACTCCTTACAATACCTCTTTTGGTTTTCCCCCAGAAAGTAGAACTTCCTTCATTTTCTTAATCCCACTATCTGGCAACTACTAAAGGGCATCATCCCTTTTCCAAGTCCAAACAGCAAATAAATACAGTGATGGCATTCAGTTTTATTAAAATGAAAGTACTTACACTTAGAAGATTTTAATGAGCTTTAAGGCTCCCAGGAGAGGGGTTATTTTGGATCTCTCTGCATTGTCAAGGGCCATGTTACTGAGATACACTGCATGCTGCCCTTTCCAAGAAATTCCAGCAGGAGTCCATTTTCAGCTCTTTTAGTTACCATGCTCATATAAATATTTGTACTACAGCAGTGCCTGAAACACTGGTAATCTATTAGAGCATATACACCTAAGTAGTCTATCACAGAGGTACAAAAATGCGAGCTTTAGTGCTCACCATTTGTGCAGTGATAGAACAAATGTTGCTTGAGAATTTTAGTTTGGCCAAACGCATATTATAAGGCAGTGATACATTTTTGTTATTTACCTCCATTCCCTTCTTCCCTGCTCATGTAACGTGCAGTGGGACATGCATGTTGGTAGTATAAATCAGATTTATCTAACGAGAAAGGCTACTGTTTCTGAAATTCTTTCTGTGTATCCTCCAGAACTTGGAAGGTGAAGACAGGATCAGGTGGAGCATTAGGAAATAGAAACTTGTGATTAAGCAAGTGAACACTGCAGAAAAGTAAATTCCTGCCTCCATGAGAATTTTCCAGATATAATACTACAAAAATCCCTGAAATACAGCATTCGTAATTGGCTGCTGGCTGTATATTCTACAGTTTCCTGGTACCTGACTTGAATAACTGGATTATCTTTTGCCAAAGACATAGCCAGATCTGTAGCTGAAGTACTTTGGACATATGATATATTGTGAAATTCTTAAAAAATAAACCCCAAGTGTTTTAAATTGATAGTTCTAAGCTAACCTACTACTGAGCTTAATTTTTTCTCCATGCTTCAGTTTCTACTTGTAAAAAGTGGTTAAATTTACATGCATTCATCTAGACACGCAAGTTGAAGTCAGATCAAAACTCATACTTCCCAATTCAAAGTCACATAATAAATTTGCCAGTTCATGTTGTCTTGACACAAATCCTATTTGTTTTAAATAAGTTTTAAATCACGTAAATCATGCTTTTGAATCCAAGTATCAGGATAGAGGACATTTAACCAGAGCACTGTTTTAACAGTATCATTTTTACATTTTCATGCAGAACTACAGATGAAAATTTTTCTTTTCAAAAAGGGTAAAATATTTAAAGTCATCATATAAGCTGCCTACAGTCATGAAACAGTACCAGTTGTTTTACTGGTTGCCTGGTCAAAACCCAAAAAGCAAAACAATATTCAAACATGACACGTTTGTCATTCTCCAGCATTATGGCCACCTGAAACACAATTGATGAAACTCTGATGTGCTAGAATTAACCAGTGCTTCAGATCTAATAAGGTGTTATATGAACCCCCAACTAGTAGCTTGAAACACTGCAAAGAAAAATAAAAGAAGGAAATGGGACAGGCAGGGAGAACAGGACCCAAACCATGCAATTCTTAGTTTGTTTTACTGAATGCAGTAATGACTGCCTACAGATTACATTTTTACCTTTGAAGCTATCAAGGTCTCAAACCTGGAGACTTCACTTATATAATTATGAACCCTGGTTTTCATTTCTTCTTTTTCACGTATTGCATCTTCAAGCTCGGTACTGACAGCCTAAAGAGATTGCATAAAGGCAAAATTGTGCATGGCAGTAAATGAATCACTATATAATACTCTATCAGATTAAATCAAAGTAATTGCATATGCCCTAGATTTTTTTCTATTCTACTTACACAGGTCTTTGGGATTTGTAGGGTTCAGAAATATCCCCCGTTACCTTAGATACACCAAAGAGTTTCCAGGCAAGAATAATCACAGAAACAATGACTATCACACCAGTTCATAAATTATACAGCTTCCCTGATGACACACCCTACCGATCTTTGGAAAATTCAACATACTGATGTTTGGGAGGTGGAATTTTTATAGCCTTAAAATTCCCTATCCCTGAGTGAAGGAAAAGTTTTAGATCAATAGAAAACCAACTTTATAACAAAAGTACATTTCTTCAAAGGAGAATTGCAAGATAAAATAACTAAATGCATTACTAAGATCATATTTCGATATCAAAAATGCACCATGGAATTTGTTTGAGATATTTGAGCGGCTAACTCTGTCCCTCTGAGGTTCAGCTCTCATCTCCCTCTGAGTCCCCTAGCCCAGAGAGCCAAAATTACAAGTATATTTTTCTATCTCCATGATCAAATGTGGGGAAAATACAGGATACTGCCTTATTTCTTCCCCTTCCTCTTTTTGTGGTATATTAATTAATTAGTGGCAGGCTTTGCACTGTATGCCTTATTTAACATATGCTGAAATCAGTCTGCTTGTCTCCGTGGTAGCCTTCCCAAACACTGGGAAAGCTTTAGTCATCACGTTATGATAATCAATATTTCATCTTATTAGACACCCGTGAAGGGCAGGTCTGATTTCAATAATACATCCACATATTTATATATTACACTATAGGTTTTGCAAGAACTGTTCAAGGTCCTACATCACTTCCTTGAAACGTGTTGCTATATTATGCTTTCTAGCATCAGACTCAGCTGGGTTGACTTGAGGGGAACTGAAATAAATGGTTTAGACAACAAGGCCCTGATTGTTTTTAGTGTTGGCACTTACAGTGAATTAAAACAAACATTTGTATCTCAGGATCTAAACTGTAAAAGGTGTTTGAGTCTCATGAGGAGCTGCTATAGTTGTATTTGCCATACAAATTGAATGTAATGAGTTGCAACAAAATTCCGGGCTTGTTCTTCAGATCACACTCACACACCCTCTACATAGATTTTCTGATGGTGCCCAATAAAAGATGTTACTTGCTCTATAAAATACTGGACATTTTTGTTATATATTGTCCATACAGATATTCTAGAGTACAGGGACATCTATGTCATGCACTTGGAGCTGGGAGGCTTTTGGTCAGCAATAACCAGCTGGTGCACAAAACCAATTCATTATTCCTCCAACTGTGAGAGGGATTAACAGACTGAAGGAACTTCAGGCTGTTCTAGCCATGGATCCCACACTCAGAGAATTCCAAGGAAAAAGAGATGCAGGAATGAGGATTGCAAAGAGTGCAAATGGAGATATACTATATAATTCACTTAGACTTTTGAAAGAATGAGCACAGTAGTGGTTGGTTTAACTGAGGACCCCCGGAGAACATCTCAAGATGAAGATGTCACAAGAATAATAATGACAATAATCAAACAGTCTAATCCACTGAATCTCTCAACTATTTCTGTCTTACAAAATTTTTATTTAACCTACATTAGCTTCAGATAGCTCATCAGCTTCAGATAGTTCAATAAAATATTCAATGATACCCTATGCAAAAAGGTAATTTCTGAAGACAATAAAGATTATATTTCAACTCTAATTCTACAACTGACGTAAGTTCTGCCTTTATAGCATGCATTTTACAAGGAAATGTATTTATCCATCAGCAGCCAAGAGAGACTTGTGTACCTTCCAACTGGAAATCTGACCATGAATACACATGAACCAACTCAGTATCCACCAGGCAGTCGTAACCCACTCTCCACCTGCTTTCTGGCCTGAGAAGCTACTGACTGGCCAGCTGTTAGCAAGGAGTACATTATGATTCTGAACTACCAGAGAACTAAGGAAAGATAAAATCATATAAAACTAATACAAATAAAAATATAAAACTCTGCAAGCAGTCAAGGGTACCTGAACTGGATTTCCACAAAAAAACCATACACAACCCACTCCCCCCAAAAAAGCTGCAATATAAAGCTGAACCTGTATATTTATATACACACAAGATACCACCTCACCATGATACCTACCTTACTAATGCTAAGACAATCCAATAAGAACATTTTGCCAGGGAAATAGAAGACACCTTTAAATTAATCATCCAAAAATCCCACACAACCTTGGAATAGTGGAAAGGGAACCCCTCCTGTTCTCACGGACTGTGAATCCTTATCCACTCCTGAAATCAGGAGATGAATTCAGACTATTCAGGACTTTCGAACCCTAAAAATAAGTATTTTTCAACCCTTCTGTCTTGTAGCTGTTAAGCCCTCTTGTATTTCCTCCTCCAACATTAACCTTTCCCAATTCATCACTGAAAGCAAAATTCCTGCAGAGCAACACATACGAATGGCAACTAACTTTGCCAAGACTGGAAATTAAAACCCTGCCAGTATCTCCTCACAGGGAGATACAAGCCACCATTGCCAAGGCTCACAGAACACAAACATTAAAATCTACATTCCAAAACATCCTAATCTCAAAATATGGCATACCTCACTCAATAAATCCATGCTTCATGGAAATTAGATGGATGAAATTAATGAATTACTATGCACCAGAACAAATTCAGATGTGCTACCAATTTCCTTCCTCTCCCTCCCACTTTCACTTGACAATCTGATGTCTGCTTTTGGGGTTTCTTTCTCTCTCTCAATAATCACTTCCACAGATAATAAAACCCAGTATTTACCAATTAAATACCAACTGCCAAGTGATATAACCAATTAACATAAATTTCATTATAATCAATAATGTCCTAGATTTATTTTATTTAGATTTCTTTTTTAATCTCAGGAAAGGTGACCAAACTGAAAGCTTGTCAATTTCTCCCCTACTGCACTGACTACATTTAAGTATCTGAATTGCTTTTACAACGTCCGCCCAGTGATTTTCAAAATCCCAGTGCTCAAGAAATACCAATAATTAACATATCAATCAAAATTGAGTATGTAGCAGTTTTGATGCAAGCAAACAATAAATGGTTTAATACATCAGTATCATGTACTGTCTTCATACCTGGTTTTCTCTGGCCATTGTGGCCAGGTCATCTTGGAGTCGTCTGTTTTCTTTCAGAGCCATTTCCTTTACTCTTTCCATTTCTGCAAGCTCTAGCTGGGATGTATCAAGCTGGCGATGTAAGCTGGATATCTCACGGTCTCTGTTGCTCAGAATGTCCTGCATCTGGCTATCAAGTGAAAACATTATTAACATTGTCCCTTCTTGTATTATACCACATAGTGCTGAAAATAATCAGGTAAAATTCTTGCTCTCTGAATGATGACAAACTGAGTCTAAATATAACATGAACTAAGTATGTAAAATGTCAATATGCAAAAATAAAATGGATTTAATCTTCAGTTTTGAAGATGCATCTGCTAAGATGTATTTTATTCGACAAAGAGCAATTATATATACCTATGTTTATCTGTGTTTGGTAGTGATTACGGTAATTGCATATTTTATAAGCCATAAAGGAAGAAGACAAGTAATTTACACTTGAAGGACAATTATCAAAAGAGTAATGAAAAGATTAAACAAAAAATTAGAAATATAAATATGCGTAAATTTAAGTAAACTTCTGCATTATTTTTTTGTCACATATGGTTTGTCATCAATGTAGCAAATATTCAGTTGCACGGGTCTTCAAATGTTTAAATATTGGTGTTTAAACGTTTAAGGTGCTACAGTTTAGAAAGTCATTCTTAAAAAGGGGAAAGAATGAAAGATCAGAGGAAGCCTAGCTAAAAACTACATAAATATATTTTAATTAAGACTGTACTCGTAGTTTGAGCTAGAAGAACTAAATTGCCAATTATTAAGAATTTGGCTCTGAATCTTACCTGGGTCAATCTAATATCTAGAGGAGTGGTAGAAAGCTACTTCTTGACTAAGAGTTAGGAAACATCACCAATTTAGGGAAATGAATACAGACAAGCAATTGTTAATTATCATTGTAACAATTTCTCAGCAGCCTGCAATATAATTGCAGAGTAGGTGTCTTCAAAAGTTGTGTACATCTTTCTCAACACAGGACACTCCTCCACTTGACTCAAATGGAATTAACTAAATTTCATCAAAATAACAAAAATAGCCATCTACTTTCACTTAGAAACTACTACATAAAACAAAACCTCCAACAAAGGCATCCTACTCTTTACTTACTCTGTTGAAGACTCCAGCTCAGAGAGAGTTAAACGTAAATGAGCAATTGTTTTTTCCTATTAAAAAAGCACAGAAGTTGTATTAGGTATTATTATATTGCAGCATAACAGGATACTTCATCAAGTTAAAGAACTTTTAATGTAAACCTTTCTTCTAATTCTTCACCAGTAAGCAATTTCCAAGTTTCTTTTCTTTACTGAGAAAGGATTGTCTTGTCATCAAAAAAGATGGAAGTCAGCTATAGATTTTGTCACCTCACGCTAGTACTTTATATCTAAATAAATACCTCCACATGCAAAATGTAAACAAATGCTTCCTTATTTTCTTGGAGTATTTAGGGAATACAGCAACATTAATAATTAAAGTGCTATTGAGTTGGCAAACGACTCTGCATTGGCTGGGTCCAAGCATAGTGTTAATGTGCTCTGCACAGACTTCATCATCAAGGCAAAATGTCTCCCTAAAAAATAACTGCTTTAAAAATCCCCAGGTGGAATGCAAAGTAGTACTTTTACTGGACATACCTTGTTAGCTAAGTTGTCATCTAAGCATGCAATTCTTTCTGTCTTTTCATCTACAGTTTCTTGAAGACTGTCCTTTTCTTTGTCCAAAACACTAATTGTACTTCTCAGCACACTGACTGCTTCATCCTGTGAAGTGTTCCTCTGGTTTAAGCTATCTAAAAATAAAAGAGTAAGAGCTTTCTATTTTAAAAACAGGAAACGAGCACGAAAATAGTTATAGATTACCTATTATCTCCTTCAGCTTTACAATTTCTTCATGAGCTGTCTGCAGTTCATCCTTTTTGAGGGACAATCGGTGCTGTAAATCTTCAACAGACCTCTGGAGTTGGTCATTTAAGAGCCTGGAAAATCAGGATACAGTTGAAAGAAGTTTGGAACCTATTCCAGGTCTTCAACTTCTGTTCTTAAGCTGCTTCAAATGCTGGAACAGTTACAGCATAACCTCCGGACAGGGCTGTATCACCAACCAGCAGCATGTGGTTGTGTCATACTAACCCCCCCTCTCCCCTGAGGAGAGGGAGGACTTCAGGATTGCTGAGACCAACACCACTTGGTTGCTCTGGGCCCCTGCTGCAAGTCCACCTCAACATCAATGCAAAATGGAGTAAAGGAACCTTGGCAGAGCCACCATGATAACCTGCAACATTCACTTCCTCTGATTTTTGTTACTCTTCATCATGTTACTTGTATCTTTTAACTCTTGCTTTATAAAGTTTTTGACATGTAGCTCTTAGCAGTGATTATCAGCCAAACCACACTTTAAGAAGCAACCAGATTGACAGCTACAGTTTTGGTCCTACTTTAAAAAAAAAAGAGCATGAAAGATAAATGAAATCATCTACCTACATAGTTGTTTTTCTTGGAAAGAAACATCAAAGTGATTTAGGAAAAAAAACCCAGCAAAACAAAACTCCAAAGTAACTAAATGGATTATTTATGAAACAGGTAAATTAAAAATCCCTCTAAAGTGGGATCCCACAAAAGCTAGAGAAGCTTTTTATTCTTAAAAAACCTCACCAATGAAGAATACAGCATGTCTCTGAATAAAGATTGCTCTCATTGAGTTCAGAGTGAAACTTTAGATGGCAAAAAAAAGGGGCAGGGGGGCAAACACAGCATTGCCACCATGCACAAAGTAAAACCAAATGCTGAAATGACTGTAGCCCTACTCCTTATCTTCCTCTTTTAGCAATATCAATGCTTTACACTGGAATTACAGGAACCTAACAAGATTTTTAATTTTTATGATTGTTGTCACAATTTTACCAACAAATACACTAATTGTTTTACCAAGAGTCCTCTTGGTGCAATTGGGAGCATTAGATGAGAACTGCAAGGCCTGCTGCTCAGCTTCAGTTCTTCATAGTAATCCCCCAGGTGCTGTGCTGTTACAGAGTGCAGTATAGTACTGCTCAGGTGGGGAATGGGCGATACGGACCCTGGTTTCCTTTGTAAAACATCCAAAAGATGTCATCTAGAGCATTACCTATCCTGTAGTGATCTGTTAATCACCAGCTTTCATTTCCACCTCTGTTTTCAAATTCCTGCCCAGATTTAGTCAACACTGTTTCCACTTTCTCTAAGCCTTTTTCTTGTTCTATGATTTTTAGACAGCTGATGGGAGCTCTTTTCTAAAACAAGTTTAAAAATTCCTGCAAGTTTAAATAGGCCTTAAAAATACATGTGGACACTTGAATCCTCCAGTTACAAGCAAGCTGGTTAAATCCCCATAAACTGTGCCAATGGATCGTAAGATGTCAAATCCTCAAAACTCTTACTGCTGCAGTTTGCAAAGGCATCTGTCTTCCTTTTAACAGTGTTTGGAAATCCAAACAAAGTTTGGAAATCCAAAGTGTTTGGAAATCCAAACAGTGTTTGGAAATCTACATTCATAAGCAGAGAACACGGTTATTGGAGGAAACAATTCTAGAGTGAGCCATAAAAATTTTCAATATATCTGGTCATCAAATAAGTCCAGGAGAAGCTTGCTGTGAAAAGCTACCACAGCACTTTCCTTACTTACACCTACTTTTCCTCAACACACAAGCAGTACCAAGGGATTTTTAAAATATTTATAGTCTTTCCCAGGAACTTAACTCTGCTATACAGTCATAGAATAAACAAAATTATTCTAGCATCTGTGAAAGATCACTACATTTTGTATCAGACTTACTGAAGCGAGGAAATCTCAGCTTTAAATTGAGAAGAATCATCAGAAGTCTGGGCAAGTTTACTGGACTTCAGTTTTAATTCATTTTCCAAATAGCTTATTCTTTCTTTCAGGATAGAGACTGTAGTCCTTAGTTCACACTTTTCAATCTCAAGCTGCAATTTAAAATAAATAACCAAACATGTTATTATTGCAGAAAGCTATCACAGTTTGGCTTTTAAATAAATTTAAGTTGAAAACAGATGATAAAATTAATTTCTGGAACAGTCTATCCTAGTTTAGAAATAATAAAAGCTTACTTCCTAAAAATGCACTTACTCCTTGCATATTATTCTCCAGCTCTGAAATATCATGCTGCAGCTTTGATTTTTCAAGGTTTGCTTCTTCTTGATGAATCTGAGAAATACAGAATTACACGTAACAAGACAGACATTTTTAGATTTAATCAGAGAAATTTAAGCTTCATGTTTCAGAAAATACCTCTTTACATTCTTCGATGAATGACCAAATGCAAAGCTCTCTCTGTAAAACTACAGAACATTAGCTGAAAATACATTACTGTAGTTTAATATACCATCACTAATTTTGGTTTTGGTTGTTGGTTTAGATTTTCTTTAATAGTATATTTATATTTGGTCCCAACCAAATTCATATTTGTGAGTTATTGTCAAGTTTACTGAGCTACAGATTGCATGCATGCATATCTTGGTGCCCTAAGACATTTTAAACAAATTTATTCAAATATTATTAATTACAGAAGTAAGGCACACCACAAAGCTAACTGGCCTTTCACTAAGTCTATGAAGAAACTTTTAAAGGTTACTTACCTGTTCCCTGACTTCTGTGCATAACTACTGGGAAATTATTAAACAAACTCTCAAACTTCCTAGAAATGCCTTAGATTAGTGTGTTTGTGAAGGTAATTCAAAGTGGCACACATATAAAACATTGGTAGTCACGTACAAGAAGAAAGGACGGAGCTTTCCTCTGGAAAGACATCTCTACCACTGCATGCACATGATTTAAGCTGAAAGGTCAGATCTACTGCCACTGCATTCAAATACCCAACAGGTCTTTATTTTTGTGGTAGTAAAATCAAACTATGGAAGCATTCATCGTACAGTCACTATTGACATATGTTGTCTTGGGATAAGTCCATTAAAATTATTTTAAATTTCTGAATTTTCAAAATAGTATAAAAATCTCCACACATTACATTAATGACCAATAAAGAAGTCAGGGAAACAAACCCCCCTGAAATCAAATGCTCTTGACTATAACCAAATAAGACATTAATGCACATTAATACCAGACATCACATGGTCATAGAATCATAGAATCATTTAAGTTGGAAAAGACCTCTCAGACATTAAGTCCAACTATTACCCTAGCACTGCCATGTTCAACACCAAACCACATCCCTAAGTGCCATATCCATATGCTTTTCAAACATTTCCAGGGTTGGTGATTCCACCACTTTCCTGGGCTGCCTGTCAAGGTCAGAGTAACAGGAAAACCATTGCAATAACAATTTTTTTTTTAAAGCACAAAAATAATGAAATTTGGATGCAATGAATTTACATTTCATGGTTGAGTTATGTGCTCTGCTACAAAATACACCAGTAACTAAAGATCAACTAAAAGGAAAAAGCCCATAAAGTTCCCAGTTTGTAGGGTAAGAACCCTATGTGACTGTGACAGTGTGCTCAACCCACCCACACCCCTTTATTTTGGTCAAGCAGTAGCTACTAGTAGCCCTCCTGATAGCTGCATCCAGCTTAAGGGGGACTCTGGGACGAGAGTAACAGCACATAGCTAAGGGCTGGAAACCTTGCTCAGCAGCAGCTGAGGGCTAGTTGAGCATGTGGCTACTGAAATACTGCTGGTATGCAAATGTAAGTCAATCATCTAGTCCATGAATAGTGGATGGTCAAGGCCCATTGAGCTCCTGCATGGCAGCAGGCTGAACACTAGGATCTCCCTTTGAGCCAGGAAGCCTCTGAAGGTTATTTGTCAAGGCAGAGAGAATCCTTATTGCATCTCATACTTAGCAAGTGAGTCGGGAATAAGAGCACTGAAATGCTGAAATACTAGCTATGTGATATAAAGGACTGAGTGCTATAATCCTTTAGACACAAACTACTGACCAAGTATGGATCCAGCCACACTCCTCTGAGGAGTTTGGAAGGCAAGAAGACCCTTCTGAACCTCATGACTCAATGGCAGGGTCTCCCTGACAGTTTTGTCTAACCTTGGTCTCTATGCAGCAAAAGTGTACCTTGCCATCAAATCTTGTTAAACCACCATTGCATTTACCACTGAATTTTTTAAACTTATTGCCTTAAATAAATAAAATATATTGTTGCTTCTCTCTTGTGAGTGAAGTGCATGATTTCTTCCACAACAATGACACACAAGCATCTTTGAAGTAGTGCAGGCACAAAAAATATTCTGTGCTGGGCCTCCATATCTGGTCTCCCACACAAGGTGAGGACACGTTTGCCCTTAAATACTTTAAAGCATGTTCCTCTCCCCCTGCTCCCAGCTTAGGACTGTGTTGACAGGAAAATTTGGTAATTCATCATCATCCTCATCATCATCAGAGAAAAATGATAATAATATAAATTCATTGAGCTCTCTCCAGAGACTTTGAAATTAAAGGGTATTGAAGAGGGGAACTGACAGACAGCCAAACACAAACATAGTATTATTGTAGAAGCCTTCCCTATATGCCACCTCACTGTAAGCAACGAAGCCATAAAAGCTCACCTTTAATTTTTCTCCAAGCCTTTCATTTTCTGCCATTAGTCTTCTAAAGTCAGTCAGTGCAACGTCTCTTTCTTCTTCCATGTGACTTTGAGAAACTAAACTGTGTTTTGCTTCTCTTCTCATCCTGTTCAATTCACTCAGAGACTTTAAAAGATTATTGTTTGTTAGCATACATGGACTGCAATATAGCGTACACACTAACAAAATGCCGTTATTACAACAGAAGTACTATTACAGCCTTATTTTTCCCTAGATAAATAAAATGTATTCCCTAAATCACTCAATGGCATGACAACTTGCACTGTCAAAATAACCATCATTCTTTTACTGTCCCAAGTATAGCCTAACTTCACTGTTCTCTTATCACTTAACTACTCCTTTCTCACTTTCTTGCAGTATCTTCACATCCTTCTCATGCATTCTATTGACGTTTTCCTGATGTTCATCATTTCCAAATGCCAGTACAATAACTTATAATGGCTTTCAAGTCAATAAACTAAATAGAATATATCATTTTATTAATTAGTAATAAAAATAGGTATGTATTTTATTAGTCTTGGTTCTATTCTACTACGTTTTTCATTTTAAATATCCAACAGTAAAACAAGTGTTAATTGGTTATTTCAATGCTAACTATAAACAATTTCTTCTTACCTGCTCATAAAGAACATTTAATCTATCTCTTTCTGCAGTCAATAATTTGACATTGGACTGAATTTCTATCATGTGTTTTTCAAATTTGTCTAACATGGACCGCAGCTCATCTCTTTCTCTGGTGACTGATTTAAGCTCTTCGCTCTGAAAAGTGATCAATACATTTATGTTAAAATTTGCTAATTAAAATATCTGCAAAACTAATACCAAAAAAGAACTCCTCCTATAAGTAATACATAAAAAATATATTGAAAATAATTTTGATTGCAATAAAAAGCCTGGCACTGGTGGTATAATCAAACAACGAGAACTAACTGTTAAAAAGCAAAGCAGCAAGCAATAAGATCTCAACCTTTTTCTGCTTATTATCTAGCTCTGTTTATTTCAAATAAACTGATCAACAATTAATCAATGTTACTGTAAAATGTAACAAGGAAAGAAAAAGGCAAGTTCAGTGGAGTTTCTCAGCTGACTTTTTGCGTTAAGAATGTAATTTAGAAAACTACTGCAGTCATTTAAAGCCACTGAATTTGAGAATATATTCGATGGCTTCTTCAATGTTTCTACAGTATTTACAGTACTTTTTCCACTTGTTCGACAGCAGGAACTTTACCTTCTCTGCAGTCCTGCGGCTTGGGCTAGGCCTTCGTTTTATCATTTTCTGAAGATATTCTAATTCTCGCTTATAATAGTCTCTGTCATCTTCTAAGGTCTTTACAAATGCATCTAGGCGAGATGGAGATTTGTCTCCTAGGGCAATACCACAGTCTAATCTCATTCTTTCGATTTCTAGGACAAGTTCTCGTTCTGGAAGACAAACAAAACAAAAAAAAGATGAAAAAACCCGACTCTATAGAAAAGTCATGAATTTCCTCAAAGACTCTTGCATTTGGGATGGATTAACTCCCACCAACCATCCAGGCAGCAATCCTGCTGAAAAGGATGTAGGAGTCCTGACTGACAGTAGGCTAAACACGAGTGAGTAGCGCAAGACCAGTAGAGGCCTCACGGCACCTTGGGCTGTATCGATGGAGAGAGAGGGATGTGGTTATTGCCCTTTATTTAGCACTCATTAGATCATGCTTACAAGAGTGTGTTAAGGTTTGTCCCTCCTAGTACAAGAAACATGTGGATAAACCAAGGCAGGCCCTGCAAGCTGGTCAGGGAGCAGAATACTTGCACTGTGGGGAACAGCTGGAGGAACTGGGTTTATTCAGCCTGGAGATGAGCTGGAGACCCAAGAGCAGACTGACATCCCATGAGGGACTTACAGATAACACGAAGCCAGTTTCTTCACAGGTGCATAGTAGGTAAATAAGGAACAGTGGCAATTAATTGCTACAAGCAATTACAAACAATACAGGGAAGTATATTTTACTCTGAGAATTGAAGAACATTAGAATGGGTTGCTAAGAGATGTTGTAGAATCTTCATCGCTGGAGGTTTTCAAAATCTAAATGGATAAATGCCTCAAGAAAGAGTCTGAATTCACTTACTCAAAGACAGAGAATAAAGAGTTTCAAAAATTACTTTGCATGAAACTGCCATAGAATTAGGATAAGGATGTCCTGTGGGATCACAGTAAAAAGCTCAACTTTCGCTTCTCACATACAGAATGAAAATACCTTTCTATGACAAGAGTCTTCACTTCAATTCTGACTGGAGACCTACAGTCTTCTTTTAATTGACGTATATAAAAAATCTTTTAGTATTATTAACTGTATGTTAACTAGGTAAGTATTCTATTTGAAAAGTTACAGGAAGGTAATTTCCAAGAATCTACATTTGATGATTTACCTTTTCTTTCTAAGTTTTCTGTTTTTTCTGCCAGCCTTTGCTTCTCTTGTTGAAGCTGGTTTAACAACAGCTCAAGATTCATTTTATCATCTGTTTTCCCAAGGAGTTCTTCATTCAGTCTCTCATTCTCCTTATGATATGAGGACAACTCCTGAAATAACACGTATTATTATAAAAATTAGAAGTGCCAATCGAGACATTTGGGGAAAAAAGTTTAACATTTTGTTCAATTTTTAATATACAGCAATGTTTACCTCTGGTTGACCTGGATGCTTTATGCTTTAACATTTGTTGCAGGTCCTCACTGTATTTATATTACATTTTATTAAATCAAAGTAAACATTACTTTTTACATGGTTTACAATCAGTAACAAGAAAAGAAAACCTACCAGTAGGATACTGGGATACAAACATGGGAAAAAAAATAACGACTAAAGCAATAAATAATTTTAACAGCATTTAGTAACAGTGTTGATGTTAAAGTACATTACAGTACAGCATCTCAGTCAACGCAACTCTGAAGCCAATCAAATGCTATTTGAACTGGCTTTCCTATAATCTGATGTGCTGAAAATTAAGTATTTTTGTATTTGCAAGTTCACTAGACAGACTAAAACAAAACCCTGTACTCAGCTAATACGCAAGTTTCTATATATCCTAGAAAGAGTTTTGTCTTCAAAGAATTGGTAATAGTGATGTTTTTCATCTGGGCCCTATGCTTTGTTTCTGAGTGAGCCAAGTATTAGATAATTTTTCACACGCCATTTAAGAGACAATGGAGTTTCTAAACAATGAAAATCCTCTGGATTTTCCTCATCCTCTGGATGAGTTGTAACTAATTTATGATAAAAACGATCATGTCACATGGAAATTATAACTTCAGATAGCAGAAATAAGGAAATGTACGATAAGGACAACAGTCAACCATACAGTCTACAGAGACTTCTTTCAGTTTATTTTTGCAACAATATGATGTAGCTTCTCTAGCTCTTTCATTTATTAATTAGTAATTCTTACAACAGAGTTTCAGGGTACTACAGAAGTTCTCTTGTTAACTGTAAAATTGATTTTTTTTTAATGACAAATGAAAACAATCACATGGATGACAGCATGATAAAAATGGTACAAACAAGAACTGAAAATATTTTTACTTACTGACTTAAGCCTTGTTATTGTTTCTTGTAAATCCTGTATTTCACTGTGTTTTCTTTCAATTTCTTTCTATCAACCAAAATAAATCTGTATGTTAAGAGTTACATATTCAAAATGACAATTCCTTTGTTACAAAAGAAGTAAGGAAGCAGACTATTTTGGTAAGCAATAAAGTACAGTTCGTTCCTTGTAATAAAGTAGTAAAGCTCCTATGAAGTGAAAGCCCAAAAAATTTGTGGTATAAACACCCGTGTTCATTTGAAACATTAAATGAATCATTGCATGACTCCTCATAGAAAAAAACCCTCTAAACGTATTCATTGCTGTTGCAAATATGCATTACCTAGCAACAGCTTTAAGTATCTCAGCATTTTATTTCATACTAAGCTAATAGAAGAAGAAAGATTGGCCCTTAACTAAAATCATCTCACCTAATACAGTAAAGAGACAAAATTGTTGTGATTAATCCACTTCAAGTGAGAAATTCTGTGTGATTTTAAGAAAACTGGAAAAAAAATCTTTTAAATCTTCCTTTAACAAGCCAATAGGTCTTTCACTGCAATTAGAAGACATAAAGCCAAATAAAACGGAGCAGATCCTTCACTCTGTGACACGTTAGTGATTACCTTTGCTTCTCCTATTTCCTTATCTGCAGTCTCAAGCACTATTTCTTTGTCTCTTTCCAACTGCTGTGCCAAGTGATCTATTTCATTCAGTTCTTGACACAGTTCTTCATTTTTATTGCTTAAATCCACTACCTCACTAGTCACATTTTGTTCAGTGTCCAAGAGATCTTCAATGCGATTTTCAAGCTCTTTGTTTTTTTGCTGAAGATACTCAACCTGAAAGACATTTTTCATTAAAATATTAATACACATTGTTAAACTGGGTAGCAAAAGTTCCTCCCAATCTTCTGAAATAAAGTATCTCTATATCCATAGTAAAAAAGCGATATCCTGTTAAAAACGGTAAGATTTTCTATTTTTAGAACTAAATGCTTATCAACCTGAAAAAGAAATACAGTTTTATGAGCTCTCTCATAGTCATAAATACTGCTATATAAAGGTAACCATACATTTCTTGTCAAATGAAAGTGATATATTGGGACCAAGCCTGAGCAAATAGTCTTGCTGGTACAAAACCAGCTTTATGCAGCTCTGGGCTCACTCCCTGTACAATCAATTTGTATTCATCATGACTTACTAACTCAGGATCACTGAGCACAGCTGTACTGCTTCCAAGTCACAGCTCATTCTGTCTTTTTGCAGCACTGAACCTAAGCTAACAAACTCTTCAATGTGGCTCCCATGCCACTGTACATCACACACAATCAGTACACAAAACACCTAACTCACATGAGAAAAACCAGAGAATTGATAGTATCAATCCAGAGATGTGCTTTACTTGACTTGTACTCCAGCTCATCTTCAAATTCTCATTCGGAGCCCAGCACTGAATGCATGCTAAATGCACAGTAAACACAAACACCTTTATCCTAAGCTTACCCTTTCCTCACAAGCCTGTGTTGGAGTAAAGGTGGGGACCATTTGAAATCCATGAGGAAGATTCCACACTCTCTCATGAGAGTATCTACAGAGTTACTCCTTACCATAACTACATATACCATTGTTATTTTCCAAAGCATAGTAGTAACTTTCTAACTAAATAAAAGGATTTTCAAACTTGCTGAAAACAGAGTGTCACATAAAAATTTGCTGAATACTTTCAGATTAACATACTACATACAGATGTGAGTTCATCGAATTCTTTACCGAAACCTTTCTGACAGACTTTTAAAACAAGAAATGAAATTTCCTTAGACAAGAAACACTGCCACCTAAAAAGAAAGGCAAGTTCAATTGATTGATTTTGTATCTACAGTGATTTTTTGAAGAGCTAGAAGTTTTGTGGGGATTTTTAGATCACCATTATTTTTAGGTTTGACTAAACAATTGTCAGTAATTTATAATGTAATAAATGAATTACCTGTAAATTCAACTGGGAAATGAGCTTCTCATTACTTTTAGTTCTCGATTCCAGAGAAAGAACCTCATGAGAACGCCCACCATCCAATGCCAGCGTTAAGCGCTCGATTTCTTTGTCTCTTATCTCAACCTTTGAGGGACAGAAAAAAATGCTATGGGATCTTTCTTATACACCATTTAATAGACCCTTCATTTAAATAAACACACACGTAACATTCAGTAAAAGGATACGCAACTAAAAATGCAATTTCTATTCTTTAATATATATGGGTTTTTTTAAAATTCTTGGTTCTGAAAAATATTCTATCTTTGAAAGAGAAATAAATTAGTCAAACACAATTTGTAAGGAAAAAATGAAACAGTTCCTACTAGATTACATTCTTGAAGAAAACCAAACAATTATAATTTAAAGTGAAGTTAATGAATGCTGCAACTTAACTGAGACTAGCACTTAAAGTTAGGGAAAAAAATTTTAAGTAAGCTAACTCAGTGACTATTCCAGTCACCGGAAGAAAGGAAATGGAAGAGGAAAACCAAGATGTGAAGAAAAAAAAAAAAGAGGACAGTCTCCACCAATTCCTAGATTTTGAAAGATGTAACATATGAACATTTGATGTAATTTCATTACTTAAAGATTGTACATATCTTATCAATCCACTCTCATTAAAGTATTGTAAGATCTGTTGTTCATAAATTAACTATCAAAAATTTTAAAAATATAACCAGTCCGAGCAGTGAAAAACTTATCCTAGGATCAAATATATGTAGATCAACTTACTATTTTGGATAAGCTAACACTTAGGCACTAAAAAAATACAGACAAATTCTACTTATGATTGTCAAGTTTAGCTTATTTAATGTAATTTCAATAGACAAAATTTATCAGCAAAACCACTGAGCAAGTATTTTGTCATCACTGCTGTCTCCAAAAGCAGAGGAGAGAAACTGATTGACATAGGCAAGTTAGAGTAATTGTATTTCACAAGCCCTACAATGCATTCCCAAGGTTTTGAAAACATCAAGGCCATTTCCATGGCTACGACACCCAAATAATAATGATAATATTAATATTAATAATAAAACAATAATACCATTACTAATGATGATATAAACATACCTGTTTGCTATAATTTTTCATTCCACATTCAGATGTTTGCAGTTTTTCCTGTAGCTCTGCTACTTCTGACTGCAGTTCTTGAATTCTGAAATGTAGTGCTATATTTTTTACATGAATTCATGGAAGAATTGTATGTACACAATTCAACATTAGCATTTTCTCTTTGCTCCTGAACCCAAATATTTCACAAAGAAATAGTTTTGTTCATACAAAATATTAATGCAGAAGCTGTAGTTCGAGACCTTGTAGCAGGTTGACCTTGTCTGGCTGCCAGTCCCCCATGCAGATGCTGTCTTACTTCCCAAGAGGATGGGGGAGAAAAGATGAAAAAGCTCATGGGTCAAGAAGAAGACAGGGAGGTCAATCTACCAATTGCTGTCACCAGTGACAGACTCAACTGGGGGAAGATTAACCTAACTTATCAATCAAAAAGAGTAGGATGGCAAGAACTAAAGACACACCTACAGTTCAAAATCACAAAGCTCTTTGGCTCACCGATTATCAGCCACCTGCAGAAGGTCTGCGATGTAAGGGTCCTCTGGCTGGGGCACTGGGTAGGCACTGACACTTGATGGGGGCACAAGCTGGTCTATCCGCATGCGTTGACGCCTGAAGGGAATGCTTTTCTTCCTGCCACCTAAAAGGCCAAACCCAGAGGCATACTACTTGGAGTTAAAGCAAGGGAGTCATCTTCTTTAATACAAAATTAATTTTTCTGTTTATTCTACTGCTTCTGAATTGGCACGTTTCACTGTTTTAATCCTTCTGCAATAAGTTGATAAAATTCACATATTCTAGACAACACCATTCTTGCAGGTTAGTATCAGTTTTGTAAAAGTCCGCTATTATAATGAGGAAACACACAAAGTTTAGTACAAGTAATTTTCCCCAGTGTTTAATATCCCAAATATAGTTCAAACTTGTTGAAGCTGTTTGTGATTTAGCTTACTAAAAAAGCTAAATCGAAACATCACCAAAGACATTTGGTTTTCACATTTAAGAACTATTTTACAACTGAACTAACCTCTGCATTGTTTAGTAATATTTTTATTCCTTCTACTCTGTTGTCATTTCAGTGAATATCATATTCTATGGCTTATCAAGCAGAGTATGCTATTAGCTTGAATGATAACATATTTAGAGAAAAGTAAAAGATAGTGTTATTTCCAGATAGAACATTTACTCTTCATCATATGATTAAATAAGAACATGAAATATTGGATGATGTAGTATAGAAAAATCCTAGAAGACTGGTGACCAAGGGGCAAGTATGCAGAAAGACAGACAAAAGCCTAATTTCATCTTTGAGGCAAAGGACATGAAGTGCAGAAAGGTATGGAAAAACAAAGAGGACTTTTAATTTTTCCTAGCGATCCATTGATTTCCCTTAGATGCCAAAAAGAGGTATATAATTCAATGACTTGGAAAAAAAAGACAGTTTCAAAATTTCACAAAATGATTTTATATCCCTTAGCTTGAAAAAAATTAAGGAAAAGGAAACCCCGGAAAAAGAAATTAAACTGAAAGTAACATCTAAAACATTTTAAGTTATCAAAAAACTCTTGAAACACGGTAAGTTTATAGAGGGTTGGAATATTTGTAGACATATTTTGCATCTTGCTATGTTTAGATCTTGGTTCCAAAAATCTGAATTTGTCACTTTCACATCAATTACCTGTCAAAAATAAGCAAGTGTCAAACAATCTGCCTCTGACTAAATTAGATGCAGCAGTAAAAGATATACTATTGATTAATAGCTTTCTAGTCACATTTTAACTTAATAGTTTTCTGTTGAATCTAAGTTTGCATTCAAATTTGTCCCTAATACAAGTGATAATATTAATACTAATACTCTACTGGATATTTTACTGCAATAACTTCTCTTACTGGAGGAAAAAATACTATGTTCTGAAGATCCAAAAAAGCCCAGAAAAAAGTTGAAATATCTGTGATTATTTACACTCACCAGGTGTTTGCACCACTGCTTGCAGATTCTTCTCCTGAAGCTGCTGAATTTTTTCCGTCTTGGCTTTGGTCTCTTTTTCCAGTGTTTTAATTTTATGTATATATTGGTTATTCAAAAATTTCAAGTCAGATGTTTCATGTTCAAGCCTTCTTAAGGAAGCTTTCAAATCTTCAAGGAAGAGAAAAGCAGTATTATCTCTCTTATTCACTATTATTTTTTTCCAGTAGCACCACAATAAGCATAAAGAGAATCCTACATTCTTTTTCCATAGCATAAAAATATCAAATACACATACAAATGCATATATTTACAAACAAACACACAAAAATATATATTTATACATGTTTTACAAATAAACACTCGTGGAACAAAGGCACAGTTAACAGCAGCATTTAATTTTCAGTTTAAAAATACCATTTCAGGGTATTGAAAGTATATGTTAAGATTTCTAACATTCTCATGTCTTATTAAAACAGTAATTTGCAGAAATTAAGTTTTTCGACAGCAAAAGAAATGTCTGAGCCTGAACCTTAAGTCACTGAAGGCACCAAACTCCACGACCACTCACACTCACAGATACGTGAAGTACAGATAAATGAATCTGCAGATCACGGAATTAGGCACAATTTTATTTTGGCATGCACGGATTACAAAAATGTATCATCATTTGTATATTACCTTTAACATGACGATCAGAATGCTCTTTCAGTTTTAGTATTTCTAAATGTAGATCATTATTTTCCTTGGTAAGTCTAGCACTCTCTGTTTTATAAGGTTCCAAAACAGTATCATAATTGCTGCATTCTTTTTCAGTTTTTCCAGAAGATAACTTTGATTTGCGCAAACTCTCAGTTGTATGAACTAAGTCACTAGGATAAAGGAATATCAGATGTGTTAGCAATGTTATCAGCCTTTACACTGCAGATGTAAATGTTTATTATGACCTGAGAAACAAAACCATTTCCTCAAGAGGGGGAACGAGTTCAAAGGCAACAAAACATTCATGTGATGTAAGAAAAACTGAAAGATAGGAACCATCTGTTTAAAAAAACAGTAAATAGCAATGAACAGGACAAAAAAAAAGAAAACAAAATAGTTACAAAGCATATCAGGAGTTTATATCTGGTAAGTATCAAAGGTAGTGTTGGAGAGAGTAAATCTACTTGGTAGACACAAGAATGAGACAATGTTGAAGGCAGATTACTCCACATCTGCCTAGCGATGGTTCTTCCATCTGTATTACATACTAGAGAGCAACAAAAGCAGAACAGCTACATTTGCATGTTTAGCCCAATATAACTGGATTACTGTGAAAATTACTATGTTCTTAAGAATATCAAAGTCAGAAAATGGCAGATATAATAAGGCAATCTGAAAATTTCAGTTTTTTTCTGTTATGTATCTTGTAAAAAGGGCAGAGATAACAAATTTAAAATTCTCTAAATAAGGTCATCATAAATGGAGATGTGATTTTTTATTTAAAGTCACAGAACAGGCAATAGGAATTCTTTTTTATACAAACAGTTATAAGAGTGTGTCCTTTTAAGCACATATCAATAGTGACTATTCTCAGCTCTCTTATGAGGTTAGAAAAGCTGAATTTTCCTACACCATAGATCCTTAGAAGGAGTTCTACTGAATTAAATTAAACCTTAAGATGTTACCATCACTTAAGCAAACCCATTTGACTTCATCATACACAGGACCTTAATGTTAGCTCCAAAATAACATTGCTGGAAAATAATCCTCAGGTTAAGCCTTCTTCCTTACATGTCAAAAATCAAACAATACCTACTATATGATTACTATTTTTTAAATTAATCTCCTTTTGAATACCTAAAAAGCTTTTCCACCAAAGGTAAACTCTCCACTCCCAATGAGTGCCGATAGCCCAGCTGATCCAGACGTTTCCTGAGATTAACGAACCTTCGCTCTGCATTTGCACTCATTGTAAACACACCTCCAAAGCTTCTTTTGTCACAGTCAAGAAAAACAGCACACCTGCAAAAGATTGTTGGATACAGCATCTGTCCTTTAAAGAAGGAAAAACATAGGAAAAAAGTAACGAAAAGTAACTTTTTTTTTCTGTAAGAAATACGGTGCGTAAGAATGTCCTTAAAATTTAAGTAAATCAAAACAGAATCACTGCAACTGAAAAGTTTTAAACATATTTAGATATACCTTTAAAAATAAATATTTGGCTTGGCAGTTAGTTTTCTCATTATATTCTGATTTTCTTGAATCATGGTCATCATTGTATCTTACACAATACAAATTGACAGATTATTCTCAAAAACTCATACTTTTTTCTTTCATATATAACTCTTACTTTCAAAGTTTCAAGTCAGTACTTAATATAACTTATGCCAACCATTTCTAAAATGGCATAAAATGTGTAAAATGTCAAAGACAGATTAACTTTGAACATCTATTTTCTATGATAAAAAATAGGAAAGATAAAAAATACCGGCAATACTATAGTCATACTTGCATCGTTTTTCTGGAAAATACAGTTCAAGGATGAGAGCTGGGAAAAGCAGTTATTTCTGTAAAACATTTTCCCCCACATTTCTTCAGAAGTTTCAATATCAACCTATTGTCTGCAAAGACCTCAGCAGCCGAACTAGCAATTCAAGGAGATGGTGTTTGCATCTCACACAAAAGGAACAGAACAGAATATAGAGATCATCCAAACTATCATCACAATCCTCCAGATTTTAAAAAGATATTAAATAAATACATGCAGGTATTTGAAAATAAAATGAATTATTAATAATAATTGAGGAAAATGTGCATATTTCTCTCATATCTAATGCTGGAAAGCTAAGATTTCATCTCATTTATTAAAACACTACAAAGAAGTCTAGCAACGGGCTTGTGGTTGCCAGGTACTGCTCGATAAAGAGAAAATCACCATCCTTATAAGCACAGCATCTGTTCTGGGTACTACCACAAAAAAATTTGCTTGAAGAGGTTCGGGATGTTGGGATATTAACTGAGCAATGGCATGGACAACAACCCCTTACATACCGTGCTGGGATGGCTGAAGAAGGAGGCGGTGCCGCACTTTCTTTCCACCAGGGTACTAAGTGGAAGTCAATGTCCTGATGTGCAGTAAATGTTCTTCATACTCCTCTGACAGCCAAAGATTAGAGATTAAAGCTACAAGTTCTTCGTATTTCTGCACTGAAGTTGAAGATTCTGTGTTGAAGTCAGGAACAGTGTGATTGTGTTACTGTGTCTAGACCGAGTCTCAGGAATACATTTTATATTACTACAGAAGAAAACTGGTAACTCCTGAGTGCATCTTCTCTTTAAGAAGACTTGTATTAGTTAAAAAGATTAAATTACCTTAAAATTGTTCATCAGATTTGTTTGAAAGCTTGTGCTTTAGAAAGAGCAAAGATTTTTTTACTAATCAAACGGAGAAAGTTTTACGGGAGAAATATTAAGAACAAAACCATGTCACAGCTTGTACGGGAATAAGAGTTTTTCTGCAGTAACTGCAAAGAAAAATAAATGGACACATGTTAGCACTCCAGTAACTGTGGCTAGGAGGTACATACATAATCTTACAAACCTCTGCAGTGGGCATTTGAGGTACAGTTACCTAAACATAATCCCATACTGGAAGGTACAGATAAATTGCTGGTACAGTTACCTAAACATAATCCCATACTGGAAAGTACAGATAAATTGCTGCTACTCTCCTTCCTAAAAACTGAAAGTTTTAATTCAATTCATTATAACCACTGGAATCAAACCAGAAAGGGTATTATCTTATACTATTTTATATCAGACCCACATCTGATCCAGAGTAAGCCCAGGAAATTAATAGCTGTAGTGTAAGTCCAAAAGGCATCTCCTTTCAGAGAGCTTAACATAGATACTGAAGTCTTCAAAGACAATAATTGTTGTACACCCTTTGCTGGAAAGAAATTATGTGTCAGTAATTTCAGACCTCTCTCTTTACAGACAACCATAATTTAAATCTCATGTCCTAAACTTAGTCTATCACTAGTCTTACCATGACATGAAAAAGTATCTAGTAACTTCTACGTAAAAAACAAAATTATTTTTCTGGAAATGCAAAATTAGTATATGAATGGATGCACTGATTCAGTTGAATCCAAGACCTGTCTGACACAATATCCCATGTCTCTTGACAGTTGCCACAGCAAGAGTATAAAAACCTAAAAAACATGAGTCAAATCTTACTCCTACACACATTTTCTTTATATAAGCCTAAAATGCATAGATTTGAAGGGCCTAAAGTTGAACTGAAATAATTACAATAGTACCTGATAGACCTTTCTCAGAGCAGCCATAGAGATTCTTGGCTGCAAGCTTCACTATTCATATTGATTCCTAACTTACCATTTCCCTTTCTGATCACTCTAAAGCATTGATTAGATGCATTCACAGTGACATCTCTCTGAGTGGTTGCTACCACTTCAGAGACCACAGCATGTATCACTTTGCCTTCATTAACACTGCTCCTTAACTCCTGCATCATTACTCAGTCCAGGGAAATTTTTTCTGACACCCTTGGACTGCACTTAACGTGTCCGTATAATGAGCAAATTTTGTCCCCTGCTGTTTAACCCATTCTTTCACATTACTGATCAGCGTTTGTCATTGCTTAACCCCAGCCTGCAAGCAAGCACCACACAGCTGGCTTGCTTACTCCCCCCAGTGCCAGTGGGGTGGAGAGGAGAATCAGGGGGAAAAAAGGCAAAACTTGTGGATTGCCATAAGAACAGTTTAATACTTGAAACAAAATATAATAATAATGATAGGAATAAAAAGCAGAAGGAGAGAGATTGATAAAACCCAAGAGATACAAGAGATGCACAATGCAATTGCTCACCACCCGATGACTGATGCCCAGCCTGTCCCTGACCCACAGTCAGCCCCACTCTGGATAACTCCCCCAGTTTATATACTGGGCATGAAGTTCTATGGTGTGGAATACTCCTTGGGCCAGCTCAGATCAGCTGTCCTGGCTATGCTCCCCCACAGCTTTCTGTGCACTGAGAAGTCCCTTGCTGAGAGCAAGCACTACTTAGCAACAACCAAAACACCAGAGTGCTATCAACATTATTCTCGTGCTGAATCCAAAACACAACATTGCACCAGCTACTAGGAAGAAAACTAATTTTACCCCAGCTGAAACCAGGACACTTTGTCTGTTTGCTCTAAAGCATAGATTAGATGCATTCACAGTGACACATCTTTCTGAGCAGTTACTGCCACTTTAGAGACCACAGCATGTATCACTTTGCCTTTATTAACACTACTCTTTAATTTTTATCATTCAGTCCAGAGAAACTCTTCTGCAATCCTTGGATTACACTTTAAACACCCATATCATGAGCAAATTTTGTCCCTTCCTCTTTAACCCATTCTTCCAAACCACTAGTCAGTCTTAAACAGCAGACAAACTTCTGCACATTCACTATAAGGTAGTACTTTCTGCTCTCTTTTTTAACCATTAGTTTCTTTTCTCCATTTCTGACAGAGACCCGCTTTCTTAAAAGCATTTGGTAAAGAACCTTCTCAAAAAGCTTTTTGGAAATCCAAGTTTTCTACATTATTTGCACCCAGTCAATTCAATCCAGAATATGCTTTTCTTTAAAGAAGCTTAATAGCCTTGTGAATCACAACAGAGTCCTGATGAAAGGTATGTCACACTTACTAGATGCCTGTAAGTTTGCAAAGCACTGGAAAGCTTTCTTAACAACTTTGGTATTTCCCATGAGATAGGCTACATTAGCTGCATTAATAGTTCACATCATTCATCATCTAAATATTTCTTGCAATTTAGTGCTGCTGTGAACAAAATCAAATTTTCATTTTTAATGAAAAATAGAAAAGAGAAAATTGAATGGTACTTTAGATGAGGCATTTCCTTAACAGGATTTATTAATATGTCTAAATCTCTCAGTTACTCGCTAAGGAATAAGCAAAGCAAACAGCCTCATTTTTTGTTCCCCCTTTGTTCATGAAGAGTGCTAAAGGTGACAACATTCACATGCTGCATTTTATGACATGGCTGGATGGCTGTGAGCAGTCTTTTTAAGATATAGATGTTTATGAAATAGACATATGTAGCACCTAAGAACCATTACCCATTGTTTTAAGTCACCAATGTCTAAAATTGAACCTTGAGGTGAAAGATGGGCAATAGTGGAGCCAGCTGCTCTAGGCTTTAAGTAGAGAATCAACTGGCATAAAATTGTGTGAAAGAAGCAATGTTTACAGGTATTAGATTAGCTGTTACAGGTAGAATACAAAACAGAAAAGGTTTAGCAGATCGAAGTCCTCTTCCATTCTGAGAACAATGCAGCAAAATTTATGGGGAGTATGGGTGAAGAACTGCTGCACATGCAATACTTGTGTTATCAATAAGAAAATGTAATAATAAAAAGCAGAGCAAAGGTGGATCTTGGCCATGGAAGAAATAATGCAGTCACTGAGTCATGTGGATGACAAAACTACATTATTAACAGTTGAACACAAAGAAATTACTATGGACAAACTTATATGCTATGAAACAATTTTTTTTTAATTGATTCTGTACCATTAACACCAAAGACACCCGGGAACTAAAGTTTCGAGTCTCAGTTTTGGGAAATACCAAAATGCATTTTTCATTCAACAGAACTTACACGTTAAAGGTTTTTTCCTTTTTGTTCGCCTCCTGTTCGCCCAGGTCCAAAGGCACCGAGCGGACCAGACATTTGACTACTGCAGCGCTTTCATGCGCGGCTCTGCACAGCCCACGGGCGCTGAGGGCTGTGCCCTGACACGCAGCTGCTGCAACAGCACGTTCAAGATACACCCAGGGAGCCAGCACTTGCTTTAGGAAACTCTGCTCCCAAGTAGGTTTGCTGGGAGTTCATTTCTGACTAAGTTATTCGTACAGCACGTTTGCTGTGAAGCCTCAGCACCTTGCCAATGGAAAGACAATACTTGCTCTGAAAAAACAGATTTCTCCGCTAAACTGTCACGCAATGCCAGAACGGTTAGGGTTGGAAGGCACCTCTGGAGATCCTCCAGCCAGGTTTGGAATATCTCCAGAGAGGGAGACTCCACGACCTCCCTGGGCAGCCTGTTACCATGTCCTGTAAGTTCACATTAGAGAACAAGAAAACTCTTCCGATTAGGAGCCTATTCATCACCCGTTTCCTTAAACTGGAAGCTTTGCAGACTTTCCAGCAACCCCAATCTGTACCTACAGAGGGGCGGTCGGCCCCCTTCCAAACAGGTTTACGCTACTTTTCCCGCCCTCACCTCACTTACCACTACAAGCAGGGGCCGGCAGCCGGGGTCGGCAGCCGGGGCCGCTGCGGAGCCGCCGCGATGTCCCGGCGCTGGAAAACCTTTGAAAATGGCGCGCGGAGCAGCGGCCGCTTCCGGCCCGTCACC
>VZRQ01001715.1:0-28838 GCA_013397975.1 Machaerirhynchus nigripectus | reverse complement strand
CCGGCAGCCCTCGCGCGGCGGGCGGAACGCTTCCTGCTTCCCTGGGCCCCGGAGCGGGGTAGGGAGCGGCTGTGCCGCAGGGCCCCGTGCTCCGGTAGATCCGGGACAAGAGGCTTCGCCTCTGCGCACAGGGCCCAGCCCGGCCCCGGGAGCCTACGAGAAAGATGGAGAGGGACGTTTTGCATGGGGATGTAGTGGCAGGAGAAGGGGCAAAGGATTCAGACTGAAAGAGAGTATAATGAGATTGGATAGTAGGAGGAAGGTCTTTACTGTGAGGGTGGTAAGACATTGGCAAGAGGCTGCCCCAGAAGTTGTGGAAGCCCCATCCCTGAAGTGTTCAAGGCCAGTCTGAATGGGGCTTTGAGCAAGCTGTTCTACTGGGAGGTGTCCCTGCCCATGGCAGGGGTTGGAACTTGAGGCTCTTTAAGGTCCCTTCCAACACAGCAATTCTATCCATCTGTGAAATCCAGGTCCCAAAGTTCCCGAGTTCCACCGAGCAGGTGGAACTGTTACAAACAGTTACAGTTTGTAACTGTTGTTTAAAAACTCGGGAGAAAAAACTCTCATTCATCCTGGTTTTTTTATTCTTGCATCTATATCTCAAAAATCATTTTACCTCTGTCAGCAGGTTAATGTACCTGTTTCTATCCTATATACACCCCACCTCTATCCAACAACTTGGCAATTTCATCAAGCTGTAGAGAAAACCTAGGTCCTGAATCCCTGGCAGCTGAAGCTCCAAGAGGAAGAAGGGTTTACATGACATGGGAGTATACTGATACTACATCATACTAAAAGCAAGAAAAACAACATGTGCAGAAATGGAGCAACTCATCAATGGCCAGAAGCAAAAAAATGGAATTCACTCCTTCAGGTATTTTCACCTTTTTTGAAATAACACTCTACAGAAATAAAGAATATGATGAACATAGTTTAATTAAGAATTACAGCCATAGTCACATTACATCTCAACATGAATTCAGTCTTCCCACTGCATAAAGTTCTAAGTCCGTATTTCCTAGAACAAGAAAGGGAAAATATCTTACAGTCTTCAATGGTTACATAATTTCTAAGATACAAAATATTAGTGAAAACAGTAGTATTCTTTTGGCATACTGTGAAGGTAGTGCTTACTGCTTTTAGCAAGAGAAGGGATTATAAATAAAAGTATTTGAATATTACAGGAAGGAAAAACTGTATCCGAGGTGTTTCACAGAATTAATGCTTTCAAACAGTACTTCAGCCCAGTCGAAGCACAACAAATCCCCAAAGGTTTCAAATTGCCCTGAAAGGCATTTGAAGCAGGAGTGTAACTCAACATATAGGGCAATTAACTACACACACGTGGAAATCCACCAGTAACACTTATAGTATTGGATTCCCTTATACACAGGCATACAAACTTCGCCAGCTTCTTTTTCCCTTTCTAGAACTTAATGGGACTGTGCAATACTGGAGCAGTAGTCTAAAATATCCTGTATAGTGAACTCCATAGTAATTCCTGATCCAGGATAGCAGCGAGCTATCAGCCCTTCAAAGTGCTTGTATTGTCGTATAAATTCATCTTGCATGGAATGCCACACAACCTGCCAAAGAAAGCAAACTTTAGGAGAAGTCAACTGGCACAATATACTACAAATGTGAACTACAAAAACATTGGCTAATTAATCGATTCTCAGTTCAGGTGTCATTTTAAAGACTGCTAATAAAGTTCAATAAATGGAGTTGCTGCATTAGAAAAAAAGATTGATGGGTTTTACCCATTAAGATCTGTGATGCTGACATGAACTGTAATAAATGTACAAAGCACAAGATAGTAAAGAAGACAGAGAGGTTTTCCTAACATAGGTATTGCTTTTGTCTTTCAGGAAAACACCCTGAACCAGAAGAGTGCTACAATTCACATTTCAGACTTGAAAAAGATGTTTAAACAAGCTTAAGTCTACTTATCATTTACTTCAGTGAGAAAGTTTATGGGAAGTAAGAACAACTATCAGAAAATATATAATTGAAAGTATTCTGCTATAGTGCACCAGCTAAATTTCACATCAGGTAACTCATTCAATTGAATCTAGTTCTCTCTATTTCCAGTATATTTTTCAGAAAAGACATCACCCATTAATGGTCAGCAAGGGAATCATAAAGGAAGTTTCTTTCTGAATTTATCTCTACCACTCTGGTTCAAATCAATATTAAACAAATAGAAACAGAGTGGGATTATAAAAAAACCCAAAAGCTGCACTCAAAATTTATGTTTTCAGAGGTATGCTGAACATTCTCACAGAATACATGTGCAAAAGCAGTAATAAAAAGCCTCCCTGTAACACTACAGGGTTTTTAAGACATAATTTAGTTTACCTGAAGTAAGTTTTCTTCCTCACAGAGATGTTTATCTACCTTCTTGTAGAGATTATCCAATCCCTTCTTCACTTCTTTACCGGGATATTCCTTTATGACTTTACGAAGCTCTTGTTTATTAAAAGCCAGCTGATAGCTCACTTCCTCTTCTCGTATACCTTGTGCCACACGAGCTTCAACACCTTCAAAAAAATGCTAACAACAAGTAACAGCATTAGTCACTATCACAAATCTGAGCTAATTAACTTAATTTGACAAGGATATGTGTGGTTAAATCTTGATTCTGCTTCATGACTGTTGTGTTCTCCCAATTTTTGTCTTTTAATTGGGCATGAAGTACTGCTCAGCTACAAACATTAAAACACAGCCCAGCAATACAGCAACCCAAGTACTAGCATAAAACTGAAACCAATCATTTCTAGAAGCAATCTTTTCTTTGCAACCTTGTAACTAATAATCAGTCGGACTTAAAATCCTCAATTCATCAACTCATAGCCAGGGATCCAAATACTGGATCTTTGGGATGAACTCATTAAGCACTTGAGCATCTTTATTTAAACCATAATTGCACATGAGCTTATTTGTTCACAATTGCCCTCTCTTCTCACTGCCATTGACCAGTTTTCACAACAGAGTAAATATAAAATATTTTAGTAAATAGAGGGAAGTATTTCTGTGAATATGCAGGTTCAGCCTCAACACTGCATCAGGTCTGGCTAGGACAGAGTTAACTCCCTAGTTAATTTTCTTCACA
Source organism: Machaerirhynchus nigripectus (assembly GCA_013397975.1). NCBI lineage: Eukaryota > Metazoa > Chordata > Aves > Passeriformes > Dicruridae > Machaerirhynchus > Machaerirhynchus nigripectus. The sequence continues at coordinate 25,726 of VZRQ01001715.1, read as the reverse complement.
GCAGCCTATAGTGCTGTGTTTTGGATTTGTGGCTAAAAGAGGGCTGATAACAATGTTTTAGTTATTGCTCAACAGGTCAAAACTGACCAAATCATAGCACATTAACATCATGTTCAGCTGTAAAAATTAAGGTGGGAGGAGGCAGGGTTGGTGTTTGGCTTCAAGGTGGCTGTTGCTCAGAAACTGCCTGGGCATAAGTCTGCTTGTGGGAGGTAGTCAATGACTGCTTTTGTATCACTTACTTTATTTTTTTTCCCCTCTGTCTTCCTCTCTCCCCTTATCTGAATAAACTGCCTTTATCTCCACCCTCAAGTTTTTTCACTTTTGCTGTTCCTATTTGTTGTGTCCCCTGGAGAGGGGGGACTGAGCAGCAGTTAGTTACGTGGCAGCTCAGGTGCTGGTCAGTCAACCCACAAGTGGGAAACAGCAATAAAGCATTTTAATTTTCAAAAGGAGATCTTAAATGTCTCAGAAAATGGATGCCTGAAATCCTGTTTATAGAAAAAGCCATGAACAGTGGGAGACATTCAAGTGGACAGAACTCAGTCTGAACCTAAGTCACCACTCAGTTTAACATTTAGTTCAACTTCAGACATTCAGAATTTTCCTGTAACTTTTCTTCTTGTTAAACTGCTCAGAAACTACAGCAAATTCCTCTGCAGTTGAGGTGAGGAAGATTATCCCAAAACTCTTGATTACTTTTCCCCTCAATTTCTTCTTCCCCAAAACCATTTGCTTTAGACACTGATGTTTAGTCAGTACTATTAATTGCCATGAAAAATTTGTTTATTTTCATCCAAGACTGTTACCCTCATGAGTACTCTTGCCAGACATGCTCCAGTCCAAAATAATAAAATAAGAGATTAAGACAGGTGCAGTGATAAAGAGATCAAATAGAGCAAACTAAACATTCAAAAACTATTTTGTACCATTTAAATGAATACTCATATATACTCACATTTAATTTCTCAAGAGGCTGTCCGAGTGAGTAGATTACATAAGACTGAAGATGATCAGTGTACTTCTGTTTGGCTTCTTTTTTCTCAGCCTCCAGACAAGAAATTTTCAAGCGAGAAAGCGTTGCAAAAATATGATGGAAGTTCTCCATCATGACCACATCCCTGGGTGTCTTCTGGCTTTCATTAGCTACTTTCTCAACTGAAAGAAACAGAAAGCAAAATAATTAGAATACCAAAAGGACAACCAAATTCAGAAAAACATAACCAAAAACCATAATACTATCAAAAAAGGAATTTTTAATTTCATGTAACTGATTAACATTTGTATGAGTAATTGTCAGAACTGCCACTAAAAAAAACATTACCTAAGAGCCTTCAAAAGAAGAAACAGATACATAAAGGCTCTAAGACCATGAAATTTGTAGGGCAAAAAAGTCACTTATAAAAAGATACAAAATAATAAGTATGTATGGTCTCATTTAGAGATGTGAGGAACAAGTCACGTTCTGGGGGAAGCTTACAAGCATGCTTTCAGTATTATCCCTAATAAATTTCAGGTAATAGAACTATTTAAGAAAGTCACAGCAAAATCGATTCCCATCTTTACTAGGACAAAAATCTTCAATAAGGTAGTGGGGTTTTTTTAAATGTACTTCTTAATCTCAGCTTTTGCTTATTAGCTTTATGGTCAAAATTATCGTCAGTCCCTAAATTTAATAATAAAAATGGATAATCCTGCACATAGATCTTTTACTTCCCCCTTCCCCTGCCAAAAAAAATAAAAACAAACAAACCCAAAAAGAGAAGTAGGCAAAAAAAATTCTACCTATCCCTCCATTACTGCACCTAAAAGCAGGCTGAAAGAGGATAGCTTCAACCAAGAGTAATTAAATTTCTGTTCCTGTTCATCCATTAACCCTTTTGCTGAGACTACTAGGATGCCCATCATGAAAGTGATCCAGGGCACCAGAGTATCAGTAAGGATGACAGATTGATTCCAGTAAAAACACTGAACTACCAACTAGGAAAGATCTGCCACCGCCGATTTTTCTTCTTCCTATATGATATTTTACAAGGGACAAAAAAAAGAGAAGAAACCACTTCAGATTGAGCGTGCCATGTTGCTGCCATCTCTTCTCCCTCTTCAGAGTCTTAACCACTTCCCTCTGTCACAGCTCAAAGTTACTTTACAGATATGTACAAAGGGAAGTATCTAAAAAGTACATTACAATCAAAAGGATTACACTTGCTCACTTACAATAACAGAGACAACCAAAATTTCAGCAGTCTTTAAAAAATCACCTGTTACTTGGGGCAAAATTATATATAAACGGGTGGAAACAATTATTTTAGTAACTATGATAGCCTTAGAAGACCTACCACTGTCAAAGACAGCTCTAATAAGTTTTATGTAGGCTTTATCTAGATCTCCTCGTCGTTCTGCATTTTTGAAAATTGATTCAGCAAGGGCTGCAAACTCTTCAAATTCAGCAACAAATGGAAGGATCCCAACTTTACTCTTCTTTGAGATTTTTACTTCATCCATCTGCTTCATCTGATTACTCTTTAATTTAAAAGAAGAACAGGTGTTAGGCTCCAGATCATGCAACAAGTATTAAAAGAAAAATGCAGACATACTGAAATACTGACATTTATCCAAACACAGAAGTAATTCTCTCAATTAGTACATTTATTTAGTCTTTCACCCTTTTTACCCTTAAAATTTTGTGAAGTAAAATAATTTAAAGAAAAAGGAGAGGTGGTCTTTTATTCTTTATTTACGTAGTATTACAAAAAAAAACACCCAATGAAAAAAACCCCAAATTTATGCACCAGAAGCAATTAACAATTTTCATTTTATAATCTAACAAGGAACTTCACTTTTCTGATTCAGCCAAGCTAATGATTCCTTTTGCTGCAGGAAGTTTCTTTGTCTTCTACTGAAATTTTATTTCTGAGTGTAATTAAAAAAAACTGTTTCAAAATATTTTAAGTATTAAACCAATCCAGAATGGTCAGTTTTATGATGTTTGCCTACAGTCAAATTACATTTATGACAACAGAAGTTATACCAACAACTCTGTTGTAAACCTGCCGTATTTAATGTAATGGTCATAACTGTATTAGCAAAAGGAAGTTTCGGACAGTAGAGGCTGCCTCTGCTACTGCCGAAAGACCTCACACCCTCCTAAGTCCACAAGGTTTGGTTTCGGCAAGTAAAAAAGGCAGAAAGCTGTATTTTACTTAATGGACTTTAGTAATCTCAGTGGGAGTACAAGTTTAAACAATGTCAACTAGCTCTGAACCGTGAATGAGTGGTCTTAATTGTTACAAATAACTACTTATTGAAGAAAACTGGACTAGAGAAGAAAAAAGAAACACAACCACCATATATTTGAAGGCTTGGCCAGTAGAAAAGCAATAAAGTTAATAATTTTCACTTCAAATTTAATGCAAGAATTTAAGTATACAGAAGTGTAAAATCAAACTGGGTAGGAGTGGGCTTCCTGTAATATTACAGTTAGCTAAATTAGAATAAATAAAGAACTTACAATGCACTTATCAAAGTTCCTTTTGACAGTCACCAAAACATTTCCAAGTGTTGTGCTGAGAAAGGACGCAGGGTCCACATTTTGTGCTGTCCATACATGATGACTCATCTTAACTAACATATAAAGGGAATTAAAGCTGTCAATCTTGTCTCCCAGTGCTATAAGGTTATTCAGCTCAGGTTCAATACAACGAAATATTTTTGTCATCATTTGTCGGATCATGTCCTTCCTATTAAAAATGCACAAGAGGAAAATGTTACTCTGACAGTTTACTAAGTTATTCTACATGTTTTTTGATATATTTATTTGATATAGTAGTCTCATTTGTGTTCAACAAGTGTCATGATTTTCAGAAAGTCAATACCACATAGTAAAAATCAATAGTCACAAGTATAAAATATTCCAAAAAGACTTTTCTCTTTGGAAAGGGACTTTCCTCTTTCTGTTTTCTCTGTGGAAGATGCCACACACTCTTAGAACTCTGCTAAGCATATTTTCTATATTACAGTGCATAATTTCAATTTGCAAACTATTAAGAGAATTAAACAATTATACGCAGAAACACCCATCCTATATACAAAAAATATTTTTTCTACTGACACACTGTCTAGGTAAAAATTAAAAGTTCACTATTCACTTTCACTGAAAGGGAGTAATTTCTGATTTTAGAGAAAAAAGTTTTATATGCCAAATAAACTCAAACACAGGCTTAAGAATCAATTATGAAAAACAGCAGCACATACTCAGATGATACTGTTTGTGGAACACCAGAAGTATATGAACGAGATAAAGCTATTCCATCCATTTCCTCCACTTCATTCTGTAAGAACAAGGAATGTATGTAAAGATAAGGTTTGTCTCCAATTCTATATCTAAGCAGTTACTGTATCTGACAAACCAATATAAATAGCAGCTCCATACCCCCACCAGCCCCTGCCTCCAGAGTAGAAAACAGAGCAGTTTGCAAGGTTCTGGTAATTTTCCAGTCATGTTCTACCAAATACAATACTACCCACAATTACTCCCCACAGTCTTCCTACAATGAATGAGGAAGTGTTTGTTGTGATCTTATAAGCAGACAAAGCCATGGCAAAGGAAACATGTCAGTCCTTCTTTCACAGATTTTGTACTGGTCAGCCAAAAATAAAGATCCTGCCAGCTCATGCAGAAAAACAAATTACTTATCACTTCGATCACATAATCGCCGATAAATTCCAAAATTTCTTTTAAAGAGGTCTCTTTTGAGGCCTGGTCAATACTTTCTGAGAATGTTAAGTCATACCGTTGTTGTTCCAGAGGTGCTTTGATGTTGCTGTAGTTTGAAAAATTTACTAATGAAGTCCTGTTCCGCCAGACACAGAGGCTCTAGTTCACTTAATACTTGCTCAAAAATCTAAAGAAAGTCAAAATATTTTATCAACACACCAAATACTATGGGCAGTTAGCAATTTTAATTGTTTGTTGCATACACTTTATATTTTCACTAATCTTTAGAAGGCTTACTACTACTTAACAGAAATGGAAACAGCTTGTACTTAGATCTTTAAAAGCAATAGCTGCATCTTCAAGACAGTCCTTTTTAATCCGTGTAATACTGTGAAGAAAAGAACAATTTATGTTTTTCCACAACTAGAAGTTTTCTAGTCACAGCCTGAGGAAGTACTTCTGTGCTATAATGAAAACATTCACACTTTAATAGTAAGTCATGGGTTCTGCCACCATCTTTTCTGCCTGGGTTGCTGAGCAGAGGAAGACAAAATTAAAAGCCTCAGGGAAGAAAAACAGGTCAAAAGTGTGTATGTAGAAGTTAACTGCTCTGTAGAAAAAGTAGAAGTTTCTATATAGCTGTTACAGAAACAAACAAGTAGGTTTTGTACTGAAGTATGCAACACAATTTTTAAACTAGAAGGAAATACTATTTTGGCAATAAGTAATTACAATAATTTAATTTTATTAATACAAAATGAGGAAATTCTAAGTCAGATGTTAGACATTTCTCTTAGAATCTTCTCTGCAAGTATTTAAAGATTAGGACATGCAATAATTTAACATAAATTAAACTAATCTGCGCATAGGAAATCCACGCTGATGAAAATTCCCACAGGAAAAAAACCCCAACAACCTAGTAGGTCAACTTAATCGCTAACAACTCTGTGTATATTAAATCACATTCACATATCCCCAATGGATGTGAGATACAAATGAGAAATTGAAAATAATAGCACCATAATTGTATAAACCTGTTTTAACAAGTTAGCTTTTCATTCTAGACAAGTTGCTGCTACAGGTTTGTAGTAACTTAACAGTCAATATTGTTTTAGGCATGTATTTCCTCCCAGAAAAAGACTTATCAATGGTCTGAAGAGGTAAGAAGAAAAACATTCATCTCCATCAAGTAATTTAGTAGAGAACAACAAAATTATTTCTATCTCTGACTGATAACTGCTCATTTTCCTTCCACAGCACTGAGGAGTTAATTCCACAAGAAATGGTGAGCACTGTCACTTTTAAAGATTCAGAAAAAAAAGTCAACAGATGCTGAGGACAGCAGGTTTTAAAACAGGATGAGGACACCCCAATAATAACTTAGTGCTATTGGCTGAAGTTGGAAACTGATGATAAGTAATGTGAAACCAGTATAAATAAAATGTTAGGGTCACTCTCAAGTCCTGGCTAAAATTCTTATCTTCCTTATCTTTCACTTCTGCTTACATCCTGGCAAAATGTCATAGAACACTGAATGAATTGAGAAAAATAAAATCAGTGGAGAATCCATGAGTTCCATTCCTATTTGCTTAAAAACATATATTTGGCTTAAACTTAATAGACCATTTTTTATCCTTGATATTCTTTAAACATCACACACAGCATATAAAGGAACTAATAGCATCTTATAAACTGAAAATAATACTGTGATCTACGTATGTTTTAGGAACTGCCTTTATTAAACGTGTGGTACATACAAACTTTGAAATTGCATGTTTTAAGATCTAAAAAGTACAGATGTTTGAACTATACGAGGAGGATAGGTAAGATACTTATAATACAGAACGAAGCAGGAATTCTATACAGTATTTTGGCTTTACCTTATCAAATTTTGTTCTGTCAGCCACATCCAGGTCAGAGGCAGACATGTTTCCCATGTCTAACAGTGAGGATGACTGAGATCTACGGTTTCCTGAACTCTGAACTGAGAGTTTATTTAGACTAGAAGTAGACCCAGTCAATTTCCCAGAACTTCCATGAAGACCTGTGAAATAAAAACACTATGAAGAAGGAAGTGAAAGCAGAATAAAATACTCAAGAATAGGTTTGTTACAGAACATGGGAGATCAGGAGCTGCTAGTAGTCCTATATTAAAATCAAACAACTTTTGTCTAAGCTATAATGCTTTGGCTATAAATGTATTATTTTCTCATTATAAGGTAACTGAGATTCTTCAGCAATTTTCAAAGTACAATATAACCATTTAAACTCTCATTGTAAAGTATGGAAAAAAGGTATAAAAGGAACAAAATTCTAAAATACAGTAACATGGGGATTGAAGATTTGAAAGCTAAGACCAGTTATAGTCTTTGTGAATGTATTTTGGGCAAAGGTTGCCAAAAAATTTAAAAAGTTTTATATACACACAGGCACTTTTTCATCTTGAACTTGATCTTTCTGCTGTTAACATCCTTTTATCTACATAGTTTGTTCCAGCTATTTTGCTGGATCTACAATCCCATAATAATTCTGCTGCTAATGCTCTCCGTTCCTTTTGATAATAATTAACATTCAGTCATTTCTTCATAATATTGCTGGGCCTTTTCCTAGGAGCATGTATTTTCTTTTTTATTTCTTTTTCCCCTAAATTTTTCAGAAATGTTGGACCAGGACAGGGAAAGCTAATAACAAAAAAGACCAAAAAGTTATCAGTATTTGATCTCCAAGTAAACTTCTCACATCTAAGCCACAAAGAAACTTAAAAACAACCCTGCAAGCTTCATTTAACTGCTGTGCTGGTATCTAGTCTGGGGACACAAGACAGTCTATAGATCCAACCTAAATTGTCACTTCAACCTACTGGAAGAGTGGAAAACTGTGACAAGCTCTCAGGCACAAACCTATTTTTACTATCAACTAGTAGCATGGGAAAACCAAAAGATACTGCCTTTATGTGCAAACCTTCTCAAATTCTTTGTTGGGGCTTACAGGTGTACTTTCTTTTCACCTTGCAAGCCCAACGATTCTGCTAATGTTTATTTCATTCTGAACAGAGTGCTTCAGTGTTAGGCAGATTCTCCCTGATGCAGCACTACATCGTAACATCGACACACATGCATTGACAATACCAACTAATGCAACTAGTTATACTCACTCTCAGTTTCCTGTTTGACAGCACTTTCTTTTCGAGGCAGTGTAGCTGGGATGGATTAGGTTGCAAGCATCAAAGACAAAGACAAGTTAAAATGCAGTTTGCACAAACCATGCACAAGATGCAAGTTAAGCTCTAACTGGAAAGAAACATGCGGAGAACTATAAGCAGCAAGTAACTACACTGCAAACACATTTAGTTGGAGAGGTACTATTCTACAAATTCAGTATCTAAACTACATGAAAAATAGAGTAAGTTTCTAGGTATTAAAATTTGCTTTTTTCTTATATAGTATGTTTGAAGAACATTACTGGTAACACGTATTTAAGTTCTCCCAAACTGAGAAGTCCATTAAATTATTTGTCAGACTCAGTTTCCAAGATAAATCATATCAATAATAGACTTGAAGAAATTAAAACATACTTCTGGATTTTTTTTACTGAGTCAGAGATATTGTCCACCTTTTCAATTTAAAGCATACACACAATTACTGCAAAATAATTCATATTGACAGTAAGCTGGCTAACCTTTTCTTAGTTGTTGCAAATAAGGATGTTTACATAGAGAATACATCTTTTGCATTCATGCTGCACAAAAACAGATGACTGCAAGTTTGGAAAGGATGAAAATAATAAACATACAGTAAAAAAATTATAAAGAGGTTTTTATGTTTTTCCTGGTTTTTTTCAGAATTGAAGTTTCCTCAAGTGGACGTCAATATGAAATTTAAAGAAAATGGGCATTTGTAGAAAATATAGAATCCCTAGAGTAAAAGGCATTTGCATACATACACTAAAAGCAGTATGTGGTATTAAAAAGATCTTGATGAGGATGGATGCTACAAGCCCCCCAAAATGGAGCAGTCAAGCAGAACCTACTGTAATAGAATGAGTAGATACTTCTTAACGCCACAAACATGTCTTAAATACCAGATGTTCTCAAGTAGGCAACACTACTGATAATTGTAACATCAAATTCAAATTTAATTCCAGCCTAGTTTTAAGATCTTGGGGGTTTTGGCAGATTTTGAATAAAAAAAGGTTTAGGCATGATATATTTGGCATAAACAATTGTCATGCATTGGTCCCACTTCTTCATTGTCTTCAATTTCTAAACACATGGGACCTATTACAGAATGTGAAGAACTACAAAGATCAGGCCCTGGACAACCAGGGGAGCCTTAGTGGCTTTTGACAAGCTACATCATATAAACATACGACAGTAGTAGCAGTCTTTCCAACACTGACTTTATGGTATTTAAGTATCAAAGTCTTGGCTTCATCAGAAAAGGAAAAAAAAAAAAAAAAAGAAAAAAAGACTACTTAAGACGAGTGTGAATGCTCATGACCCAGGCTGGGTTTTTTTGCCATCAAAATGCAGACAAAGAACCTTGCACTAGCACAGAATGCCAGAGTCCTCCCAGCATCCCCTCTGCGTTTGAGGCATTCAAATAGCAGTTCTATTCCCAAAGCACAAAAAAAAGGCAAGAACACACACCAACACAGCTTGGAAACAGGTCATCTTTTGTATATGAGTACAACTGGAGCATTATGCACCTACACTACTCCTTAAACAAGTTTACTATTAAGAAGTGAGGTATTTTGAATAAATGCGTAGTTAGTAGGAGTACAATCACTACAATGAACACAGAAGCCTTCAAAATTGCACAACCTTACAAGGTGTTACAAGGTACATATATTTGCACAAATGCATGACAGAAGTCTTCTCAAGGTGCAGCTTTTACTCTGGTGAATTAAAGGACCTCTTTCTCCAAAACACCTGACTGCTCCGTAACATTTACACAAGTTAGGGAATTGCTACAAAAACTGTTTCTGCACAAATACAAGTCACAAAACAAGTGTCAAGACAAAGTGTTTAGAATGTTTCAGAAATCAATTTGCATTAGACTAGAGGTTTTTTCCCCTGGAGTAAGATTGTTTTTCAAGATTTATGAATTTAAATGTTCTGACAATGACATCTTATGGCGCCTCTTGCTTTCCATGTCCAACAGTTTGCCAAGATTTATCTTTCCAGTTTTCCCTCTCTCAAACGAGCCTTACCACTTTCCTGAGATTTATCTTTCCAGTTTTCCCTCTCTCAAACGAGCCTTACCACTTTCCTGCTTTCTTTCTTTCATTACATTTTTCTGGTTTCTACCATAAAACTTCAAAGCATAAACTCAGGACCCAAAGGAGGCTGACAGAACTTATTACTTACAGCTGCACATCATTTTAGGATTCAGAATTTGCAAACTGGTGAACTGTGGCAAATATAAATATTTTTAAAAGCTTTCAAACACTGCACCTCAAAATACAGAACAGACAATACATAAATATGCCTATACCACTGTTGCTTTTTAAGTACCCAGGTTATTTTTTTTAAGCTTCACTTCCATATTCACACTAAGCTAATCCTAGCAGGAATACATACGCCCTTCAATATAAATACCTACACGTTAACAAATTATGATTTCTAGTCTCATGCTACATAGGTAAATCCCCCTGAAAAAACCACATTCAAATACGTAAGTTTTATTAGGCAGAATTAGCATTAAAACTAGCTTCTTACAATCCACCCAAGATTTACCAAAAGCAGAAATAACAGCAGAAGGAACACAAAAAAAGGCTGCCCAAACTTCTGTTAATTACAAGAGTTGATTTTTCAGATTTGTTCAGGCAATAAAGTGGGATAGTTTAAGTAATAAAAAGTGAATGTAGATTTGAAAACTGAGAGAAATATTGTATTTTACACTTTTATTTTGACCAATTTCACAAGATTTCAGTTGTGCTACTTTGCCCTTGTGGAAGTCAGAAGTTTAACCAATCATATTTTTCATCCAACTTCTTCCATCTTGCCAAAAGTAAAGAATTTTACACCGTTACAAAATTAGCCCTAGGTGTTGTAGTGAGTGTTTTATATGCAAATTTTAAGATTCAAAGCAAGATATGTGCCTTCTGGAAGCTTACCAAACTTTTTTCCTTCTCTGGTTGTTCCTGTCATCTTGATCTTGGCAACTTCAAAGAAATCTTTAATTTCCCTTTCATAAAGTCGTGATAAATAATCCATATAATTCTTAGAAAGAAAAATGTAAATTTAGTTAACAGGTGTTTATACCAATTTTCTTCTATTATAGATAAATAAGTCTTAAAACCTGTGAGTTTTCAAGTCCTACTAAATAACAAACTGGTTTAGACTACATAAGTATATATGTTCATGCAGCATGCACAAAATGATATTCATGATATTTAAGCAGCTTATATTCATTTTCATAGTGAGTTTGCTGAGCATTCATCAGAAATTTCTACTTCTTCTCCACAAGAAAAAATATGCAGTACATACAAATAATGCAGTACATACAAATAGGATTACTAGTGGTAGAGCATCACAGAATTCAAGGGTAGAATGGTGAGGATTCAGTACCATTCTCTATTTCCTCTTTTATCAGACTTACTGTGCCCCCAAAAGCACATATAAATATGTAATTCTCACATTATTTTATTAGAAGATCACAAAGATGTCAACCATTCACTATCTGGCTTACACTGAAAGTAAAGGAATAACTATTTCAAACCCATTTTCAAAGTCTAATTTAAATCTTCCAATTTAAGAATGACAGTACTTTAATTGAAAAAAAAAATACTTCTTTTGTAAGGACTAACTTTTCTTTTACTTCTACCTGAACATTTTGTATACTTCTGTTGTAATTTCTTTACTCCATGTTAGTTTTAAACAAGTTAAAAGTTACCTACATACAAGGGAAAAACGTTTCTATTTAACCTGCTGTACAAGAGACCTCTGAAGTTTTTGACACTCCCAAGTGAAATTAAGGTCTGTTGAAATAGAGATGTTACACAGGCAATAAGCACACCAATTTGAAATTAGCTTAATTATTTTTCTTACTAGGCTGTACAATGGCAAACTTGTTTTACATAAATATTAAGATAAATATCTTATGATACTTCAAAATAGAAGATCTGAGGAAAAAAACTAGCAGAGCAGGATACCACAAATACTAAAAAATGGAGTTTCCGATTCTAAAAAGGAGTAAAAAAAAGAGGAGCAGTGAGTTATATTTAATATATAGCAATATTAAAATGACATGTACATACACACAAGCAATTCTTTTGACTCTCAAGCCCACTCTATTATGCACATTCTCTAGCATCATCTGAGCACTTCACATACCTTTGTTAGCCCTTCATATTTTCCATAATCTGTGTTCTTGAGCCACTCCATCAGTTTAGCATATCGAAGTAAATCTCTGTGAAATGGATGATGATTGGGTAATGTCAATTCAGCAGAGTGCTGGGCAAGAGTGGAACTCTGATCATGACCCTTGATAAAAAAAAGTATTAAAGTAAATCTGGAAGCACTACACAGATGTACCAGAAGTTTCCTGAAAACCTTAATACGAAGTCAACATCTCATTCAGACAAACAGAAAAGCCTCAAAACACCTTGCATAGAAGCAAGGTCTGGAGATGTAGACTGAAAAGGACACCTAACATAATACAGACACCAAGTTATTACAGCCATGGCAGGTAGTGCATCTTAATAAGCTTGTTCATTTAAGGCTCTTGCCCTTCAGGGTGAGTAACTTTGCCATTTTTTGTACAAGAATGCAATGTACACCTGAATGAAAATTTAATGACAAGCATTCAATTGCTCCTGATAAATCTGAGAGCATCACATTATTTCTCTAAACAATAAAAATAGCTGCTTCTGTTTAAAGATGTTTTTCCCCTATACAAATTTCAAGTCCCCAGTTAATGGGTGGCCTGGGTTTTATTGATGAGCTTTACACCTCTCCTCTGAAAGCCTGTTCCAATTCAACATACTTTAGTCCCTTTTGGCCAAGCCTTCCTTGATCAAATCTTAAAAACATCAGTGCACACACATTCTCTCTCCCTCCACACAAACACACCACACTGTCAGTGAACATTTACTAAACAGTTTACGACATGCAGCATATACCAATCCATTTAACACAAGCTATTAACTTCATGTTCCTCCTTCAAGCAAAGATCCCATCATACTGCTAGAACATACGATTTAGCTTTTTTAAGCTTTCACTTGCTTGAGCTCACAAGCTTCCTGAGCAACTCAGGAAGAGCAAGCAAGGTAACACCTCTGTGCAGCCACACAGCAGAACACACAACCACTATCCCTAGGTTAAAAGAATGGAGGGTAAGACCTAATTTCCAAATGGCTTTAATATTTTCTGTAAAGTCTTTTTTACTGGGCTTGCAGTAAATACAGCAACAGAACTTAGTATTAAGTACAGTTTGTGCCATGGCAGCACACAAAGATTTTACTAATTGGTCTCCAAGTCCTGCATCACATGCAGGTGGTTTATGCAGGCCAGTCAATGTCAGTCCCTGAGAGAGGAAGCATTCCAGACAGCTTCACCTTGGATACGACAAGTTAGCAGAATAAGCTATACAATTTAAAATGCCTTCCCATGTTTCTAAGTTTGGATCAAAACTAAAGCAAGTTTGTCTTACCCTTTTTCTGTTGTACTGGGTACTAATCAGTTCAAACCTTTGGTTACAGAAAGATCTTCCACAATACATTCACAGACTTGTTAAAAAAAATTCTATTATTTATTTGTAAAATACTAACTTTTACTAAGTAACATGACACAAACACCCCCAGCTTCTGGATAAAGCTGAACTACTAGATACAATCACTTGATTTTTGAGTTGGAAGAGACCTTAAATAACACCTAGTTCCAGCTCCCCTCCGATGGGCAGGGACACCTTCACTAGACCAGGTTGCCCAAAACCCTATCCTTGAACAACTGGACTTGAACATATCCAGTGATGAGGCATCCACAAGTTCTCTGGCAACCTGTTTCGGGACTTTTTTGTACCCAACATAAGCAGGAACTTACTTTGAGCTCTGTTCTTTTAACTACATAAACTGACTCACAAATAGACCCAAAGAAACAAGTCCTGGCCAACTTCATTAATTTATTCTCACAGAAAATGGGGAAGGATAACATTATAAATTTCACCTATAAAAACAATCCTGTAGTCTGACTTCAACAAAAAGCTAACATAGTGTAATTATTGAAACATATAATTTGGATTTGGAATCCAGCCAGCATTAGCAACACAGCTGCTGTTGTGATTACTGAGGTCATTCTTGATACTGTGGGCATACTTTTGGGCATACATATAGCAAATATTTTAAACAAATGTTTGATATGCCTCTACGAAAAAAGATTAGAGAAACTCCCTCTTACCCTTGGTTTGTTACAGTCCTACAGCATGCATTTTTAATGTTCAAGTTCATTATTGTTTAACATAATTTACCTGGTGGCTTTCAAAGCTTTCATCAACTACATCAGTCCAAATGCTTGTTCATATTACTGCTAGGAAATACTCAGCTATCGAAATTTTTATGGCTTCTTTCACATAACCATTTTATTCCTGTCCCTTTATTACACACAAATTTTCTGGTTAGTAGTTGAATTCTTCATAAAGCTAGATGAAAAATTCTCTGACAGGGTAAATTTCTCTCTCCAGGCCAACTTTTCCACAGGACTAATCATTTTGGTTACAGTAAATTATGTGCTGTTCAAGCCTGCTCTAAAACCTGATGGAGCTTCTTGATGTACCTTTCCCACCTAATTAACAGGCTTTCTCTCATTACACATAAATGTAAATCATTACTAAATGACACCTCAAATTTGCTATTCAATAATTTCACAGTTTTAAAGCTTCAACCTACTTCATATTTCAAAGGCAGGAAGCCCAGAGTTGCCTTTAAATTGAGTGCTGAACCTGGTTGTTAAAAAATCTTTACAGTAATAGACAAACAGGTTAATAAATTACTAGTATTACACAATAAACACAACTACATTAACTGTTAGTAAACAGTCTTTAACACCAATCCAAAGTTGCATTTCTGTTTAAAATTTTTAATGTAAAGGAGGTGAAGCACTTTACTATCTTACAACAGTAGTTTGAATCAAGCATTGAATTATTTTGCTTTTCAAAAAATAAAGAACAATTTAGTACTTTCAAGGAAATATATTTAGGCCCAAATGTCAATATAACTATGTTTTTCCATCTAATGACGTCCAAATCAGAATGTCTTGCTTATATTAACAGCTGCCTAGACATCATCATGTTTTCATTTGTCTTTTTGATTTAGAATTCTTTACTTTTATCTTAGTTTTTTCTGAAGTGCTTTAAATTTTTTTAAAACAAAACATTCTAAACAAATAATGCAACTCTTCAGATGTTAAAGGTAACGAAGTATTGGAGTTTTCAACATCAGACTAAGAAATTGCTATATTCCTCAAACTAAAAAAATAAGCTCATTTTAGTAATGTAACACAAAAATCTGTAGTATTCCCAACACTTGAACCTGTATCTCAAAATGAAACTTGTTTTTTCCTCTTTTACAACAATGAAAAAGCTTTGCCGAGTCTCATCTCTTGCAGTTAATGAACTCTTCCTGCTTAAACTTTAAAATCGAAGTCGTAAGTTTTATCTGTTGATTAATACATCACAGCTAATAGCAAGCCAAACCTTTTCAAGGGGAAGTTTGTATGAAAAACAATGTGAGGCCACTACTATTATCAGAATTTTGAAAAAGTAAATTGCCAGTTGGTAATAGCATTCTCAACAGTATTCTTAAGACACTGTTCAGTGTCTTAAGAATTTAATCTAAGACACATAATATTACACAGTAATAATAATCTTTTACCATTTTTAAAAAACAAAATCCTCAGAAGAGAACATCAGAAGGACATGCTGCTAAACAGTCACTTCCATACACAAGTCCAATATTCAAACTTTGTGGATGCATTTACACAGGATTTACACAACATAGCTTCCACTTGCTCATTTAAGGGCTGGGACACATAAATTATACTCAGGTTTTCAAAATATGAGAAGTGACAGAGGAAAAATACCTTCTTAAAAACAGAAGTTAAAGGCAAAAGAATTAATATGCTGTGGAGCGCGAATTCTTCTAAAAGTGAAGAAAATGTAGGAAGTAGTTCTCTTCACCATAAAAAGCCAGGCTCTAAATGCCATTTTCTATACAGTTATCCAGTGTTACTCTTATTCCAGTTTCTGCACACAGTCTAATACATAAAATTTAGAACCATTAAACTTTTATTGTGCTAATATGTATAAAACCAGAATTACTAGTTTTTATTTACAAATTTCACACAATTGCAGTATCTGTACGTATTACTACTTCCTGAAAATATTTTTCCTCCATGCATCTCAATCTGTCCCTCAGCAATTTCTGGGGATCAGATCAGAGGAATGTTAGCTCATAAACAGATAAACAAAGCTTAAGGGCTGACAAAAATAAGTGAAAAGGGACGTAAGTCTGATGCTCTGTGATCAGTAAGGACAAATTTATTTTTGCAAAGTCAAAAATGCAGCTGCTAGTTAGATAATTCAAGCTCAGGAAAAAAAAATTAGTTAGAAAATCTGGTATCAAACTCAATGTACTCACTGTAACTGAATGACAGGAGGACCTGTTATAGAGCTGAAGGAAGGTCTGAGTAAACTAATTGAAAATAAAAAACACATAAATTAAAAAACTGAAGCTAAAAAAACCACCCAGACTTTAGGAAACAAGTCTCAGGACAGTGTTTTATGAATAATTCAAGCTAAGGAGCAAAACCAGGGTTCAGAAAATTTATTTTGTATGTTTGGTTTTGTTTTGGGTTTTTTTTAAAGTCCTTGAGTTTCAGACAGCAAGACCTTCCACGTTTTCAGCCTCTAACATCCTTATAAAAAGGTCAGTGCTCTTTCTCCTCAATAATCAAGCCCTACAATTAAAATAACTCCTTATATATCACATAATGCATTTAATTCAGATAGCAAGCCCATTAAAAAGAGATGTTTGGGTTTTTTTAAAATGTAAGACACTTCTGTAGGCAATTATAGTTTGGTATGCTTAGCAGTATCTCTGCCTGAAGAGCTTCTAGCATTTACTGATTACAGCACAGAAAGTTTTTCTTCTCCAGGAAAGTTTGTGACCCAAAATTTCATATTCAATAGGAAGAAATAATACCTGCTGAACAAATACGCTGTTCAAATGACTGGCAAGTCTCCGTGCAAACTGCTCACGCAAGTCACTAAACCGCTGCTGCTGCTGCTTCACTGCATGAAGCATATCATGTCCTACAAACAAAAAGAACTTTAGAGTGTACAAAATATAAAGTAATATATTGTATATGGGAACCAAGAGGACCAGAGGTCACAATTCCTTTAATCAAGAGAACAAAATCTGACACTAGTTGGAAAGGCACTACCATAATAAATTTTTTTTGTCTGATGGTAGTCTAACAAAAACATTACCTGGACGAAGAGCTACATTCATACACTGCAGAAGGGCATCTGCTGCATTAGTGCAAGCCTCAATGCCTCGAGAAGATGTCAGATCTCCTTCCTGAAGGGCCTTTATATGGCCCTTAGCCAGATCCATGTGATTCTACAAAATAATGGAGAGTATTGTCCATAAGCCAGAAGCAGGCTGGTTTGCTATTTAAATGAACCAAGAAGGATAAGTACAATTTCATCACTATAATTTACTAAAATTATTGCAACAATGAAACAGAAAAATAAGTTCATTATTTTAAAGGAACCTCACGTTAAAGAAGGTAGCAACCCAAAAGAATTTTATACCTGAAGAGAACAACCATAGTAAACATAATAAAAATGCTTACCACTAAGAACTCTATCTCTGACAGTAGTTTAACATTATTTGTGTTGCTGAGGTGAATTAGGTGGTTGCTTTCTGAAATTTGATCCATCTGCTCTTTTACACTCTGAAGCATTTCTTCGTAACTGCTCAGCTTTAGCTCAATTTGGTCAACTTCCTTTAGAGCTTCATCCAACAACTTCATCAAGATATTCACCTGTTTCTCCGAGGCCATAATGGACTGAATATTTGCCTGTACAGAAAATAAAGACACATTTTAGAAGACACTTTTGTGTATCTCAAAAGCATTCTGACATTTCCTTCTCCCTCTATTACTGTCAAATAGTTTTCAAAATTCCTGATGAAATCAACAAAATAAGATAAACCATAGTATTACTGAATGCCGAAGTTCCTCAATCTGTGACACTTCCTTATTTCAAAAAGATACGATATAACCCCAAAACTTTGCTGTAGTTCTTAGAGCTGAAGTATTGATCTGCAGAAAAACAACAAGCCGAACAGTAGTCCCTACTATACCAGAACAGTTTCAGTTCCAAAAAAACCAGCGTAGGTGGTAAGGTCAGATTTTCTATTGCAAGATCAACTGTATGTTGATCATGACAGCAGCCACTTTCAAAATATACAAGAAACACAGAAGTTGACAATTTGAGGTTGTTGATGGTGATGCCTTTTCCTGGTCTTAAAATCAAGAGGCGAACACGGTTAGAAGGGGAAAAGGGTATTACCTTGGTATTTATTGTAAGGATCCTTAGGTGCACCACGACCAGGTCGAATACACCTCCATGCACCCCCGCAATGGCCACCGCAATCCCCTCCTCTGTATCTGGTCTTACATTCTAGGTTTTACTAATTAGCATATCTATCAAAAATTCCCCAATGAGAGGCTCGAATGAGCCCCCCTCTCCAAGGAACCTTCCCCTGGATGGTTCTATCTTAGTTTACAAAATGTGTTCTGGAGAGGACCTTGGGGCCTGGGCACACTGGCACCCTAACTACAAAGCCTCTAAAATGTTTAGTCTCTTAGCTTAACAAACAAGTCCAAGAATGTAGGCAAAAGCACCAAGAATACAGAAGTTGCAAAAAGGTATAACAGGGGTATAAAAGAAAAGACAAAAATCATCATGGCATCAATGGTTCCCTCAAGTCGGTACCCCCTGCATCTCCTAAGTTTTCCAAGTGACCTCTAGAATGCTGGTTGTCTAAAAAACATTTACATTTAAATATGTGACATATCACATTACCTTTTCAAAGAATGCTATGTGGTCAGTATCAAAGAGAACAGTTCAACACGCCAGCCCACTGTACATTACAAGGAATGCTTACCCCATCTAGCACTTGTAGCTCTCTCGACAACTTCTCTGCAAAGGCTTCAGCATTAGAAATAGCATATTCACACCCTTCCATCATTATTTCAATATCCTGTTCCTCTCTTGCATTTAACTCCTGGTATTCATCCACAGCTTCTTCATCACCTCCTGCTACACTTTGATTCTCTCCACTTGGAACAGATTCTTAGGCAGAGAAGGAAAATAAAACACGTTATCAAGTCCAGAAAGTTACAAGCATTTCAAGAGTACTTAAGTATGTTTAACTATCTGTAACAAGCAAGACATGCTTGCCTATGAATACTTTTTTCAAGTCTCAGTCTTCCACACGCTTCATTGCAATTTCCAGAACTGATTCCCAACGGTGATGTTTTCCAAACTGCAACAGAAGCTAAATCCACCTTCCTTTATTGCAAGGAACAAATCTAGCCTCAGTTTATTAATCTCTTACACTGGTAATCAGCATCAGAATATATTACAGTATTGCACTCAATTTGTTAGTGAAAAATCAGTACAAGTTAGATTCTCTCTTTTGGTAGACAGAGCAAAAGGGAAACATACTGATGTTAATTAAGATATATACCACTGAACAAATATCTTGATGCTCAAGATGAGTTTCACAGCAGGAAAATCAGTACTGAGATAAGTGAAAATCAAATAAACAATGCTTTTATTAACTATGATTTCTCACAGCAGTGCTTAATTAACAGGCCACTCAAAGGCTGACAAATAAATATTAACACACTCCAGCCAGAAAGTGCTTAGGACATCTGAAATATCGCTCTTATCTCTAGCAACTTGATAAGCTAATCAAAGCACTAAACAAAAAAACAAACAAAAAGTATATCACTTAAGAAAATTGCTTACAAGGCAAAATAAAGGAAAAAGGTGTTACGCACCTTCTGCAACTTTAGGAAGTTCTGAAGAATTAAAAGGTATGGAAAAGCAGAGGAAAGGAAGCAGAGAATGTTAGCTAGACAAAGCACGAACAGAGTGTATACTTTTAAGTGGCAGTAAGTTTGAATGTTTTATTATTGCACGAACTTCAAATGTTAGATGCTGGTTTAAAACAAATTCTGGTCAACACCAAAATACAGAAATGCTATCCTTTCTGTTTCACATTTCTAATACAAATTTTTCTGCACACACCAGTCTAGTATTTAATACCAGTAGTTTCACCACTTCTGACAGACTCCATGTGATATACTCTTACTTACTAGGCTTTACTATAAAATGTTAACCATGAAAAGATAATGTGACCATAAAAATACTTACTACAGTATAAGCAAACAAGATGCAAAGCCTTCCTAGCAACCAGTCACATAAATTGTAAAAGGGTCCAGCAGAATTTAGCACATGCCTCACAGTTAATGAACTAGAAATTTCATATAAAACCTCACTACTTTCTAGAATGCTACGGACGCTCACTTTCTAAAGCATTTTTCTAATTCACAGGTAAATGAAAATAAGGAAAAAAAGCAGACTTGTTACACATTTAGACCTACCAGATCTTGAAGGTAGATTTTACTTTGTTCAAGAAACAGAATGCCTTAGAAATACAGTAAGTTTATCAGTATTTAGAACTTCGTTAATGACGTATTTATTTTGTCTTGGTTCTCAGCTTTCTAACAGAAAATCTGTTATATAGTCATTTTGCTTATCTGAAGACTTAGAAAATATAAAGTTGAAAAGAAGTAAGAACAAGAAAACCCATCAGGATTAAGAGTAATTTTTTTTGTATATCTGTTTTACATCAGTAATTACTAAACTTTATACTTAGATACAGTTGTAGAAATTTACCTTCCAACAGCTGTGAACTAACATTAATAAAGTCAATTTTCTTTCTAAGGTATCTTTGATTGAGTTTCCAGATACATGAAATGAAGGTGTTCTTTTCCACTGTGCTGCTTGCAACCCATTTGTACACTTTGTCAAAATGCAAATCAAATTCAGGACTCTCCTGCAAAAGATGAGATATGTTACAGGCTCCACAGTCAAATGATTCTCTAAGTAGCAGAGATTGTCCACACATTTAATTATTGAGATGACGGGATAAAAATTAAATTACACACATGCCAACCTTAGGCTCATACAGCAGCTTTAGGGCCCTTATGCACCTTAATAAAGGTGCTAAAATAAGGTAAGTGAAAAACCAGAATCCAGGCTATGACAGCAGTATTTTGTCAAGCCAGATAAGACAAAAATAACACAATACAGAGATGTGTAAGATTTTTAACAAACATTTGACAGTGCTGTCTGCCCTGAAACACCATCCTTCTGAATATAAAACTAGAGTTACTGATTGACACCATATACAACACAATTCAATGATACTTACAAGGATAAGCAAGAGGAAAAAAAATATGAGCACCTTACATATTTAAAGGTATGACAGTATGTAATAGGACTGAACAGGATAGAAAAAATGGTATTTTAATAGCAAAAAAAAATTACAGGTGTATTTTCAAATAGATTTATTGCCTGATAAGAACATTACTTTGAAAACAACTGAATAAACTACTGTACTTTCAACAATCACTTACGAACTCAGAATGGACTGTAACTAGTAATAGCCTGTTTAAAAGATCGTATTACAAGAATTTTACATGGTCCAGACTCCTTTTGATGAAAAATGTTATTGCCTCAGTTACATGTTAAATTCTTACTTATATATAGTTTGTAAAATCTATTATTGCTGCTACTTATTATATAGTAACTACTGTCTGTAGAAGCAGGCAGCACAAGAAACCACACGATTGGAAATTTTATTTTCTGTATACTACAATAAAAGCAGTTCTTTTTTTCTCTGTAGCTTATATTGATAAATATAATTACCATGTATTTCTAAACAAACAGTATTGTTATGTAAAATTTGACTTCTCTCACAACTACTGCAGGAGATGCCTGTCATCAAACCAGTTGTGTAGGTCCATGTTTGGAAACCAAAACACAATGTACCTACCAACCTAAATTCTGCCGTTTTTTAATGTAGGAGTTTGGCATTCCACATTTGGTTTTGAATGAAAATTTCGAAGTCTGTCATTACAGTGGTATACACATTACAGAGTATTTCTGAAAACTCTTGCCAAATTCTGTTTTGCAATAAAAATCCCTGAAAGACAGTGTAATTTTAACCTGATGGAAGCAATACTCTGACATGGTATTTAGGAATATCTAAAATCTAGCCAACCATTATGTGAATAAGTGAAATAACAAACCTATACTTAGGGAGGGGGAAATCAAAGGATTTTCAACTTCACAGTTTTCTGTGATGTTCTTCCAAATAACCAGTTACCAGAACATAAAACGAAACATCATGGGATAAAAGCTTTTCCCCTCTGCCTGCTTGTAAATCTTTCTTAGTTTATGACAACAAATGAATTTAAGTGGTCAAAAATAGGTTGCTCCTGTTTTCTGTGGAAAAGCCCACCATATCAGGACTGTGTGCTTCCAGCTTACCCTCAAGCTTATATACTGCTCATTAAGAACATTTTAAGTGTCCCAGCAAAAAAACATTTCATGTAGCAGAATATTTTTGACATTGTCACAAATTTATGACTGTCATTAGTAGAACAGTCATAAATTTTCTTACTGGAAAATAAACTTGGGAGAAAAAATTTATGTAAGACTTGAAACAAAACAAAAAAGTACTGCTCCTTAGCAGATGCTCTCCACAGTCACTGAGAGATCACTACAACTAACAGGGCAGATACTGAGACTAATGCTATTCAAGCATATCTAGACTACTCTTACTCAATTTACCAGGGTTGTATTCTTGCAAAGACTAAAAGAAAATGCAGGCGCAGGCAGCACAGGAATGTATCATCTTCATTAACCTGTTATCAGTCTAATTTTTAAAGCAGCCAGTATCAAGGAAATTAAGTCTAACTTGGAAGTCTAACATCCAAGAGGATTTTGTGAGCAGAGGACTAAACAAAAAAGTGACACATACTTTAACAGCATCCTTGGCATCAACAACAGCAAGGTCTCGAAGTGCCCATGCAGTCTGCCTTTTGTAAAAATCTCCCTTGTCAGATTTTTTCACTTTCACCACGTTTACTTGGACTGGTCGTTCCGTTGTCACTATTAAATGAAGTAAGAGAGTAATTTCTAAACACACACACTACTTTCACATCTGTTTCTGCTGTACTTCAACTTCTGACGTGCATTATCTCTGGGGGGAGATTTCATAGTATTTATTTGACGGAAGAGACCGTTTGAAGCATTTTCATCCACAATAACAATAGCTCAGTTTAAGTCTCAATCAAACAGGTATACATCTCTATACAGCTTGTGAGGTAATGAACCCAATTTACAGCTATTTCTATGATACAGAAGATCTTGGACCATGACCACGTAACTGACAAAGGACAGACATAACTGGAGAGTATAGTCAGAATAAAAACATTTTCAGACATTTTTCAGTCAAAAAAATATTCTAGCAAGCTAAATTACTGACAGATCAACCCAAACCACCTATTTTTTCAGAAGAGATATAATGTAATACGCATATGCTTAAAGGAACATTGGAATTCAATTCAGTTACTGTGCCTTTCCAGAGCCCTCTGCCTTGGACTCTAACCAATATTCTTTAAAGCATTTCATTTAGGCTGATCAGCCTAGATGGTTACTAAAACCTGTCTTCAGCACTACATAAAGCCTTTTTCAAAAGTCCACCAATCCCAAAAGAATAAATTTTTGATTCTTTCTTTTCAAATTACAATGAGATCTGTGAATAAAAGTAGAGGGCTTTGTTTCCTTTCTAGTAGAAGCCATAATGAAAGTACAAGCTACAACTAATTTTCTCCATTCGGAATGGAAAGCACCTGTTTTATACAGGTCAAGAAAAAGGATGGTACATAAAGCTAAAACAAATGCAACCAAATAAAAAACAATGGTGAAGACAAGAAATACAGTGTGGTATTCCTATGTACCTGTGGCACACAAAAAGCAGTTCCTCTTCTTTTTGCCTGCTTTGCACACGTTCACAATGCTCAATAAACGTTCATCATTGGGAGTAAAAATATCCCTCTGTAAAGCATGCTTGATTGCAGTCATTTTCTCTCAGCTGAAAGATTTTAGGAAGTAAAAATAAACTCAAGCACATTTAACAGACACACACAAAAAAAGAACCAGTCATGTACCTACAGCAACTACAGAATTTTAAAACTCAGTTTTACAGGTAACTTAATGAATTGTAATCTAGACAGGCATGACTTGGGTAGAAGACCAGACCACTTTAGGAAAATATCCAGAAAAAGCTTACTCTCTTATTTCAGTTAGACAACTGTAATTTAGTAACACTTGGATGATCCTTCAGCTTAATTTAATGGAATTTAAAAAGCTTCTTTGTAGTAAAGGAAAATATTACACATTAACACAAAAAAAGTTGAAACTGGAATCAAGAAAAAAAGACCATCCAATGCTAAAGCTTGTAGAGTTCAATCACATAAGAAAGCACAAGAAACAACAAACGAAACCAAAAACCCCACCAACCTCCAGAAAACAAAGGAATTAGCAATAGTCGCTTCATTCAGAATAGTTCCTCACACTACACAGAGATTCTTTCTAGACTGAACAGTGAAACATATTAGATGTCACATTCCAGTGTTTTTATTTAAATACTTAAGTTTCGGTATTATCTGTACCTTAAAATTTTACAGCGTATTAAACGCACGATTAGTACACATGACATGCTATACGTCTTGATGCTGAGCAATTTATGGAGTTAAATTTTAGACTGGCTTGTTCTGTTGAAGATGCCCAATTTGCTTTCTCTGATAAACTCACAGGAAACACAAAATCTTGGGCACTACAGTAATTCTGAAGATTAGTAACTCAAGAACTTTGGGAAAACAAGGGCCACCATGCCAAAGTGGAAACAGTATTGTCAAGTGCACAGAGCTCAGGGCACACTGCTTATCTGACACCCTATGGCAATGTACCACTCCATAGGTGCTAATAATTTTCCTTCTCATCATCAGATGCTGGGCCCACCTTTTGTTTCCCAAATTGTATCAGGCTGCCCTTCCAGTTACTCTTCAAAAGATGAACACACAAAATACCGATAATCTGCTGCATTTCAGATTCAGGTGCCTCTTTCCTTCCTTAGTTAGGATTTTATTTTCTGCTCTCAGTCCCGATCAAACTACTACAAATTGCTAACTCTCCCATTTCAGTGCTAACACAAGTTGTCCAGGTTAGGCAGAATACACCTTTCCCATAAAGCATAACACGGTAAATCCAAGATCCAAGACTGGCTCTCACCTACAATTCTACTTCTGTTACAAACTCAGTCCCTTTAGTCACAGCCACCTAAACGTTCACAGTGTGCCAGGATTAAGCACAAAATGAAGCTTTTCACACTTGAATCCTGATGTCTTCATGGAACACACAATTTAGCCTAAGGAGATGGAAATAAAGCTCCTTCCTCAGAAAAAAAAGCTTCAAGAAAGCAGAGACCACACCAGACTCAGATAAATCCCTTTGAACATGGCTGCGTTTTCCCCTGTAATGTTCCAGGCAAAGGCTACGTGAAATCTGTCAGAGACATCAGATCACAGACGCGGCCTGTCCAGGAAATACACGCCAGATGCGGCACAGCAATGTGATAAGGCTGCTCAGCACTGCTTGGCCTCTCTCAGGGTGCAAACAGGAAAACACGCTACCCTTGCATCCTGGGTTAGAACGTAGCACAACGGCGCAGCCCAACCACAGCACCCCCAGCAATCAAAAGATCATTTAACAGGAAAGCTCAGAAGTGCTACCTAGAGCAGCGGCGGCCTCCCGAGAGCCCGTCTGACACCGCTTCACCGCCTCCCACCTGCGAGTCCCG
>VZRQ01001714.1:635712-706659 GCA_013397975.1 Machaerirhynchus nigripectus | reverse complement strand
GTCCCAGCCCCCCGGCGTTGTTTCCATGGCGCCGGGCGGGCGGGGGAGCCGGGGCTGACGACCCCGCCCGCTCATGGACTCCGCCGAGGAGGAGGAGGGCAGGGAGAAGCCCCCCGTGATCTACACCATGGAGAACAAGCCCATCGTGACCTGTGAGTGCCCCCGCCGCCGCTGTCGGGGCTGGGGGTCCGGCCGGTGCCCCCTCCGGGCCCGAGGGGAGGCAGGAGGGGGGGGCTGCTTTTGGGGGGCTCCCGCAGCTCTGGGTGGGGACACGGCGCCTGCAAAGGGGATCTGATGGCGGGGTTTGCCTCTTCACTGCTTTCCCCCTCTTTCTAATGGCAGTGGGCAAACTTGGGTTTGTTTCTGGAATAAATAACAAGCCGAATGTCGTGCTCGGAGGTGCTTAGGGGGTGAGGGTAAAATATGGTAATAAATCGTGAACCCCAAACTTCTTGCCAGCAAGCTTTGTGTGGCTTTGGCGGCTAAGAGAAGTTGCGAGGAGGCATCCTCTGCGGCGATCCCACTGATGCATTCCCACTGACATTATAATTTAATCTTTAGCTGTTGTGCTTTGGTTCCATCTCTGAGCCACTTAGGTTAACGAACAGCGTCTCGTGGTTCCAGCCATGAATTAGTTTTTTCGGGTATCAGAGACAGGCAGCTGGTCCTGATGTAAAACGTGAGCCCCCCTGCTCTTACAGGTATAGAGGGGTGCACTCAAAGTTCATTTAAAACAAGCACGTGGACTGGGCTGGGCGTTAGGAAGCATTTCTTTAACCGGAGGGGGGTCAAACACTGGAAGAGGCTCCCTAGAGAGGTCTGTCCCAAGTCTGTCAGCGTCCAAGAGATATTTGGACAGTGCCCTTAACATGCTTTAACTTTTGGTCAGCCCTGAAGTGGTCAGGCAGTTGCACCAGATGATCCTGGTAGTTTCCTTCCAGCTGGAATAGTCTTTTCTATTCTAACTACATCCATAATGCTGTTAATAAAAAGGTAAAGTGAATGAGATCAGCATAGAAAATTCTGCTTTTTCTTTTTTAACAAAAGGTAGCCAGTAGCTGGTCTTAGTCAGAAGTATCTCTACCGATGATGTAACAAAATACATATTTGCACTTTATCACAAGAACACTGGGAATGCTTTATGTGCCTGTGAAATAGAAACTTGTTTCACAGTAGTGTATTGTCCTATTATGGAGTAAGCATTTATTGGTGTTTGAAGTCTTAGACCTTACTTAAAAAAAGTACCCAGCTGTAACCTTGTAGCTGTATAATTGTGGAACTCTGTGTGTATATATTTTCTCCAGACTATTTTATATATGTGCTTTTTTTCTGTCTTAAACTTTTTTCCGTTTTTTTGAATGCAGTTCATAAACTGAAGTGAATAGGATCTGTACTGAATCTTCTCTACTGACATATTTCAAGAACTTTGAAATCCATTTCACTTCAGATTTAAAGTCAGAAAAATGTACATATCAGAAACGTCTGGAGGATATAGTTTGCTGTTGCTATTCTACTGTTCAGGCTGTGGGGGTTTGCTTTTTAGATTTTCTGGCTTTATGTGTATTCAGAATTGGAGAGTCTCCATGTGTGTGGCAGGGGATTTGGTGGTGCAGGTCAGTCTTCACTGTTCCTGTATGATTTGAATAAGTAACATTTTAGTCTGTTGAAGTACACACAGTTTTACCTCGGGCTTGGGTTTTTTGGTAATAGGTGCTGAAGAGAACTCTGGCCTCTGTACAAGGAAATTTTAAAAACTCCAAACACGAAATTTAATCAGATTTCAATCAAGCCCACTTGTCTGATACTGAAAATAATATTAATTTTGTGTGGTGAGTGAGTATACATTATGGCTGTAAAATGTTTTGGACTTATCCCCATCCAGTATGGCAGCAGCAGACTTACAGATGAGATAAGAGGTGAGCGTTATGTGTCATCTGTATGCCTCACTCATGGACTGAGGGAGTAATTTCTAGTGCTCTGGACAAGCACAACAATAGTATCTTTACTGGTATGGACTAGAGTGTCTTGGTCTGAGACAGCCTAATTCAGGAATTAAGGTTAATTCAGCAAAAGTGCTCAGAGATTGCCTCTCTAGGGAATGTACTAAGGGTGACTTGCTACATTTTAAACCCAAAACATTTGATTTCAATGGGGAATGCATTTTACTGTAACTGCTTTAGTTTCCTTTTTTCTCTGTTCAGAGAAGTGGAGTACTTAGAGACTGTAGTATTTCAAATAAGTGCGTTCAACAATAATGACGTGCTTGAAGGAAAGCTCCTCTAAGCATTATATTGCCAGATTCATGGAGAGGTGAGGCTTGGCTTTCCAGGGAAAGGATTGTCTTGGTATGGGTTTGTTGCAAAACATGTTAAAAGCCATGATATTAGAAACTGCTCAACAAACACAATTCATCTTTTGTCTGTGGTTCCAGTTTCAGGCAGTTGGGAGTTTTCTGATAAAAGTGTCCCATCCAGGAGGTGCACATAGGGGAAAAACAGGCCTTTGAGGGGATGGCTGGGTTCTGAATATATGAAGGAAGAGTGAAGGTTAAGTGAGGGTGCTTTTCAGAATGTAAGTATTCCCTTTTACTACAAGACTTAGATTAATCTCTGTCAGGCAAACTTTTGCATCATGAAGTACTCCTGTTAACTCTTAGGGTTTGTTCTTAAAAAGAGAGAACTGAAGAGGGAGTTTTCTTCGTAGTGAAACTTCTTTTGAACACTGGGCATACCACGGTTGTTTCGTAAACAAATGTTTTTACCCACTTGAAATAAATTTGACAGTACTCTGAAAGGAATGCTTCTTTAGTAAAGAGAGTTATGCTTTCAGATCTCTGAGTTAGTCTGTATTGTAACAACAGTTATTTGCTATATTGGCACAACCCTGAATTCAGCACTCTATGTACAGGCTTTGGCCTATGGAAAAAAAAGAGGAAGGTTCCACGTGTCTTGGACATCTGATGCCAATTGCAAATGCAGTTTTTGTCAGTACTTTTTTCATGTTAGTGCTGTAACTTGATTATTTTGCCCTCAGAAGCTGTGCATAGGGGAATTAGCTTTGTTTTTATTGTGTTTGCATTACTGGAAACACCCCATAGTTTTAATTGAGAGTTTTTAGATTCATAGAATTCAGCAAGGCGTGACAAACTTCTGGAGACTCTTTCTCTAGGCATACAGACAACCATATTTTCTAAGTGTGGAAAAAGTAGTATATTCACAGAAAGTTGCTGTTCCTTTGTGCTCTTCCCCTTTTCTCAGTATGGCAGCACCCCTGAGTATTAAATCATTCTTGTCAGGTAGGACTGAGTGCCATGATGACTCAATTCCAAATTAATTTGAGCCATACTTTTTACCCTATCAGTCTTACTAGATTGCAAAGCCACTGGGGAGTGTCACTGTCCAGCTGTGGTTCTGCTCACTCTGGCATGTTACTTTGCAAACTCTTAACTCAAGTTTGCAGCAATATCTGCATTGCCAGACCTGGTAAGCTTACAAAATGTTTTGAGTCATCTTCTAGCTGTCTCACCACTGTAGAAGTATTATTTTTAGCACCAATAATTTTTTTGTTTTATTTGCAGAGGCAAGTTAAGTGTTTGCATCGAACATCTTGAACTTGGGTGGTTTCTGTACAATGTTGACTTTTCAAAATCTCTAAACCAGTGCAGATTGCTTTCCTAGGAAACCCAAACAATGTTGTTTCCTTCTCAGGAATCCTAATTGAAACTTTGAGAAAGTCTTTGGAGCTTCAATATAATGTTGTTGCACATATATATCAGCCAAAAAACTCATCCTTATGTAGCTGATTTGCACTTAAATTATTAGCTCTGTCTATCTCATATGAAGAGAAGGCTGAAGACTAAAGGCAGTTCTGCTAAATTAAGTAATTAATAGGTTTTTCAGAGCTTTCCTAACAAGCTGTTCTTTTGTAATTATCTTCATGCAGTTGTGGAATATTCCATTATCAGCTCGTAGTATCTGTTTATATTGTCTACTGTCTGTTTGTATTGTGTGTTTGCATGTTTGCTCTCACTGTCAATAATCTGTTTTAGCACACTGGACTTTATATAAAAACTTTGGAGAGAATGAGATGCATCACTTTTATCTGGTCCATGTTCAGAATGTGCTGTGATACAGCAGGAGGAAAACCATCAGCAAAAGCTTTTTTGGTCAAAGAATAGAAAATGTTTGCAATTATCTACAGCAGGAACAGAAAGGTTAATTAAAAAAAGGGGTGTGGAGGGAAAGGGAAGAATTTTGCATCTTTTTGTGGTGAAAATAAATACTTGCAGTTAAGAATATTGTTCTGGGATTAGAGGAGCTTGATTCAAAAGTTCTTCTGTTACTAGTAGATAGATGTAATAAAAATGTGCCAGCAAGAAGCGGGATGTAGCCCAAGTGATTAGAATGATTTGCTGCTACTGAGACCATTTAACAACTATATCCTATAAATGCATTTTCCCTGTTCTCAACCAGAACTCCTCCCTGCATTGTAAGTCATTATTGTTGTGTATTTGATACATTATTCTGTGCTTAAATATTTGATTACATATGTCATGAGAAGAAGTGGCATATTCTTGTTAGTGTTAACCTGTGTTACAGATTTAGCAGTGCAGCAGTCAGGTTTTGCTAAGAATATTTTCTTGTTGTGAATCAGCTAAGGTTTCTGTATAGCAATTTAGCTGGTTTGTATTTTGGTTTTTTAGACCTCTTTTGAATATGAATTTGAGTTGGGAGAGAGGAGGACCTTTAAAAGATGTAAATATAAAAACCTCACCAGCCTTCCAAAACTTCAGGTAGATCCACTTCTAACAGGCTAGTGATTTAAGAAAAAAGATTCGTAGTAGAACTTTTTACTAGTGGAAAAATCAGTGGGGTCAGAAGGGTTAGCTGTGAGGGATACTTGGGGATAAAACCCAAACAAAGCTACACTGAAGTGTAGTCTTAGCTCTGCGTTCTTT
This sequence comes from Machaerirhynchus nigripectus, assembly GCA_013397975.1. Lineage (NCBI taxonomy): Eukaryota > Metazoa > Chordata > Aves > Passeriformes > Dicruridae > Machaerirhynchus > Machaerirhynchus nigripectus. The sequence goes on along the minus strand of VZRQ01001714.1, from coordinate 701,702 downwards.
TAAAGGTGTTCAAAGCCTTTTATCTCAGTTGACTAGGCTTGTCACTGGTATCAAAGGAAAATATTTGTCTTCTTCAGTCATCTGACCTCAGGAGTTTTTGTTTTACACTGCCTGCGTAGTTAGTGGGTTAGGATAATTCACTCCAGAGGAAAAAAAAATCACTGTAGTATGTTTAGATACTAAAGTGACAAAGCCTCTAAGCATCTAAGAAGTTTGGAGACCGTTAGGAAAAAAAAATAGATTATTGGGGATTTTGGTGGTTGTAGGCAAGTATGAAACTAAAAAATGTCAATATTTTATGGTTTTTTGGTATTAGACAGCTGCTGCAAAGAGTACATGTTCCCCTTGGAAGTCCTCGTTAGGTGGTCATTCTGGTTTTCATTGTTCCTTTACAAATTTAGAGTAGAACAAGTGTCCTAGATAGGGAAAGAGGGAAGGGAGGAAGGCTGCACTGATTTGATCTACCAAAATGTCAGGAAGAAAGACAAGGAAGAAAGAATCACAGAATTGTTTGGATTGGAAAAGACTTTAAAGATCATCCAGTTCCAACCCCCTGCCATGGGCAGGGACACCTTCCACTATCCCAGGTGGCTCCAAGCCCCGTCCAACCTGACCTTGGACACTTTCAGGGTTGGGGCAGCCACAGCTTCTCTGGGCACCCTGTGCCAGGGCCTCACCATCCTCACAGGGAAGAATTTCTTCCTGTTGTCCAAATCTACCCTCTTTCAGCTTAAAGCCATTGCCCCTTGTCCTGTCACTACAGGCCCTTTTACAAAGTCCTGCTCCAGCTCTCCTGGAGCCCCTGTAGGTACTGGAAGGGGCTCTAAAGTCTCTCTTCTCCAGGCTGAACAACCCCCTCTCTCAGCCTCTCTCTATAGCAGAGGTGCCCCAGCACCTTGAACATCTTTGTGTCCGTCTTCTGGTCCCACTCCAACTGGTTGATGTCATCCTCATGTTGGGGATCCCAGGGCTGGAGGGAGCTCTGTAGGTGGGTCTCACCTGAGCAGGGCAGAGGGGCAGAATCCCCCCTCCCCTGCTGCCCATGGTGCTTTGGATGCAGCCTGGGACACGTTTGGCTTTCTGGGCTGCCAGTGCACGTGGCCTGGCCATGTTGACCTGCTCCTCACCCAGCACCCCCAGTTCCTTCTCCTCAGGGCTCCTCTCAATCCATTCTCTGCCCAGAGCAGGTGAAGTGTTTAGGTAAGTGGCAAGGGCCCCACCTTTTGAACTTTGTAATGTGGAAAGAAAGGAAACAGGTGCTTTGTCCCTCTCTTTCTCCTGGGGTATTTTTTCTTAGCATACATCACTTGAACATTACTCTTTCAATTGTAGTGTGCTACCCCCTCATGTACAGAAGCACCCTGTACTTGGTGTGGTGTCACTGAAAGAATTGCTTTGTTCTTTCTGTATTTGACATCCAGATGGGGAGTAGATTAATTCAGACATACACTGTTTAAAAGCTGAGGTGGGTGCTCCAGAGGTTGTCGGACTCTAATGTTACTCCCTGGTTATCATCTCTATGGGATATTTAGGTCTTATTTCCCTAATAATTTCTTCTAGTTTGCTGTGATACAGTTGAGTGATTGTCTTTCTTTTTTTTTTCTTTTTTTCCAAAACATCTCAAACAAAACAACCTCCTCACCAACTCGCAAAAAATGACAAGAAGTCCTACAACAAAATCTTTGAAGCAGCTGTCACTTTCGTGCAGACTTTTTGGGTTTGCTCTAAGTTTGAATTCCAGGGTTACTTGGGGTTTTGGAATGTTTTCTTCTAAATTCATAGAATTCCATCAGATACAAGCAAAAACTCCTGTAGTGGTATGGTTTGTATTTTCTCCTTTATTTCTTCTTTATTTTCCATCTTATTTTTTTCCTTTTTTTTTACAATATTTTTGAAAGTAGATCATGGATACGCCAACTACTAAGGCATCAGAGGTATGTATAGAGAAGAGAATGAGACTTCTGCCATGCTTGAGGTCTCTTGAGTCATAGGGAATCTTGCTCAACACCACTCCAGAAAGAGTGATCTTTTGGGACTTTCTGTTCTGTTATTTGTGCAGGTTGTGCTCTTGTCTGCTTGCTATGAGGAGCTCCCCTCCCTCCCTGCAGCCCAGTAGCACCCAGGTCACAATTTACTGTGCATCTTGCCAGTCTGACAGGCCTTACAATTGCTCGCTACTTCCTGGCCTCAGTGTTGGTCCCGTGTCAGTGCTGTGCTGGTGTTGCCTGCTGATAACTTCACTTTCAGTGTTCTTGGCTTGATCAGCTCAAACATGCTGATTACAGTAGATTACAGTAGATGAGCAGAACATGAAGTGTTGGAGCCCTTTGGGTGTTGGAAATATGTGGTAGCAGCTTTGGTCTGTGTTCAAAGAGAGCCAATGTATTTTACATTGAAGGTCTGTTCTCACTTTTCTTCTAATCCTAGAGGGCTGTGTTGCCTTGATCATAAAACACATTCTTACGTGTATTTGATATGCCCTCAAAACCAATGCAGGAGGAAAAGCTGACTGGTTTTAAAATGGATATACCTGTTTTAAGCTGATAATGTGATGTGGCTGTCTGGAATAGCAGGGTGCTTACACATTATCCTTTAGTTCCTCTGTATTCAGCAGTAGTCCTTTTTACTTAAGATGTTGCATTCTGGAATTTTTTTGTGGCATACATTGAATTTTTAGGTGCAGTACAGAAAAAGTACTTCGTTATACTCCATAGATAAAATACATGGCTTGTTCTTTCCAGCAGACTTCAAGCTCACAGACTCTCGTTTTGATGTGGTCATCGTGCTGCTGCTAAGTCACTAAGCCGTGTTTCACTCTCTGTGGGCAGTAATGAGTTGCAAATCAATAGACTGTTCTCCGCTCGGCTCACAGAGGTGTTACTTGGTATAAAACAGCATTAGCAATATGACTGACACTTGTTTCAGTATTCATTCTGGGCATTTGTTTGTAATCTTAAATAGCGTTTGGTAAGGTACGTTTAATTCAGGCAGGATGAAGGTGAAGGATCAAGCCTAACAATCATAATTTCTGGAGAAATAGGGCTAAAGCACTAATTGTTTTTGTTTTGTTATTTAGCTATTCTATGAAATTGCATTGTTGCATAATAGCTAATGTCAGACATCAGAAGAGCTGGCTTTGCTTGTTCTTGCACTTAATCGGACTTTTAAACTTTAATTTTTCAATATACTTTATTGTGTGGTGATAGAATTGTGCTAGTGCTGGTAATCAAAATACTGTATGTGAGAAAATTGATGTATAATAATACATGTAAGAATAATAATACATATGAGAAAACTGGGGAAAGGTGAGTGGACTAGGAAAGGATTTCTAAGATAAACTAAAGAATGCTAAAGTAATGTGGAGGCAATGCCTGGCTGTGTGCCTGGAGGTGAGATTGGGGGGTGGGAGAGAGAAGAAAGGATGTCAGGTACTTCTTCAGCTGCAGCTTCCAGTTCCACAGGACGGTGAAAAGATCTTCCTGTTCTGGTGTGCTGTACAGTGGCAGATGATTGTGAAAAGGAAAACTACCAGGAAATAGCAGAATTGCCTATATGGCTGTTAAAATCTTAATTAATGTCTTGTCCTTGTCGTATCCTCCTTGTACCTAAAGGAAAACAACAGAATTTAAGAATTGTTGCTGAAAGGCTACTAATAATACTTTTTTTTTTTTTTTTAATGTGGTAGACACTACATTTTGTTCTGGCTTGTATATAAGTACACTACATTTTGTTCTGATTTGTACCTAAGTAGTTACTCCAGTGGTGTTGTATTTAATGTAGTTGTTTGGGACCTGCACTGTGTTAACAGACCTCATGTTTCTGAAGTCCTCAAGAACAGCGTGGTAATCAGGGAGGTGTTTTGTATTAGCAACAGCCCCAGAATAATGAGGAGGGAGGGATCATACCCAGTAAAGCACAGAACGTGTGCTAAACCCCATTTTCTCAGCACAGGCCCAGCTACAGAAGGATGGGAACCACTCTCTACCCAGTCTTCTGGTTTCAGAAGTCTAAATTCTGGAGTATTTTTAAATAGACTTTTTTTTTTTTTAACCAACGACTCCAGCTAAGGAGCTGCGTGTTTAGTTTTTGGAGTTGGACCAGCTTTATGATACTCTCTTTGGTATATGGATTATGTAGCTCTGTGGAAAATCATAATAGGAAGTCTGTAACAGTGTATATATTATGTGCCTGCTTAGAAGTGTTGTATTAGGTCTCAAGAGTGATTTAAAAAAATCCAGTTCATTGCTGGACTCCAGTTTCTGCATAGCAGACAAAACTAAATGTTCTTAATAACAGCAAACCATTAGAAGAATAGCATATTAATATATATTCAATAATTTGCACATGCTAATTTATTAATGCCTTTCACTTTTAGGTGCTGGAGATCAGAATTTATTTACTTCCTTGTATCCTACACTTTCTCAGCAGCTTCCTAGAGAACCCATGGAATGGAGGAGGTAAACTTACATTTTTTTCTGTGATACTGTTTCAGTGTCTCTTTTTTGACTTGGGTAAATATGTATTTGTTGTGTTCTGAGAAGCTCTTACCATAAATTGAGTTGAACAGAGCAACTGACTCGAAGAAATTGGAGAAATTAGATAGTCAAAGTGAATGTTGTGCACTTCAGGATGATCTTTTCAACCCTTCAGCTTTGCCTAAAGAAAAATGATAGTAATGCTGTGTTTCTCTTCTTGATTTTGTGGTTTGTGGGTTTGTCTTGGTGTGCTTTGATGGACTTTGGCAGCTGTGTTCTGAAAGTGATGTGCTTTCTTCTCAATGAGAATATAGGTAGAACTCACATGGAATTAGATGTACTTCCCTTCAGAAAGTTTGGTATGGCAGTGTTTTGTGATTGAAAAAAAATATTTGGGGAATTCTCTTATTTGGTATTTTCTACTTGTCCTAGAGATACAGAAAATCTTTTACTGAAAGCTGAAGAGCTTCTTGCTTCTGTTCTTCAAAAAAGAGCCTGTATCTCATTTCAAGCAATACCAGACTTTAGCTAACTTTACAAAAACTGCAGTAAGTGTAGTTTGTGAGTTTCCAGTGCCAGAGTATTTCAGTTTATTCCTCTTCCCCACAACACATGTTCATTTCTCTGGTCTGTCCACTAATTTCAGTTTTCAAACTTTGTAGGTCTTACGGCCGTGCTCCGAAGATGATTCACCTGGAATCCAACTTTGTTCAGTTTAAAGAGGAGCTACTACCCAAAGAGGGGAATAAGGCCCTTTTGACTTTTCCCTTTCTTCATATTTATTGGACAGAATGTTGTGTAAGTCCTAGTTCACATAAGCATGAAAAGCGAATGAAAATAAGAGACAGCACAAGCAGAAAGTCAAAACAATTAAGTCTGGGTTGCATAAGCATGCATACCTGATAGATTGCTGGAAACAAAACTTTGCTTGAGCACTTCTTTCCATAAGCAGTATCTGTTTGTAATGTTACTTGACACTAAGAGGACGGGCATTTGAATAACCTGTTTTCAGTACTTTGTCACAGAAAAGCCCTGGGATCTTACAGTGTTACTGCACTGGCACAGTGCACTTTCTTCCTAACACAGAAGTGTGGCCAGGGTAGTTCAGTTATGATCTGTTGGTGCACTGAAATCTAAAGATAGGTATTTTTTCTTTAGTTAGTTCCATCTTCTGTGTGTGTCAGGTAGTGGTGGATGTCAGCAATTTAACTGGGCAAGATTCGGAATGTCTTAATCCCGTTTATCTCCAGTTCACTGCCTTTTGGTTTGCCTCTGTTGTGAATTAATTATCCACTTGAAGGACACAGGCGACATCTGATCTGTGACCATTCAAAAAGAACCTAGAACAGCCTTAAGAATTATCTGAATCTATCTGTATAACACCAACCCAGAAGCAAAAAAAGCCAAACAATGCTTCTGCTTTTTTTTGAAATTATTTTTATGAAAAAGCTTTTAAACAGGTTGAGATTTGAGCAGTGCAGAAGGTACAAATATCACACTTCTGTTTGAGAATAAAACAGTTTAGCTTTGTAATTTCAAACCTGTTTTTATTGAAAAGCTCCAGAATGCTTAAAATAAAAGAGTGTAAATTATGTTTAAAAATCGTAATTTAAGTAATTTAAAGAATGATAATGTGCCATGTACTATATTTGCTGTTAACCAAAATGCTGGAAATCAATGAAATTCAAAGACCAGAACTTTACTATGCTTTACCTCATTTGATTTCTTTCACTGGGTGAACTTACTGTCACTAATTCTGTTTGATACGCCTTTCTGTTTGCCTTCTTTTGGAACAAAACTTGCCTTTTGCAATTGTTCAGAATGTCTGTTTGATTTGATGATTCACCACCTCTCATCCCAGGACACGGAAGTGTACAAAACCGCAGTCAAGGATGACATCACCAAGTGGCAGAACGTTCTCAAAGCTCACAGCTCGGTGGACTGGCTGATTGTGGTGGTTGAGAGTGATGCCAAGAAAAAGAACAAAACCAATATCCTTCCCCGAACCTCTATAGTAGATAAAATAAGGAACGACTTCTGTAACAAGCAAAGTGACAGGTGAGCATTCTTGGGATTGCAAACATTTTAATCTTTTGACCAGTGTGCTGATTTATAAACTCAGCTCCATATGCAAGACAGTCCTTGCTCATTTAAAGACTTCCCTTGATGTCCAGCATTCAGACTGGTGGCACTGTAAGATCTGTGGTTTGAAGGAGGCTGGCATGAAGAATAAAGGGAGAAGTTTATTTTCAGTTATTCTTGCGTTTGTGGTGGCTTTGAAATCTGTTTCAAATAGATTTCACGTATCTCCTCCTGGCTAAGAGAGGTTTAAGAGGAACACTGTGATGATAATAATTTTCTAGACCTTCAGGGTTTTTTGTTCGCTTAGGTGCTTGCAAAAATGTTACCAGAGTTAGAGGTGGTGGGAGTGAGGTGAGTAGGGAATATGAAGCCAATAGGGCTTATTTTTTGCCATTGTACTTTCTGCTGTTCACTTAATCACCTTTCCACTCTGAGATAATTTGCATAAGGCCAGTTTCTTCAGATGTTTTTATTGTGAGAAAATAGTAATAAATATATGAAACTGCTTTTGCTTTCATTACAGCCAACAAAATAGGGTTTTCTAACCAGAAATAGCATTTTATTTGGATGAGAGATTTTCCTGTCTTTAGAGATATCATTAGTTTTTTGGATGTTAATAAATTGTGGTAGAAAAACTGAGGAAGGAAGATGCTCTGAAAAAGTTGATTTATTTGTGAATTAATGGGATCTCTTTTATTTTCTGAGAAAAGCAGAGGAAGTTTTAGCACATAGGATGTGTAAAACCAAATTGAGATACTGCAAGAATCTGTTATGGATGATTATTTCAAGTGAGGAAGGAAAGGCTGACTCTATGTGATCTAATAGATCCTGATTTGTATTTTGTATAATCCTTACCAGGAGTAGCTGTATTTGCTGTTCTGCTGATTTGTATTGCTAGGCAGACTTTTCTTTTCTAGAATAGCTACAGCATTACTTACACTTAAGTACTTAGAATAATGTATCCATTATTTGCTTAAAAAAAAAAAAATTAAGCTTTCAACTTCTCATTCTGGGTAAAATACTTAACTCTTCTCGTAAAGTATGTCACATGAAAAAGTTTTAAAAAAGCTACCAAGCCCCAAACGAAAAAAAAACCAACCCTAAACCTCAACATAGCTGCCTACAAACAAACAAACATAACCCTCAACCTTGTTTTTTTTCCTCTGATTAATGTGGAATGAAAAAATAAATGTTGTTCAGTCTGAGTTTGTCAGGTGTGCACAGTATTCAGCTGGACATTTATATATGAATTATGTGTTTTCCTTCTCAAATACAATTTTATCAATCTCTTCACAGATGTGTGGTACTTTCTGACCCTTTGAAAGACTCTTCCCGTTCTCAGGAATCTTGGAATGCCTTCCTGACCAAACTCAGGACATTGCTTCTCATGTCCTTTACCAAAAACTTAGGCAAGTTTGAAGATGACATGCGAACTCTGCGAGAGAAAAGGACTGAGCCTGGGTGGAGCTTCTGCGAGTATTTCATGGTCCAGGTAAGAGTCTCTTGATATTGAAGAAAATACTTGAGTCCTGGTTTTAAAAGTGATGCTTTTTTTGTTGTGGTTGGATTTCTGATACTTTTAATGTTCTGGTCATTCTTTGAGGTCTGGGGCAGGAGTTATGGAAACTGGTTTAAAGTAGCAGTTTTGGGTCCTGTTTGCAGCAGGTTTGGGTTAATTTGTAATACAATTAATGCAGTAATACGGTTTCTTGCTGTTAAAAAAGCAGAATCTCTTCAGGCTTGTCAAAGTTTTATGAACCTCACTTGAAGCAAATGGATTGCATCTAAAAGTGTTATAGTAGTTGATCTTGAATTTGGGGTAAATGTCCCATTACTGTGCCTGTTCAAACACACTCAAACTCATTGGTATTTAATGTGAATGCTGTTGTTTTCTTTGTTCAGATTATTATCAGTATGTATGGAGATGATGGTTAGAAAAGTGTCTATTTTGAAGTAATCCATATAGAGAGTGCTTTGAATTTCATTTTTTAAATAGTTTTAAATATAACTTTTTTTAGCTGGTTCAGAGAAAAGCAAGAACCTCTTGTTTGATAAAATTAAAGGTCCTGATTCCTTTGGAATTTTCTGGTTCCTGTACAGTGTTGTTCTCCACTCCACCTCATCCTCATCCTCACGTCTCCGTTACTGCATGTGCTATCTTTTGCATAGGATATATCTAATTTTGAGACTATTTCTACTTAGCAGTTTGGTTTTGTGTACAAAAAACCCTTTTATGATACGCTGGAATTGATGCCTTCATGGTGTAAACAGAGTGGAAAACATTAGTACTATTATGGGAGATGAGTCTTCAGCATTTATTTATTTATCTAAATTCAAACTTTTAAGAGATCTATGAGCAATATCTTGTAGTGAATCAGGATCTGGATACACATCAGAATTTACTGGCAGAGCTGTATGACTTAATCTCCTTTCGTGAACCTCCCTGGGTTAGGAAATCTGCTCCAATGGAAGGGTTTTCTATATGTGTGAAATGAACATTAGAAAAAGTAGTTCCTGGAGCTCTGTGGATGGATGGGGGCAGGCTGTAATAGCAGACACGAATAATGTCAGTAACATGTTCCCTGTATTGCTTGTGTGCCAAAAGGAAGAACTGGCCTTTGTCTTTGAGATGCTGCAGCAGTTTGAGGATGCATTGGTGCAGTATGATGAACTGGATGCCTTGTTCTCTCAGTACGTTGTCAACTTTGGGGCTGGTGGTAAGTGTCTGAATATGTGAAATAAATGTTGGGTGTATGAATTCCTTCGCTGTGCTGAGGAGCGCCGTGCTTTGGGCAGTCACAGTGAGGCTGCACTAGGCAGTTTGTGCTCTTGTTTTATGCTGTGTGCAACCTCAAGTGTCCATCAGTTACAGTCTTACCAAAGTTGTTTCTCATCTCGGAGGCTTAGAAGCAATTTTTTAATGAAAACCCATGTTTTGCTCTAATGGGATGATTCTTACAACCAGAGCCCTGAACTATGAAATTACACGAGTATTGATCTGGCTGAGATACAGCTGCTGTTTTTACAGCTCACTGCTAGGTTTTTCAGTAAAGAGCTTCCTGGAAAAGTGCATTCAGTGTTGCCTCAAATTACACAAGATGTTTGGTAATCACTGCAAAACTTAATAGAAGTAGGTGCTTAATCTGCACTGCAGAAGATTTAAATTCATTTTCGAGAAAAATTACTGTGCTGGAAGTATCAAATAGCTTTAAGCTGTTTTAATGAGCTAAAGCACATGCTGTTATATAACAGCTTTAATCAGATATGTTTTATGAATCTGGTGAAAATACAGTGCAGGAGTAATTGCAGTGAAATAGATTTGTGCTGACTGAACCCAGTGCAATACCTGAAGTGAGGGCACATCCGTCCATGATGGCTGAGTAAGAAATACTTAAACAGATAAAGCTTGTTTGTTTTGAACTTCAGGTAGGCTTAATTGCTAGGAAATGAATTACAAACTGATTGCCACTATACTGATAACAAACATACAATTAAGACAAAGTGCCTATGGGAGTACAGTGTTGCAGAATTCAGTTATCTTACCTTGCTCTGGAAGTTCTGGTGGTTTTTTGTTTTTCTTTTTGAAGTTCAGACATTAAGTCATTTATCCATGTGATAAACTTGGGAAGAACTAAGGCAGCTCACAGCCTTTGGAGGGAGGATGAAGATGCTTTCCTAGAAAGCAGTGGTTGATTCTTGGATCTTAACTTTGTTTACTTAGATGGTGCAAACTGGCTGACGTTTTTTTGCCAGCCAGTGAGGAGCTGGAATGGTTTAATTCTGAGGAAGCCAATAGACATGGAGAAGAGAGAGCTCATTCAGAACCAAGAGGCGACGCTGCTGGACCTGCGTAGTTACCTGTTCTCTCGTCAGTGCACGTTGTTAATCTTCCTGCAGAGGCCATGGGAGGTTTCCCAGCGAGCACTGGAGCTCCTTCACAACTGTGTGCAAGAACTCAAGCTATTGGAAGTGAGTCAGTGTCATCTATTCCATTATGTGAATGATTTTATCCAGTGATGATCTAACAAGATGTTTCAAGTTCAGCTGTCGGTGACCAGCGTTCAACAAGCACTGGCTGGGAGTTATCAGAATGATGCTGTAATAACAATTGGGCTGCAGTTGACTGTGTCATCATAAGGATGTCTTTGGCAAGAAATTTGGAGACATCACATCTGATAACCAAATCTTTAGTTTTAGTTAAAGTTTTTTTAATGTTTAGTTAAAGTATTTTAGTCTTCACCTGGAAAGTTAACTTTTCTGAATTGGAAGTCACTTGTCTGCTTCTTTCATGGATTTATTACCAACCTGTTGAACTGTAGTTCCCATAATTTAAATCTATAACAGTGTTCATTGAAGGAATTAAGGGAGAGTGGTTATTATGCTGTTATGCAGGCTAATCCTCTGTAACAAAAAGAAGAGATTATTTCTGAATATCATTTTGTGACTTACCCATGTCTTCATCCCATGGGTGCTCTGTTAGTTTTATCTGTGCCATTATAACAGCAGCTGCTAACTTTTGCCTGTCTGACATCGTGGTAGTAAGTTCCATCTGTTCATCTGCATTTAAAAACTGCAAATCTGCTTCAGATGCTTTGCTGACACCTTCATGTGTTCTAAAACTAATGTGTAATTCCCACAGATAGTATGATTTGTGTGTGCATTTTGTGGTGGTTTCTTTTCCTTTCCAAAATGCAGCCTTTAGATCTCTGAAGGTACTTCCTACAGTTCCCCTTTTGCTGCACCCCAGGTCCATCCTGTGCCCCGAATGTTTGGAGTTTTCCTCTGCACTGTCTCTTGTTTCTGCTGTTCCTGTCTTGCTGTGGTGATCCAAAGTGAATGCAGTGTTCTGACTGTGAGACAGTGTCACTTAACTGTGCATAGCATGTACTTATCCCTGTTGTGATCCTTTTCATAATGCAGGCAAACTTCTTAACGTGGCTTGACGCCACTGAACACACAGCAGAAGTCTAAACTACTCTGTTCTTTGGATCTTTGTATTCCTGAAAATTCTTTCAGAATTCAGATCTTTATTATTTCTTCAAGTGCATTGTGTTCATACTTTGAACTTTTCCTATCCCATTAGTCACCTACTTTATTATGGATTTTAGGACTTTTATAGTCTTTCTAAAAGAGTATTTTTGCGTTGGTTTTTAACAGGATTTTGAGATGCCATTATTGTGTCTATATTCCATGTCTTTAGTTATGCTCATCTTTATCTTAATTCTTGAAAATATTCTAGTATCAGACTCTCTTGTCTTTCTCTTTCTCTTTTTTGTTTTCCTTTGTTTGTTTTTCTCCATTTTTTAATTAGTTGTCCATGACAGATGTCTTATCCTTTGATGAATAAACTCAGAGACTAATTTGGTTTTTTCCAGATTTTTTAACACTTCTTAGTGTACTCTTAATTTCAGTCTCAGGTAGAACTGATGTTTCCTTAGGAAAGTAGTAGTCTATTTACAGAAATTTTTCCCAACTCTGTTTTCCTTAAGCTGAGTTTTCAGACTTGGAATTTTTCCAAGACCTATTAGTCTTCCTTTCCTTCTCTTGCATCTTGATGAATGTATCAAATCTAGTTAATATGTTTCATGAACTAATATATATAAATTATTCAGGAGGCAGTGAGAGTTGGGCTGTGCTTTGTGTATTCTTAGAGTAAGCTCTTCCAAGAGGTTCTGCTGTGTTGTATCAAGAAAAGTACTTTTGCTGAAGTATTTTCTCATCTGACTATGGTTTATTTCCCAGTTAATTTTATCTGTTGATCTCCAGGTCTCAGTTCCTCCTGGAGCTTTGGATTGCTGGGTGTTTTTGAGTTGCTTGGAAGTCTTACAGAGAATAGAAGGCTGCTGTGATAGGGCTCAAATAGATGCAAATATTTCCCACACAGTTGGCCTGTGGAGCTACGCCACTGAGAAGGTGAGTGAATGATGTGTTGGGGTGGTGGTATTACAGTGTTGAAGTAGAGAATTTGTTTCCCTGGAACAGATTTTGTCCCTTTTGTTGTAGAATTTAATGCTGGGTTCTTGTACATCGTCTTGAGTCTAGTCTAGGTGAGACATCCATGTTGATATCCACTTTTTTTCACTGTGCTTTGAAGCCTGGGAATAACAGGGGTTAGTCCTCCTCTTTTTCTGTCCCCCCTTTCCTCACCACCAATTTGATAATTAATCACTGGTTTGATTAAACTCCAGAATGAGCTCAGTCCATGTTGACTGAGAGGGAGAGCATGTGAATTTCAGATACAGCAGAAAAAATGCTCAGATGTGGATGCATTTACCATTAAAAATAGAGACTACAGCAGTCTGTTTACACAGGTCACTATTCCTCCAGTAAGTTAGTAGAGCAGTAATAGACCCCTGTCTTCACTGAAGGTGTTACCCTCAGTGGCTTGTGAAAGAGGCAAATAATTTCCATTTTTCCAGTCACCAGCCATTACCATAAATGTTATAAAGTGACCTTTTCAGTTTGGTTAAACTGCTTCCCTAACTTGTCAAGTTCCACTTGTTTCTATGAAAGAGGCAATGTTTGAGGTTGCTACTGCTTTCCACTGCTGAAGAACATTCTAGAAAGAAGGTAAACTCCAGAAACTACTGGAATAGCCTGCTGGGGTCTTTGTGGGTATTTTTGAAGACCAGCATACATTCACCCTCCTTTTGGCATAGCCTATAGTATATTTGCTATTTATTTTAATCATAGTTGCTCATATTTCAGTAGACTTAATCCTCTAACTGACCCTTGTTTTATTACAAAAGCAGAGAAATACAATTTCACTTTGGATAATTACTGCTAAAAAATAATGGAGGGGGGTGGAGATCAGAATAAAGGAAGCAAAGAACTGTTTAAAATGGCAATTGGTGCGTCAGATTCTTCCCATGCTTCTTAGATGTTTCTATGGAAGATAATTTCCAACCTGAGTTGGAAATGTTTCTCCCATCCATCATTTTTCTGACACAAAGGGTAAAGGGAAGAATTTTAGGATAATGAGTAGCAGTAAGGTAGAACTGATGGAATGAAGAAACTTAGCAACTAGCGACAAAATTTTGTGGAGCTTAAAATAAATTTAAAAAAAATGTTAATGTCCATCCATCCCCATTTTTATGGTGTGGAGTAATGTGACAAGCTGAGACCTTTTTTCTTTTGTGGGCTTACCTTTATAGTTGATTGAGTTTTCTAAGTAAATTAACTAAATAGACAATAGATAAGAGCTTCTTTAAGACAATATTCTGGGTGTTGAGCCACCAGCTGCTGTCTAGAAGGGGTTTTATGGTAGTTAACACTGTTAGCTGTGCTAATCTCTTTTTCAGGAAGGTTTTCACCTGAATACAGTATTTCAGGTGAATTTGCAAGATTCCTAATCACTGTACTGCAGACTTGCCTGCTTTTCTTCATTATTGGCTTCAAGAATACAGCACAGCTATTAGAAATAATCTTTGGTCATAACTGCTGAATATCTCGAGCTTTGTTTGTGTTTGTGTTGAAAACCAGAAGGATTTACTCAGATTAGGTGTTGTGCATGTAGGGATCTGTGTGTATAGGCAGATGTTCCAATATCTGAGTCAGTAATTCATGTGCAATTCAGTTCTTTAGTAAGTTAATCTACACTGTGAGAATAAAGTTAATTTTGAGATCCTGTAAGCAGCATAATATGAATGCAACGAAAATGGAACAATGTAATAGAATAAGAGGGGTTTTATGTTGATTTTATAGCCTACTGAAAGCAAGCATCTGGTTTCTCTTATAGTTAAAATCTCTGGGTTACCTGTGTGGACTTGTGTCAGAGAAGGGGCCCAATTCAGAAGACCTTAACAGGACTGTGGATCTGCTAGCAGGGCTGGGAGCAGAGCGCCCTGAAACAGGTACTAGCAGGAACGTAGGGTAGCTGACATTGTCTTAAATACAGAGCATATAAATACATCCGTAATAAGAATTTTCAAGTATTCCTGTATATTTATATATACACATGTTGATGGAACTCGATCTCTTACAGGTTTCTTTAAAATGTGTTTAGCATTTTAAATTACCAATGCATCTCCTTACTGTTGCAAGTGTAAGTCTTTCCATTGATGCTTCACTTACCAGCATTTAGGTAAATGGTCTTGAACAGCAGTGGATTTGAATTAAGTTCTTAATGCTCTTAGACAAGTATTTAAAATAAAATTACTGCAAAAACAAATAGAGCATCCTTGTTCAGATGCAAACAGATAACTCCTGCACCTGGAGCTATAAAGTGTTATGAGTTTTTAGTTTTCTCTCCACTTTCTACAGGAGAAAAAGCAGGGATGGGGTGGGGTGGGGTGGGGGGCATACAGACTCTTCTAAGAATGCATTTGTAAGTGACACCTCTTGTTCTGCTTTTTTCTAAAGCCAATGCATCACAGAGCCCTTACAAGAAACTCAAAGAGGCCTTATCATCTGTAGAAGCTTTTGAAAAGCACTACTTAGTAAGTATGAGTTTTGCTTATTTATATTAGTTTTGTGTTTACACTGTAGATTAAATAGGGCCAAAGTTTTCAAACCTTGAAAGATACATCGTGAGATAAATTGAGAGAGAAGATACATTGAGAACATAAATCTGGATTTCTGTATTTTGGTACCAAAGGTTATTTCTTGCACACTGAACACAACAAGGCTGATTTGTTTTACAGCTAAAACCCTGTACGGGCCCCAAGTTTCAAATATTTGCATTAGGTTTAATATTTACAGTTATGAGCTGGAGGTTATTATCTATAGGTATGTATACTTAGATATTAAAAAAGCCAATGTCATGCTTATCATGTTCTGCTATCCCAAATCCAGGATTAACTGAATCTTTCCCAGAAGAATATTGATGTGCGAATTCAGCTTCCTTTTAAATGGTTTGGGCTTGCATTTTGCAATGAATATTACATGATTAAAGTTACACTGTTGATTTTTTTTTTATATGAACTGTGGGACATCTGTGGATAATAGGATTGTACCTGGGAGAGATTGATGCACAGTGAGGATTCTAATGTTGTGCATCTTTATTTCCTGACAGCTCCCCTACTGAGGAGCCATTGTAATGATTTCAAGTTTTTTTGTTTTGCTGGTTTTTTTTTTTTTTCAATTAGGGGATTGTTAAATAAAACAAAAAACCCTGGACTGTTACAAGAATGTGTTTCAGTTTTTGAGGGCTTGGTTTGACAGATTTTGTTGGGTTGTTTTTGTTATTTTTTTTTTCCCCTAAATAATTTTCTGTTAAAATTTCTCTGATTTGCAGTATTGCCAATAAAGTTTTCTGGGGAAAACTTGAAGGAAAATGGAATTTTTTTTAAACATGAAAACTATGTGATAGTTAATTTTGCAAAGTTTTATCAAAAGAAAAAATCTCAAAACATTTTGTCTGAAGATACCAGGTTTCACTTCTGTTCTTCATTTATTTGTAGGAGTAGTTGCGTATCTGGATCAAAATTAAAATCTTCAGAGTTGCTAGTTGCTCTTACATATTCAGTTCCAATACACACCTGAAGATCTCTGCTAAGCTCAGCAGTAACTTCCTAAATTTAAGAAACTAAGTGGAATATGTAGTGTTTGCCAGAGGAATTGCTATTTCTCTTTGTATTTATGACTGCACTTCTATGCAATGGAAAATCAGATGTCAGATGCACTATAAAAAATTGTTTTCTGTGTAGTTGTCACATAAATATATACATTTTATATATACCCATATTTAATCCATGTATTCAGTGGGGAAGAAGTGATTAGTTAAAATGTCCAGACACAGCTAAGATAATCAGTTTGCATTTAAAAAAAAAAATCTTCTTAGTTTGAAGCCATTCCCCTTTGTCCTGTCACGACGTGATGTAATTTTTATATTTTTATATATCTGGCCTGAGATTATTATGGACTTTGGAAAGAAGTTGGGTGGTTGAATACAGTCAGTGTGTGTTGTAACTGCTAATTTTGTGAGAAAGGTTTGCTGCTGTTACTGAAGCTTAGGGCAAGGGGAGGAAGGTGAGCAAGGGGAAGAAGGTGGCACTTGGACACTGTGGCTGCATTGGAAATTACTCTTGAGGGATAAACTTCAATTTGGGAATGCAAGCAAAATTCCTTTAAGGCACTCTTGTGAAAATAATTGTTCTGATTATAACTTAGCATTTACAGATATGGGATAATGACCAGCTGCAGGAGGAGTGAAGGTGACCTGTTACAAACTGCTGTGTGTTGTCTGCTCAGGGCAAATGTGACTCATTCTGGGCATTTTGTTGTGGTAACTTAGTCACTGGCTATGAGTTTTTGTGAAATGCCATATATCTGCTGAAAATACATAAAGCTTATATTGGTTTATTTTCTTTTTAACAGGATCTGTCCCATGCCACCATTGAAATGTACACAAATATTGGAAGAATTCGCTCAGCTAAGCTTGTGGGAAAGGACTTGGCAGAGTTTCATATGTTAGTGACTCTTTAAAATGTCCTAAATGCATTGCCTTTGAAAAGTTTGAATATTAGCCCTGAGGAAGATATGCTGTACTTAAACAGGAATTTTAAAAAGTATTTTTTAAAATGTAAACAAACCCTATTTCAGGTTGTATTTCAGGGGAAAAAGAAAGAAGAAAACTAGCAATCTCTTTTATCAGACTAAAATTCTCACCTCACGATTTTGTAGTCTTACCTTTAACTATCCTATGTTCTTTAGCTTGATCCTTTCTTATTCTAGGGAGAAAAGGGTGGGAAAGATAACTATAAACTTTGAAAGTCAGAAGCCTCCTTAGGAAGCAGGCTATAGTAAATGCAAAATTATCTTAACTACGTATATGGACTGCATCTACCTAAAAAAAGAAAACGTCTTTGGAGAGTGATCTGTTTCATATTTATCATTGCAAAGTGGTTGTTTCCCCTCCTGTGAAACAGTGATTTTATTCCTGATTTCCAAATACGTTTTTTGTGTTTCTCTGTTGTTAAAATCCACTGAGAAAACCTCCTTCATTTTTCAGTGTCTTTTTGTTTTCTTTATTTAGAAGAATTTGGGGGTTTTTTTGAAAATATGTTGAGGCATGCTTCCCACTGATGCTTAACTTTTAAGCAGTCTGACCTCCAAGTTACAACAGATTCTCCTAAATGAACTTAAATTTTCACCTGAGGCAGTAACATTAGGTTTAAATACTGCCATGGAACTGCTGTGTGGTGATAAAATTTTCATTGAAGTATTTTTCTGTTTTAAATTTTTGAGTAAGCAAATTTTTAGTTAACTGTCAGAAGGTTCAGATGGCTTTTGTTTCATTTGTGGGAGGTATCTGCACCTCATTTGCGCTCACTTGGGATATATCTGGATATAAAGCCTTTCATTGAGATGGAATATTGACAGTAATTGCAGTTCTACTTGCTTAAGGGAATTGCAGTAAAGGAAGGCCCGTATGTTTATCTGTTACCAGAAAATTAAAGATCATAATGGTTCACTGCAGTTTGACCTGCATTTACTTGCAGTGTCCCTCCCCCATCACCACTTTGAGAAGAGATGCAGACAGTTTCCGTGGCTGCAAAGTTTCTTACATTGCTCTCTGCTCATTTCTTTGTTTTCCAAGGAGGAAGAAAGGTCCGCAGAAGGCAGAGGTGTATCTTCAAGGAGCACTGAAAACCTACCTTGCTGAGGGCTGGGCACTGCTGGTCACACACACGAGGAAGCAGCTGGCTGAATGTCAGAAGCACCTTGGGCAAATAGAAAAGTATCCTCTAAATGGCAGAGCCAGAACAATCAGGACTGGAGAAAATGAGGCTTGGGATTATTTTTCTGTATCTCTAACTTTTCTTCAACAGTAGAGACTGCCAAACATTCTGAGTCTGAGCTTAGGCAGCTGAGTTATTTCTTGTTTCCATTGTTGCTGTTCATTTGGGGAGGGTTGGGTTATTTTTTTTTTCAGTTTTACTTTTTTAACAACTGGTTCACTTAACACCTTTTGCACATGGCTGCTGCCCTTTGTTTTAAGTATGTGTGAGCTCTAGAGAGTGGTGCATCATAAATTGTGTGAAGTTTGTCTTTCGTTCACCAGATACCATAGAGTGTCTTTTGAGAGTTGTTCTATTGTGCTGATTTTTTGTTGATTCGGGTGTTTTTAGAACTAGACACACATTATACATGTCAGCCTCCTTTGCAAATCTCACATCACTTTTAAATGCTCTCAAATTTTTCTGCTTCAGTGCAAATGCTCATAAAGAATCTGAGCCAGTACTGTTGCATTCTTAGCTAAATATTCAAGTGATCTTTTATATCCTCGGCACTTAAAATTTTAAAGAATGTCTTCTGACTTAGTTATGGAAGTGATGCTGTAACAGCTGGCAGATTCTCAGCCAGGTAAATTGGAATAAAATAGAACACTCAGGATTATTCAGTGGTAAATGTTGGGCAGTGTAATGCAAGACCCTGTGTCTTTAACTTGCACACTGCATTTATTATTGTCAAATAATGAATTTTCTATGCTTATGAATCTTTTTAGATGAGGCAAGATTGCACTGGTTAATAATGGATCATATTTTTAGTACATCTGCAAAAGAAGCATTGGGATTCTGCAGTACTCTCAGATGATGGTAAATCTTCCATTGTTTCTTGTCGAGTGGAAAAGTGTGATGATAACAGCAGGTCTTGACTAAAGATTGGAAAAGCAGTGCTTGAAAGTCTTGTTTTCAGTCAGATTTCTAATTGTTGTGGGTTTCTACCTCGTGGTTCCTTAACTTCATTAGTTATCTCCAAACAAGCAGCCTTTTAGCTGGTGATAATCATTTAACAGAAGAGGAACGCAAAAGATTTTGCCAAGAAATACTAGATTTTGCCAATCATCAAGCAGAGAACCAAGGTAAGTCTGGGTCTTAAAACTTAAGCTGCTCTAAACTGGTTGTTCCCTAAAGGTAGATGGGGAGGCTTTTTCTGATTGGGTTCATTATCTTGTGTATAATTTCTGAACCAACACAGACCTTTAGCTGTGATCTCCAAAACATTTGTAAATCTACAGTAATCAGGAATAGTCAAAGGGTAATTAACATTTTCATCCTGAATCCTGCAAAGCCTTTGTTTTCCTTCAGTTATGTTTCTCTGCTTTAACAGCCCATAATTTATTGTGTGT
The DNA here is from genome assembly GCA_013397975.1 of Machaerirhynchus nigripectus. NCBI lineage: Eukaryota > Metazoa > Chordata > Aves > Passeriformes > Dicruridae > Machaerirhynchus > Machaerirhynchus nigripectus. The sequence goes on along the minus strand of VZRQ01001714.1, from coordinate 682,073 downwards.
TGGGTTTTTTTCAATTCCTAACCTTTGTCTGTCATCAGCTCTGTGATGGTGCTTCTTGGATTTTGGATCTGTGCCCATCCACTTGCAACTTATTATTTTGTCCATCCCATTTCCTCTCTTTATTCTTCATGCTACTTCAGGAATACCTTCCTGTCAGATATTAATCATAATTCAGATTTTTATGGAATACTTCCTGTAGATCTGAAGACTGCTTATTTTTATGCAGACATTTTTTCTGAATGAATAGATGTACCATAAGTAATATGTTACTTTAGACTTGATTCTTCATTAATTTTTGGTACTCCCTCAGGGTTGTCTTTGGAATGTAGAAAAGAGAATAAAAACCCTTTGCACAGCAAAGCTGCTGGCTCAAGGCACCAGCCTAATTATTAGTTTCTTAAATTTCTACATGCTCTGGAAAGTTTGTCACTTAATTCTGTGTTCTGTAGTAGTGAAATGTTCAACTTCTGCTTGGACAATCTCTCTTAATTCAGTTGTTTTTAATAGCCTGGATATGGAAATTGTAGTCTAAGTAACTGTTGGAAAACAAATCTCAGCATCTTTAAGTCTCGTGCAAGTTAAAAATTGGAAAGCATTGATTTGTTGTGAAACGATTCATTGTGAAAAGTTGCTGATCCATTTAGTTCTAGGGTTTAAATTTTTAAGAGAGAAGATTTGCTGATCTCCAGCAGCACTGGAGAATAATAAAATCCCCGTTTTTATCTTTCCAGGTCAAAAGGTTATATTGCCTATGCACTCCTTTGCCCAGCTGAAAACTCTGCATTTTGACCCTCCAAATGCTGTTGTCCACGTGGGTGGAAAGTTGTCCATTGAGCTGACTTTGCTGAGCCAAATGCCCATCCCTGTCCAGGTGGACCAGGTTGCTATCCACGTCCACTTCAGCATTGAGAAGAACAGCTACAGGAAAACAGCCGAGTGGCTCACCAAGCACAAAACTTCCAACGGTGTCATCAGCTTCCCAAATGAAATTGCAGGCCTGCCTTTGTCCAGAAACAGCCTGCCAGCACTGGAGCTGTGTGAAATGTACGAGAGGAGCCCCTCAGACAACTCCTTGAACACGGCAGGAATCATCTGCAAAAACACGCACATGCTGCTGCGGAGGCAGGAGAGCAGCACTTCCCTGGACGTGCCCTCGGGGGTCACCTTGGAAGATGGGGCTCACGTGTTGAAGTGCAACAACTTGACACTGGAACCAGGGGACAATAAAATAACCTTCAATATTCAGGTATGTTTTTGTAGCTGGGTGATTGTGAAAGAAAAATTAAAAATACTGGCTGAGGAAGAGCATTGTGCTGGTGAGTGGTACCTGTTTTGCTTCCTGTTACGCTTGGATCATCCATTCCCCTTACAGCTTCTTGTTCTACACCATCATTTCCCTTGCAAGGATGCTGTTGTGTTTATGCTAAAACGTGCAGATGACTCTTCTACTTGAAATCATTTGAGTCAGCCTTCCTAAACTTACTGTAAACATCTTGACTATTGCTGACAAAAATTAAACTAATAAATTTATATTCAATGTAATGTACTGCTCATGAAGTCTGCCTGCACTATTGAGCTCATTCAGAATAATGTCTAAAAGCTTTGATGTGTGTTCTTTCTCTAGCCCTTTAGTAAGTGATTGTGTGGTTAAAGTTGGTTGACAGCCTGTTCTCTGCAGAGGGTGGTAGAATAATTTTTCACTTGGTGGATGTAGTAAACCTACCTGCAAGAAGTACAGCTATAAGTATTTGAATTTAGAAGATGTTAGAATTAAAATTATCCCCATTAGTCATCTTATCATCTAAGTTAACTAACTTATTAGTTATCATCTGTGGAATGGCAATAATGTCATTTGAACTACTTACTAACCTAATTTCTGAGGTTTCTCATCCTTTCAAAGGATTGGGACAGGTTAATGGGATTTTGACATGTCAGAGGCCTTGGTGGCTGGAAATGCAGTTTTCTGTGAAATAAATTTAACATGTGTGTGAAACTGGATTTCAGATAAAGGAGCATTACTAGAGGAAAGCTGTTAGGGACTGCACTGAGCTGGCATTTGGGCTTAGTGGGATCAGGAAGCAGTTGGAAACACCAGGAGAAGAGAGATGGATGAAAAGCTAGATTTGAATTTGCTGCTTTGAAGTTAAAGCTCTGCTTTGGATTTGCCTGGTTCTGCCGTGAATCTGATGGCCACTGGAGGATGGACAGCCTTGCATTTCTAACTTTCCTATTTTCCCAACCTTTCCTTCCAGAAAAGAATTTTGCTTGGGAAGACTACTCAGCGTGAATCCCACAATGTTTAAGGCATGATTTACCTGTCCTTAAAGGGAAAATCTGAGCATGTTATAATTTTAACAGTGTATTATTAGATATAACAATGAAAGCTTCTCTGGATTTGCGCTGCAGTATTTACAAAATATTGACTAAAATTCCATTATCACTGTAGTAATACTTTGTGTCACTTCTGCTCCATCACAAAGCTGGCCACAGGATAGAAACTGCTGACAGCTTGTTTTCTGAATTTTCTTAAAGTAATGCTTAATTGCACCACTTCTGCAGGAAGAGGAATGATTGTGCTTCTGCAGAGGGAGTTTGAGCCTTTCTGTAGACCTTACGCTGAAGATTAGCATTATTTCTGCTGACAGCAATCTTCCAGTATTTTCTTCCAAGCCTTAAAAGAGATCAGAAAGCATTGTCTAAATTCTTTAGACCAAGATTCCCATCCCATGTTAAGACTTAAAGTATGTGTATATTACGAATTACTTTACTCACGCTTTTCTGTTTTTTAAGGGCTAAAATGAAGTGACTTTAATGTCAAAATGCATAATACTGAATTTCAGTCTGGTTTTGCTATGTAAATAACTGCATGAGGTTTGAATGTTGAGTTGGTGCAGCTTTTCTCCATAACTTGTAGACTTACTTAATTATACCCAGCATTTGGTATTTATGTATTATACTTGGTAAAGTGGCACATGAAGAAAAGAAAACCCTTCCCATTCCCTAGCAGTCCCTAAGAGCAAAGAATAAATATACTACCAGGTGTTACAAACTTGCTTTTGATTTTAATCTTATAGAGAAACATCCAGAATTCCATTACTTGGGGTATGGGAAGAGTTGAAAATGAAATATGTGTGTGTTACTTTCTTGTGTAAACATTGGCTCAGGGCGTGTGGTGGAGAATGTGTGAAATCAATAGCTGGAGCTGAAAACTGTGCCTTATATAAATGCTGTAGGATTTTATAATTGTTTTTTTGAATTAACCAGATAAGCACAGGTATTGTTTAGGTACTTAATGATGTTTTTTCATGTGTGTTGCACTTTGGCGGGGAACCAACCAACAAAAAAGGCAAAACACACCCCAAAGTAACAAATGGACGGCACAGCTACTACATTAGTTGTTCTGATTATTAGTACTTGTTAATTATGATGTTTTCTCTTGAATCAGCACTCCAGAGCTTGTATCTTAGTGGGGCAGAAGGTGCTCCTTTGTGCAAGTCTTGTCATTTACTCAGAAAACAAGTCTTTAGTTTTAATCTACAGATGAAAAATACCTGACAAGAATAGGCTGGAAACATTCTGTTCTTTAGTAGAGGGTTTGTTCTAGAAGTGTTTTCCCAAACTGAAAAATCCATTCAGATGTTTTCTTTCAAGGCCAAAGAACCTGGGACATACACGCTCAGGCAGCTGTGCGCTTCTGTGGGAAAGGTGCAGTTTGTCCTGCTTCACATCTACCCCATCGTGCAGTACGATGTGTACTCCCAGGAGCCCCAGCTCAAAGTGGAGCCCATGACTGGTAGGTACAGTGGCTGTGCCAAAGCTGCTTTGATGATTTCTCTTGTGCTCCTGTGGGATTAGAGAAAGTGTTTCAAGGCTTCAGTATTGCTCAGTTTGCCTTACTCTGCATTTTGAGTCTAAAATATAACCTTGCTTTTCAAATTATCCATCGTAATGTCCTGCCAGTGATGGCCGGTTTTGAACAACTGATTCCAGTGCTTGGCTCTGGACACATGGTGTCACTTTTGAACATTGATTTGAACATGTAGTGTCACTGAAATATCAGGTGTGATTTGAGCTGCCACACTGCTTAGAAGTGAATATTTACATTTGTAATTGACTGAGCTCCTTATTGGTTAGGTTTGTCATCACAGGATCAATTAGGTTGGAAAAGACCTCCGGGATTGAGTCCAACCTGTGGCCAAACACTATCTTGTCACCCAGACCATGACACTGAGTGCCACATCCAGTCTTTCCTTAAACACCTCCAGGGACAGTGACCACCTCCTTGGGCAGCCCCTTCCAATGGTTAATTACCTTTTCTGTGAAGAAATTCCTCCTACCTTAATGCTACAGTCCCTTTGATATTTATAAGAACTAGGTAAAAAATGGGATTCTCTACTGGAGATGATAATATAAACTCATTAAAAATGAATACTGAATACAACCATTGGTTTTAAGAGACAGCTGAACACTACTTGTCGTGTTTATTAAAGTGTGTAAATGGAAGTTAATAGTGATTTGTTTTCAGGCTATTGAGTGCTGGAGCTGAGGAGTTAATGTGCATTTTGTGGTGTCATTCCAGTCACAGGGGTTGCAGTGTGTGGCAAAGGAAGGACAGGCATATTGGGCATTAATGAAGTTAGGGACCCCTCTGAAACTGGTAGCTGTGATTCTGTGTGCACGTGCACACTGGCATTCCTGTTAGGCTGATCCTGTACATAGAGCACGTGGGTATGACTGGCATCACAGGTGCAAAAATACAGAGCTGTCTGCAACCTGGGGAACTTGAAAATCTTAGTAGATTCTTGGGGTTGTTGTATTTCACTGGATTCTGTGCTGCAGAGCCAGCTCATCTAAGCCATCCAAGATGCAGTGGGTTTGGGCTCTCAGGTTGAAACCAACTGTTTCCCCCACAAGCTGGATCTGAGCTGGGTTTAATGTGTCACGTAACACTAAAACCCCACACTTGTAAGTTACCCCAGTGTGTGACCAACTGTTTGCTAACAAGCCTTAGTGCATTGTAACCACGTACTAGAATCTGTTAACAATTCCTGCTCTGTCCTTCAGAAAGCCTTTTGGCTGGCATTCCTCAGAAGGTGAAGTTCACAGTGACCATTGGTCACTACACCGTGAAGAGCGGGGACACTCTGCAGCTCAGCAACGCGGATGCCATGCCCATCCTGTACCATCCCGAGAGCAAGGCAGTGATCTATTCCAACACTAGGGGTAAGCCAGGAAGTAAAAATGAATAATCTTTAAAAGGCTGACAAGTTCAGTCATCTTGAAGCAACCTGTACTTACAGCATTAAGAACGCTGACACTGTTTGTCAGTAGCCATTATTAAGAACAATTCTAGGGATTTGCAGCTGAGTACTTCAGTGCAAGAAATGTCTTAAATTTTCACCCTCAAAATAGTAGTATGAATTTTTACAAACATAGCTGGACAATTCTACTTTCATTGATGAAATTCAGAAGGCATGTGAAACTGCTGCATGTGTGTGTGTCCAAGGTTGCTTGAAGTGAAATTATGAGACTTAACGAGGTGCTTTCACTTTGTAAAAACTTACTTAAGTGTCATATGATGTGTAAAGTAGCTCTTTAGCTGGTTTGAAGTTTGTTGTTAAATTGCCCTCTTAGTTCCTTCCCGAACATTAGAAGGAGAATTATTACATGGAATGTGGTGGTTACCTTCCTGCAGTTTCAGAAGGATAGAGCATTACTCCTGGGAAGTTAAATATTTAACACGTGAAGATTAGAGCTGGTTTGAAGAGGTTACTGTGGAGTTTTATAACATGGTTTCTCACTGCTGTTTTTGCAAACCTTGCTAGGAAGTGGTTATGGCACCACGTATTTTTCTATGATTTTTTTTTTTTCCCCATTCTACACAACTATAGAAAAGATCTCAGAGTCATCATTAAGGATTCAGTCTTCAGAAAAGATCACAAGCATCAGCTTGCCGGTGGCTCCTGCATATCATGTGATTGAATTTGAACTAGAAGTCATGTATTTGCCATCAGCCACAGAATCTGCAGTGGAGAAGGAAAATACTACAAGTAAAGAAAATCACAGAAAAAACAAAGAGAAGCAGAAACACGACAACTGCATGGCTACCGTTGACCAAAAAGTAAGATGTAGCTTGTAGTTTTTATTATGAAGTGTAATTGATCACAGGGGTAAACACTTCACACAATAGAAGTGGTGGTGAGGGGGAACTTGCGTGTTTGGAATTTATTTTCCTTCAAAAGACATATATGCAAAAATCACAGCAAATGTTACAAATGTAAATGTTTACACATTGTAAATATAAGCAGAAACATGCATTGTGGTTAATAAATTGTCAACTGTTCCCTTGGCTAGTAATGTAAATTTTAGTGTTTTAACACAGTTTATGAAGCATGGAGGGTACCTGTGACTTTGTAAAAGGTGGCATGGTGGTCTTTTAATTCCAGCTTCTGATTCATGGGAAAGATAAAGTCAAGTGTGCTGCTTCAAATTAAACCAAATATACATTAAATGCATTTTTTAAAATATATTGCACTTGTGTTTAATATACTAAAATTATTATAAAGACATTTAAATAATAGGTCTTATAGCAGTTTATTTGATACTGACTTTTGCCAGGTTTTTGTACTAAGATGCCATTGGGGTTCTTTTAGCTTTTCTTTCTTCTATTCCCCTTCCTTTATTTGTAGTCTTTACAACTGGGTATGTCAGTTCTCATAGTAAAAGCTGCTTTGAGATTTCATATCCCACTCACAGGCAAACAAAAACCTGTATTTTTTCAGATTAGTTTTTACATACTGATGTTTTTTTTCCTCTTCCCCTCCTGGATACATTGGATATAGACACTTGATGAGAAAAGCCTTGCTTAGAAAGGAGGAGAAAAGCAAAATCATTGTGCCAAAGACCATTGCAAATAAGAACTGTGTTCCCTTTTTTCTTTAGGTGACCATTGATTGTCCCTGGTCGATTTACTCCACAATTATTGCATTAACATTCTGCATACCCTTTAATGCCAAGCATTCCCTGTTGTCAGCTGGCAAACGGTAATGTACTCATGATTTATTTATTGGTTCTTTCTTCTTACAAAGTATGGAGCTGGGCTTTCATAACTCATATTTATAGCAGCCTTTTTTTAAAAATATATAAGTTGGGCTTTTACTGTCTTCCCCCTGGAAGCATGTGCATTTCCTCTTGTGTTCTTTCATGACGATAAAACAAATTTGTGGTTTTGGAAATAAGACCACAGGATGAACCCAGTTAGCCTGTGTCCATGTGGTTCTTTGGTTTTGTTTAATACGAAGGAGGATGTTTTACAGCCTTGTTTTATGGAGATGAATTCTCTCAATGTAACTACTCAGCTTTCATTGAACAAACTGTGTCATGTTTTTCAGGAAATACGTGCAAGTCTGTGTACAGAATTTGTCAGAACTCAGTTTCCAGCTTTCAGACTACAGCCTAAAAAATTCTGCTGAGTGTACAGATTTGCAGCTGGTACCTCTCAACCCTGCATCTCAACAGGTAAAAATTCACTTGGTGGTTTATTCAACTTACTCATCTTATGGTTGCAGTTTGTCATTGGGTTTTAGGAAAAAAAATCAGGTAGAGAGTTTTCAAGTTAAATACAGCTGTAAACCAGTTCAGTGGCAGAACAGTTTCTTACCATAGAATCGTAGAATGGTTTGGGTTGGAAGGGGATTTGAACACAATCCAGTTCCAATCCCCTGCCCTGGGCAGGGACATCTTCCACTAGACCGGGATGCCCAGAGCCCCATCCAACTGAGCCTCGAACACTTCCAGGGATGGGGCATCCACAAGTTCCCTGGGCAACCCTGAAGTTTCTTTCAGCCTTATCTGAACATGTTAAATTGTTCATTCTTGGTGCCTAGAAAAAGTAAGTAAGAACATACTAAATTTTTATTAAATTTGACTTTAGATTAAAATATTTTCAGGCACATCTGAATGTGAAGTGTTTCCTTTTGAAACACTTGATTCTGACAGTGAAATGTATCATTCCTTTTTGAAAAGATGTGCATTGTGAAAAAGATTCACTGTTAGTCATTTTGGTTGCTTATTTCCCTAATGATTTATTGAGTTTGTTTCTATAAACTGTGCCAGTGTCAGAACAGACAAACATATGCATGTGTACATTTCCCCTTCTTTGTGAGAGGAAGGAAGGAACTAACACTCTAAACATTCTCTTCCAGGTCGTGTACAGTAAGCAATCAATATTCTTTGTATGGGAACTGAAGTGGACAAAAGAGCTTCCTCTCTCCTTGCAGTGCCTGTTTTCAGTCAGCTTTTGTCCAGCTACCTCTGAAGAACAGTCTCTTACCCTGAAGCCGTTCACTTACGAATTCCAAGTGGAAAATTTTTTTGTAAGTACTCTTCTGAGTATAGGGTAGCATATCTTTACTGAATATGGTTTCCTAATAAATGGAAAGGGAAAATCAAGGAATGCGTTAGAAAAATTCTGTTAATATCATGAGGTTGATACCTGCTTAGAATCATTGGAAAGTCAGTTTGAGAGTGACAGAACTGCAGCCTGGTATGAAATAGTGGAATCATATCCTTGCCATGGGAATGTGGTGGGGGCCATAACACTCGAGCTTAATCTTTTTCCATTTTTTTACTGTTTTCACCTTCTTGGGTTGGTGCCATGGAGATTGTCTGCAGATTACTGAGCTGCTTTTTCCCTGCTGGCTTAAGATTGTGCTCTCCAAAACAAATTGCAATTTCCAAAATATCTTTGCTATTGAAAGCATCTGAGTTGTTTTTTGTAGTGCTTGAGATGAGCTTCTCTAATGAAATATTTAGGGTTTTTTAGGCCATTATCTGAAATGTTTCTCCTTTCCCTTTATGGACAAACTTTTTATTCCTTTGATCAGGTAGGGAGCTCATAGGCTAGGTAGAATTCCTTTAATAGGAAGTTATATCAACATTATTGAATCTCATCCCTAAATTCAGTGTTACGCTTTGTGATGCTTGGGTAAAAAGCAGCATAATGAGAAGACTTCTGTTAAGCCCTTTTGTCTGTTGTCAGTGTTTTCTTCCTGTTTATTGCAAACTGGTCCTGAGCAGTATTTCAGGTGTTTGCCTACCGGCATGTAACAAGCATTTTTGGCACCTCTGTCAGCATCTTTCTGGAGTTTTTAAAGACAAGTACCTGTGTTAAACAGTGGGGGTTTTCTGGTAGAAATTTAATTTTGTAGGAATTAAACATCAGCTCGATGATGTGGGCACTGTTATTCCAGGGACTATGACAGGAAGAGGAATGAAGTAGTTCTGTATTGTAAAGGGAGGAGCTAAGAAACTGATAAAAATTGTTTAAATAGTAAGATTAGTGTCCTTTTAGGAGCATTGAAAGGGTGTGTTACAGCACAGAAGTTAAGGAAAAAAATGATATTCTCACTGCTGGTATCAAAAATAGATTGAATCAAATCTGATTTGATCTAGTGGAAGGTGTCCCTGCCCATGGCAGGTGGGTTGGAACCAGATGATCTTTAAGGTCCCTTCTATTGCACAGCATTCCAGGATTCCATGTTCTGTGATTTTCCTAAACTGAGCAAGATAATGAAGTGAACATTACTTACAAGTGAATCTTGCCTTAAGAAGATTTAACAGGATGTGTCTGTTACATGTAAAGTTAAGTTGGTCCTGTACCCATTGTCCAGTTCAATTGAAACACAAGTAGAACTCCCCTTTTTTCTTGGTAACAGCACTGTTTTCTTCCTGACAGACACTGTACCATGTGAAAACTGAAATCTTCCCACCCTTGGATGCAGAGTACTGTAAAACAGGCTCGCTCTGCTCCTTAGAGGTGTCCATCACCCGGCTTGTTGAGCTCTCCGAGGTTGACAGAGATGAAGCATTAACAGAATCAGATGGATATTGCACAACAAAACTGATGTATGAAGGTAAGAGTATTTTTCTTATGCATTTTGATAAATTTCTCCCTAATTCTTTCTTGACAATGACATCTGCCAGACTTCCTATATATTCCAGTATTGTGGGTGCAGCTGCTCAATAAAGCAGTTTTCATCTTGCTAGACTGGGAATATTTTATTTTCTCCTCATTAATCTGCCTTCCAGTGGAATAGAAATGTTCTTCAGATTGGATGGACATGTGCCTGAGGCCCAATGATGGTCCCTTCTGTGTAGGGCTGTTTTCTTACCTTGCACAGCTCTTCACACATAAAAGCTGGTAGGCTTTTAGATGTTGCTAAAATGCACATTTTCAAAGTGCTCTAAAGCTATCCTGAGGGTTCTCCATTTTTCACAGAAGATCTTTATAGTGTTTTCTCTTTATTCTTGCAGTTGTGGACAACAGTAGTAACTGGGCAGTCTGTGGAAAAAGCTCTGGAGTGATTTCTATGCCTGTAGCACCTCGAGCAACTCACAAAGTCCACATGGAAGTGATGCCACTGTTTGCTGGATATCTGCCTTTCCCTGATGTCAGATTGTTTAAATACCTCCCTCACCATTCTGCTCACTCCATGCAGCTTGATGCTGGTAAGGCCATTTTGACCACACGGCTACATACAGAAATTACTCTGCTTTCCCTGTGTTCTTGTGTAACGAGAAAAAGCAAGGCAAGAAATACATTGACAATATATGGAATATATGACAGATGGACCAGGTGTTCATAGGTGTCTTTGTTACCTGCACTCACAGTCCTGATTTGAAACTTGCTCTAATGGGAACTTTGAATTTGGGTTGTCACCTAAATCTCTGAGGAGGAATAATAAATGCATTGTTCTCTTATATTTCCTTTAAAGATTAGTGTGCAAATTAGTTGTCACTGGATTTATAATCAAGTGAAAGCTGTTTGATAACCCCCTAATCCTGCAGTTTGCCTTTCTGTAAATTGTGTGCCTTCACTAGCTTTGAAATTTTTTTCCAGTTTTCAAGGGATTAAGTACAAAAGAAGAGAACTGCTGAAAATTGGTGGCATATAAACCAGATTAGATGCAGAGTTTAAATTACTACAGCCATGGTAGAGTGTTTATTTGTACTGCTCCAGAGCTGTAGTGAGAATTCACTCGTAGAAGCAACATAGCCTTTGTCAGTGGAGCTGCCAGTGTCCATCCCTGTAGCTTGTGACAGATGTGAGGTCATGCTACTGAAATTTTCCTTTGAAAGCAATGTTATTCACTCTGCTACATCTGGTGCTGGCCAAAAGCATGCAGACTGTTGCCTCAGCAGAGATGGTCAGTAACTGTGAACATGTGTTAAGCTGACTGACTGAGCTCTGAAATGACCCTTTAGAGTTGTTTATTTGGTAGAATAAAACTCTGTATTTTTTTTTGTATCAAACAGATAGCTGGATTGAAAATGATAACCTGTCTGTGGACAAGAATGTGGATGAGCAGGCTGACAGCAGCAGCATCAGGAGCAGGGGGAGCCTGCATTCCACAGCCAGCGGGGAGCACAAGGGTCTGCCCATGCCCCGGCTCCAGCCCTTCTCCCCGGGCCAGGTCTTCAACAGCAGCACAGGGATGCAAATCCTTGTCATTCCCAGCAAGGACGACCACGTTCTGGAGGTCAACGTCACGTGACAGCTTGGAGTGGAGACCAGGAACCCGTTAGGAACTGGATACGAAAGCACTTTATGGGATAATGACCTGCTCAGTCTTCATTGCAACATTAACTCCAAGGAGACCTGTGGCACTGGCGTGTACTGGCCATGGAAGCACCAGACAATTGGATCAATTTCAGTGTACAGTGAGGCTTGTGTCAGCTAGTTTATATTGCCACTTCAGTATGTTTTGTGTCAGCTATTGGGTTTTCTCCCTGCAGTCACATCCCTGCATCACAACAACACAGGGCAACAAAAAGCAAAAAATCCAAATCTTTGGACCACTTCTTTATTTTTGTCAGGCAGCTGAGAGATTAGTTTCATGCTTCCTGCATATTTTAGAATGTAGAGTTGGATGATACAATTATCCAAATCTTGAATTTTTATGTAATAATTTACAGGCTTTTCCACACGTGCCAGAAACATAACAGAGCATACAACAGCACATTCACTGGTGTAACAGTTCCTTTTCTGGTTTGGATTTATTTTGTTTGTTTGTTTGATCATTGTTAATTCCTGCCATTGAAATTTTATATTAAACTTCCATCATTTGCATACTTAGATGCATGGAAGAGCTACTGCTATAAACAATCTTAACTGAACAAAATTCCTTAATTTTCTGAGGCTTTCTCCTTCACAGAGTAGACACTGTGATGTCACATATAACATGATTTTTTTTAGGTGGGGGGGTGGGCTTTGGGTCATCCTCTTGCATATTTCTTACCAAAGAAAGATATTGATAGAATTTAATAATAAATTATTTGGCTTATTGAGTTCCCAGATTGATTTCTTTTATTACCATTTCCAAGTGGCTTGGTATGCTGCCCCAATTTTTAAGTTGGGGCAAAAATTTCAGTATGATGTGATACTTGAACAGTCAACCTTTCATCATAAAGGCTTAGTGTAATTATTACTGATTAGAGGCCAGACTTGTGCATTCATGATGAAAGAAGGAGGTTGGTTTGATATAGGAAAGCTTGCAGATGTAGAATAATCGTGAAGCAAAGTAAAAACATGTAACTTAAAGAATTTCATTATTTATATCTGAAATGTAAATACAAAAAATGTAAAAAAAAAAAAGTGTAATTTTTGTGAATGTTGCAAATCCACCTGTGACTGGAAAAATTACAACTTCTTCTGATGTCCTGCTTCTGATATTGAAACTTGTGCATTTAATGTGAGAAAGACCTTTTCTACTTGCAGATCTATAATGGTGCGTTGTCAACAGACTCCACAGAGGAAACAGTCCCATGTCAAATACTTGTCAGCAAAACTAAAGTGAGGAGCTGCTCATTAGACAATTTCATTGTTACTATTTTCTTTTTCTTCTGCTAAATTACAAAGGGGAAATAAAAAACAAACCCTCTTTCCAAAAAGAACCACAAATAAGTTGAAAAATGAATAGGTACCCTGCACTGGTCTAAACATGTTTTTTTTTTAAATTTATTTTTTATTTAAAAATTCTAAATAGATGTATAAAGTAGAGCTGCTAGCTGAAAATGTTCTTATTATGCATCTTCTTTCTGTGAAGGAATGCCCTTTCTCTGTGGAAATCATACCATTTTATTCTGGATAAAACCCAAAGCATCATTTAGTGCGAATGACTGCTGGGATTCTTTGACTGGAAAAGGTAACAAGTTAGTGACTTTGACACTGCAGGTATTATTAATTCCATTTTCATGGTTTGCTATTAAATCATTTTTCACATTGTTCTGTAATATACTGTTAGATTAAACACATTGTACTAAGATTGTTTAATGAAATCGTAAGCGTTACAGTTCTAAATATAAATGTTTTAAAAAGAAATCAACTTCTCTGCTGCTGTGAGTTCTGTTTGGTCTGGAGGAGGGATTTATTTCATCTGTTTTAACTGAAGCTGCTGTTGTCTACAAAAACCAGATTCATTACCTGGTGTGCAATCACACACTTGAGGGAGACATTACTTATTTATTTCAGAGTTGCACAATCCTGGAGGCTCCATGGTATTCCAAAAATCCAGCACACCCCTCCAGACTTGCCCTGCTGTTATTTATACACAGAAGTTCAGTGTTAGCAACCTCCCAAGTACAGCCCCTCTATTATAAATGGTTAATAATTTTCACACAAGTTGTGTAATCCCAGCTGCTTCCTCTGCATGCTCCAGGGGAGGTTTTTCACCTGGGCAGGGTCTTTTTGCCCTGTAGGCCTGACTTTTAGTATTATAATGGAGATAGTTCAGTCATAGGATACCTGGGCCTGAGTCCTTTGCCAAGTTGGCAACATCTACACAGACATACATCCACACCTTGATTTACTGCATCCCTAAAGCTCGTTAGTTCCAGGATATCCATAACTAAGGGATACTGCTCTCTGTTTCACCAATTAATTCTCCTTCCTTGCTGATTAGGCTTGAAAGTATACAAAGATCAAGTATCAAAGAACATCCTGACTTAATTTTGACGTATTCCACATTTTGCAACACTACTTTAACTCTCTGAGTGATTATCCAGGGACGCAGCTGAAGGAGCGTGGACAGTAAGGATTTAATGGATTGCTATGCCCCAAACACCAGTAACCATTCAAGTGGGAAATACAAAGGTAGGGCAGCACCCTTCTGGTGCCAGTTTTGCAGTTCAGGTCCATGGTGGGCACGCAACCCCCAGTGCGGGTGCAGAAGTGGGGTCACGGAGCAGGCAAGACCAAGAGAGGGGGAACGAGACCACCAAGGACCCCAAAGCACCCTGTGACACCTGGAACTCTCCCTCAGAAGGTGGTGCATGCCCCCGTCTTGCCTCAGACATGAAGAATTCCCTCCCTGGGGAGGGATCTGCATGTTCCAATGCTAACCTGAATGTGTATAACCCAAGGAACTTTCTGTTTTGTGGGCCCCCATCCCCAAAGGATCAAGACTGTGACTATTACTCTGACCAAGGGACATAGAGATTGCAGCACTATCAAGTCTCATCAATAGATCCATGGGTGGTGATGTCTTTCCAGTATCTACTCTTACCCTTCACTTTCTTGCTTTTCCTTACGTATTTTCTTCATGATTTTTAGACTTTCATTGAAAAATCCAAACCGGCCACCAACATCCTTTCCACTGTAATTAAACTGCTTTAAAATAAACCTCCCACATCTATACACTGGGCATTCAGTGTAGTTTCACTCCAATTACAGAATCCCAGAACTGTCAGGGTCGGAGTGACCTCTGGAGATCACCCAGTGCAACCCCCTGCCAAAGCAGGGTCACCTGGAGCAGTGACACAGGAACACATCCAGGTGGGTCTGGAATGTCTCCAGAGAGGGAGACTCCACGCCCTCCCCGGGCAGCTGTTCCAGGGCTCTGCCACCCTCAATATAATGAAATTCTTCCTCATGTTGAGGCGGAACTTCTTGTGTTTTATTTTACGGCCATTGCTCCACATCCTGAATGTGGGCACCACTGAAAAGAGTTTGGCACCGTCCTCTGACACCCGCCTGGGTGATATTTACGAGGACTGATGAGATCTTCCCTCAGCCCTCTGTTCTCCAGGCTGAACAGGCCCAGATCCCGCAGTCACCCCAAGGCATTTTACTAAAAAGTGTAAGTACCGTAATATATTTACTAAAAAGAACCAGAGCTCCCCTGTCTCGCGGCGGGTGCTGGCGAGGGCCGGGAGCGGCTGGCGGTGGCGGCGGGCCCGTGGATGGGGAAAGGGACACACAGCAGTGCCACCGCCCGGCACCGACGGTCTGCGGCAGCAACTGCTCTTCCTTCCCGCCCCTCCGTCCCTGCCCTCATCCCCGGCGCATGTGCGGAGCGCGGCCCAGCGCCCGCCCCTCAGCGCCGCAGTTTCGCGGCCCCGCTCCCCACGTGTGGCCGCCATGCGCTTCGCGTACCGGGTGAGCGCGGCGCGGGGGGCAGCCCCCGATCCCCAGCACCTCCCCAGCACCTCTCCTGCTCCCCATCTCCCCAGCCCCTCTACNGCCCCTTCCTGCCCCCGCAGTTCTCCGGCCTGCTGGGCACCGTGTACCGCCGCGGCAACCTCAGCTTCACCCGCGATGGCAACTCCCTGCTCAGCCCCGTCGGCAACAGGATCTCCCTCTTCGACCTCAAGAAGTGAGTGAGGGGCGAGAGGCGGGGAGGGGCCTGGCGCTGCCAGCGCGGGGGTTCTGGGCGGAATAAAGCTCTGAGGAGGTTGTGCAGCCCGACCCATGGGGCTCTCCGGGATGCTCGGCCTTCCAAAATATCCTGGAAAGCGTCTGCCTTAGCATTACAAGGCAGAAGCCTGCCTGGTGGAATATCTGTCACGGGGTTGTGCGGGCACATCCATGTGGAGACCAGCAGAGGAATTAGGTAAAGGTGTATTTCAGGAAAAAGAGAAAGGGGGGAAAAAATGGGTTTGTATGATTGAGTTGTATGGTTTTCTTGTGTGCGTCTGTCTTGTATATAGCAAAGCTTAGAGCATCATCAGCCTTTCCTGTGTGCCAGAGCTGTGGGGATGCTCCCTGTGCCTGTATTCCAGTCAGGAACCTGTCTCTTACATAGAATCACAGACCATCCTCACCTGGAAGGGCCCCCCGATGACCATCGAGTCCAACTCCTGGCCCTGCACAGAACAACCCACGTAGCTGGTGTTCATGGGATTGTGACAGCTAAACAAAGTTATGGGGGTTTTACATCCAAATTGTGTCTGTGGTTTTTAACAAAAATATCAAACCATATTTCACTGATTTCAGGATGTTCTTCCTACATCCCTGTCCCCGTTTTACTGTTCTGTGTTTTTGTTGCAGTAACAAGTGTGAGACGTTGCCATTGGCTACACGGCTCAATATTGTGTGCGTGGGGCTCTCTCCAGATGGAAGCCTTGCCATTCTAATTGATGAAGGTACTTGCACAAAGGAGATGTTGGTTTTGTAAAAGAATCCAGTAAAAATGCAGCCTTGGGAGGGGGCAGTCTGTATTGCTAGGTGTTCAGTCCTAACACAAAATGAGAAGTGGTCTGCTTTAAAAATTACGTTAGAATTTTTTCGGGAAGATATCTTTATTTACAGAACTTAAAAACAACTTGTTTACAGAATTTAGTGTCTCATAATTTGGATTGTATTTTTTAATTTTAATAATATTAGGCACACTGAGGAGGTGCTTCCCCCCACCCCTTTAAGTAAAGAAACTAAGCATGCTAGGGTTATGATTTCTTTGAGAACTCAATTATTCTCATGGTCCTTTTTTTTCTGCCCTTGCAGAGGGAGCTGCCTTGCTTGTGAGTTTGATTGGGAAATGTGTGATACATCAATTTTATTTTCACCAGCCAGTTCACAGTGTCAGCTTTTCCCCTGATGGCAAGTAAGTGAAGAATGCATGCTTTAGGACAAAACAGAAGGAATTACCCCATAAACTAGTTGTGATTATGAAGACCAAACTGGGAGTGTTTTGTATTGTTGAATGTAGAGGAGATTTTGAGCTCACCAGGGTTGCTGTATCTGTGAAGTTGAGCAGGGAAGAAAAGAAGAAAAGCAAGTGACTTTTACTGAAGGTTTTCTCTTTTATAATGCTTAAGTTGGGGGGTAATATCAGTCTGTAAATACTTTGGTTTTTATTCGAAAGCAATCCATTTTTATTGTTTCAGTAGTGCAGGAAACTTTTTATTATTTTGTTTCATTATATTGTAGTCTGTACTGAACAGTTGTTTGCTTTGTCAGCTTTGTGTGCAATTATGCCTTTTTCCCCCTGCTTATGCCAGGAAATTTGTGGTTACAAAAGACAATCTTGCTTACCTATACCATGCTCCTGGGAAGAAAAGAGAATTTAATGCATTTGTTCTGGACAAAACCTACTATGGCCCATATGATGAAACCACTTGTATTGACTGGACTGATGATTCCAAGTGAGTTGTTAAACTGAAGCACTGTCTACCTGCACCTGTTAATATTTGAATGCACGTTGCAGTCCTATTTTCCTTCCTCTGAAGTATTGTGCTGGCTTTAAAAATTCTGCCATTAATTAAAAAATACTATTAGGCAGACTGGAAAGTATAAAATATGCATGTGTTGGGGATCAGCAACAGATTCTTGCTTAAAAATGCATAATAATTCATAAAAGGAACCTGTCTTAGGACTGTGAGCATGGTTGACCTTTTGAATGTGTTTAATCCCTTCTACCTGA
Organism: Machaerirhynchus nigripectus; assembly: GCA_013397975.1. Lineage (NCBI taxonomy): Eukaryota > Metazoa > Chordata > Aves > Passeriformes > Dicruridae > Machaerirhynchus > Machaerirhynchus nigripectus. The sequence continues at coordinate 664,374 of VZRQ01001714.1, read as the reverse complement.
CTGCTGCAGTCACCACCCTCAGCTTACAACTCTGTTGCTTGTAAAATTAAAGTGGTGACTGGTGATTTTGAGCTCAGAACATTCTCCACCCAGTGAAGAGTTTGGCAGTCCAGTGTTCTAATTGGAATTGCCTTTTCTTTTGCAGGTGCTTTGCAGTGGGCAGCAAGGACATGTCCACGTGGGTGTTTGGAGCAGAGCGATGGGCAAACTTGATCTACTACTCTCTTGGAGGCCATAAGGATGTCATAGTAGCCTGCTTTTTTGAAGAGAACAGCCTAGATGTATGTATAATCACACAGCATGCTCGAATTTTAATATTAAAATAGTTGAAGCAGAATCTTACCTGTAGGTGACTGTTTTGACAGATTCTCAGAAAATACCCACTGTGATTGTGAGTTTACAATTCCATGACTGTTTGAAGGAGTAATTTATTGAAAAAAACTCCCTAAAAATATTACAGCTTTAAATATGAAAATATTATCTAGCTGTAATGCTGACTGGTAATCAAGTTACCTTTGGTCCTTGCAAAAGTTTTCTGAGGGCGGGTAAAATAATCCACCAGTTCTCAGGACAAGTTAAATTTCCAGTTCAAAGCACCTCAGATTCCAGAGGACTAAGTAATGTATTATCCTGATGATAAAGTGTACACTTGCTAACCCTTCTGGAAGTCCATCTTCATATTTTTCAGAGCACAGAGCATAGGTATTGGACAGTAGTAACTTGTGTGTTTGTATTCCAGCTGTACACAATTAGCCAGGACGCAGCTCTGTGTGTGTGGCAGTGTGACACTGAGCTGGATGGTTTGAAGCCCATGCCCCCTAAAGATGCAGCAAAGGAAAAAAAGGCAGCAGAAGATGATGAAGAGCTGCTTGAAGAACCAAAGGGTGAAGAAATTCATGGGAAAGCTGATCCAAGTGAACAAGAGACTAGAAACAAGGTTAAATACTCACGTGTTGCGAAGTAAGTGGTTTTCAGTTATCAAAAGTTGTAATGGGGATTTATTGTACTGGGCTTTTTTTTTTTCATATGTTATAACTTATTCAAAGCAGCATAAAACTGCCCAGGATTTAGAAATTTACTGCAGATCACATTTTAAGTAGTACTGGTAGAACTCCTGTCTGTCTTATCTTGATTATCTTAAGGGCAGTACCTTTCACCTTCAGAATAACAAGTGTAATTTTAATAATATAAGAAATACTGGCTCGTGGTGTGTTACTGTTTGGAACTCAAAAAGTGTAAATGGGATCTTTATTACAGTACCCTCTCTAAGTCTGGAGGCTTTGATTTCTTGCCAGAAGGGGTCATTTGACTTCAGGAGATGGCACAGAGGTGGCTCATCAGCCTGTTTGGTGAGCTGCTTGGAGATGCAGCTCTAACAACATAATTTTCTTTAACATTCACCTTGCTTCTTTCTTATTTCTTGATTGCCAGGTATTTTTTCAATAAAGAGGGAGATTTTAATAACCTGACAGCTGCAGCCTATCACAAGAAAACACACCTTTTAGTCACTGGTTTTGCCTCTGGGGTCTTTCACCTCCATGAGCTTCCAGATTTCAATCTGATCCACTCCTTGAGGTGAGGTATGGGCTTGTTACTGGTTTTGGTTTGGTTTTTGAGTGGAAGGGAATAAGTTTTTTGGGGAGGGTTCTTGTTTGTTTGACTGAGATCACAGCATGCTAAGTAGTGAAGGATGAATAAACAGAATACAAAAATCTTGAAACATGACTATCTATTTAATACTGTAATTTCTGGAAAGGCAGAATCATAAATTTATGTAATAAATGCCGTATAATTCCACTCCATAGGTTATTTTGGACAAGTGAGGTCTGAATAAGGAAACTGCTAAGGAGCTCCTGGTTGTTGGCTACAGATTTCTTTAACTCTGTGGACTTTAATATTTTCAGCTTCTTCATAAAAAAATAGTAGCTGAAAAATAAAAGTTCTGCATATGTAAAATTATCTGTAAATTGTGTCAAAGTTGAGAAATCAAATCAGAATTCTTTTCCATAGCTGTAGGATGCTAGCTAAACGATTTCCATGTACAAAAAACCAATTTTATTTTCTTAAATTTGGGGAGTTTTACTCTCTGTTGGCGAGTATGTCTTTCAGATGCAAATGCTCACTCTGCCTTCATTCCGAATAAGGAATGTTTGATGGTTTGGGGTAGAATAAAGGAATGAACTTTGTGGGTTTTGATGTTACAGTGGTACAGAAGTTCAGTAAGACAATCAAACAACTTGCTTGAACAGAGTTAATAAATATTAGACTTGAAGTGTTATCACACAAGATGTAGAAACACAAGTTTGTTTATTGGTTAATTTTCTTACTTCAGTATTTCGGACCAAAGGATAGCTTCTATTTCTATCAACTGCACTGGGGACTGGATTGCTTTTGGATGTTCAGGTTTGTCAATTTTTTTTTTTAGTTTGTATTCATGGAAAAATAAGGAATGTGGTGGGCATGAGGCCCAAATTCCTCTTGCTAGTTTTGACTCTAATGTTAAGTAATTGATAGTCTCGTATCTGTGGTGTCTAGGTACAGTAAAGCAAGTATCACCAATCAGTCTCTCCTCACAGAATTCTTATGATTGAGGAAAGTATACTGTTGATACAGGAAAAAATACATATTTCATATAGGAAAATTCTGACAGAGTTAGGGGAAAGCCCAGATCCCTTGTAGTCCATTTCTGCTTTCATTCTGGGCTGTTCTCTCTCCCTTTGCCACTTGTTGCACGTGGCATTTTACAAACCTGCCTGGATGTTCCTGTGTTCCCACCCAGTCCATAATGGTTTGCATGAAACCCAAAATTTTACCATTAAGTGCAGCCCTGCTTTTCTTTCCAGCTCATTTATCAGCTGGTTGGTAGCATTGCTGTTGTAGCACTAAAAACATCATTCCAAGTAACAGCTCCTGGAGGAAATTGTCGAGGAGATTGCCTTGACATTATGAAGGAAAAAGCTCTTTTAAAGACTGAAAGGTGCAGAATTCAACCTGTCTGCATCAACCTTTGTTTTTTTTTAACATTGCTTGCCATTGTGTGTTTTGTGACTTGCATTGGCAGGGTCATTGTGTTCATGATTGTGGTAAATCCTGCTGTGGTTACAGGTTTGGGGCAGCTCCTGGTGTGGGAATGGCAGAGCGAGTCCTACGTGCTGAAGCAGCAGGGCCATTTCAACAGCATGGTTTCCTTGGCATATTCTCCAGATGGACAGTACATAGTAACTGGAGGAGAGGATGGGAAAGTAAGTGAGGGAATATTGCTGGAAAATGAACTTTTAATAACATACTAAGCAGGTTGACTTTCCATTTTACGTAGAAAGCTCTGTTACTGTAATTGATATGTATTTTTCTTATTATAAAGTCAAAAATTTTTATCCTCTCTTCCCTTAAATGTTTTGATTTTTCTCTCTAGAGCATATATATTTTGATTTGTTATTACCTGTATCTGCAAATTGTATCTTATGCTTTCTAGCAGATAGTTTTTTAATTATTATAGGTCCAGTCGCCATAAAACCAAAAATATCTAATTCATTAAGTGTTAATTTATTGATGTCCATGATATTTTGGGATGAAGGAACTTCAGCCACCAAACTTCTTGCCCTTTTAATATTTGTTTTTTGACATTAAATTAATTTCAAATTATTTATAAAAGTGCTGTTTTTTGGTTTAATGTACCTTTCCAGAAGCTTGTTATTTAAAAGAAAAATTAACTTCTCGTGGGTGACTTGTATTGAAATGATAGGCTCTGTGCACAGGTACTTTCATTCTAAAAGATGTTTTGCCACAATGTCTTGGCATATCCGTGGAACAACAGTAGTAGCTGATTTCCTACCAAAACCTTTGAATGTCAGAAAAAGATCTGCCGGTTCATGGCTTCTGCCATTCAGATTGGAAATTGTCCAAACCCCAGAAGCCTCAAACTGCAGAAAGCTAAAGGCATAACATTTCTGTTCAGGAAAAAAAAACCAACAACTGAAATATCATCTAATTTGTAACTTCTGTGGTGGCTTCAAAGTTGGTTTTGAATTTGACACTTGTCTTATCCCTGACAGTACAAAGCTTGGAAGCTCAAGATGCTCACCAAGTGTTACTTTCCTTGAAAATTAACTTTGTTTCAACTTCGTTTGTGCCTATCTCCACTTAGATTTTTATGTTGCAAATGTGTCTTAAGAGGCTTAATGATAAACTGTGGCCTCCTGACTGATACTGTTGAAAGCCTTTCATGCTGTTGTAGAGTTCTAGAACTAGTTCTTCTTTACTCTGCTGCTGCCTTACCCCTGTTTTCTCTCTTTGCTGAGGATGGAGATTCTAAGAAGTCTTTTCTTGTCTGTCTTGCAGGTGAAAGTGTGGAACACTTCAAGCAGCTTTTGTTTTGTCACCTTTACAGAACACAACAGTGGTGTAACTGCTGTAACTTTCACTTCCACTGGTTATGTTGTTCTGAGTGCTTCCCTTGATGGAACAGTGCGTGCCTTTGATCTGCACAGGTAACTCTTCACATGAAAGCTTTTGTGTCTCATTTAGTCCTCAGCTTTCACACTCCCCCCAAAACACAGCAAGCTGCTGATTGCTTGCTTGAAGTTGCACAAAGGTGAGCAGCATGGCCTTACTGATTTTTGGTTCAGCCTTTGACTTAAATTTAGATAGTAATTAGGAATGCTGTTACTCCATCCAGTTTATGTGAAGAAAATCCTGGAAAAACTTTCCTCAGAGAAGCTGGAAATCCCTGGAAGATCATTGTCTGGCTCTGCTCAAATGGGGAGAAGGCACTTGCCTAACAACACCTTCCACAGTATAATACAGCTGTGCACAGAACTGGGTGTGTAAACAAGCCCATGTTTCTAAAGAATTGACATGTGCTATTTAATAGAAGAAAGCTCCTCTGAGTGGTTCTGTCTCTTGTTTCTGCAGTTTTTGTACTTCTTTTGAATCTTGTAATTATGCTGTCATGACATCTGATTTTATACAAATATATATACAAATTATATACATATAAATATACATATATAAATATATAAATATATTTTTATATATTATATGTATATCTAAATATATATACAAATATATCTACAAATACAATTATATACAAATATTTTTTCTATACATAGCTTAGAAGCCTTTACAAACCAAATGAACTCCTTTTTTAAATACACATGTTGAACACACATCTAAATCTACGTAAAATGCTCTCATAATTTCTTTTCACCTCTTCCACAGGTACCGGAATTTCCGTACCTTTACGTCCCCACGACCAAGTCAGTTCTCCTGTTTAGCTGTGGACTCCAGTGGTGAGATTGTGGCAGCTGGTTCCCAGGATTCCTTTGAAATATTCATCTGGTCAATGCAGAGTGGGAGGCTGCTGGATGTAAGGACCCACAGTGTTGGGAGGGCTTGAATTTAACACAGTGTGGAGTGTGGTGATACTCAGCAACTTTGGGATTAGTCTGGGGGGTTTCAATACAACATGAAGTGTTTTGTTATGTTTACATTAAAAACTGGAGCTACACTATGTTGCTCTCAGCATTTTTTTTATTTATTGTATGGAGATCACCGTGAGGTTGTGTGGGAAATAGTTTTTAAAATTTTTGAGTAATGAGCTCTTTCTAGTGATGAACTGACACCAGTATTGCTGAGCTAACACATGGGCGTGAGAGTCTTTCCCTCCTTGTTCAGAGATGTTCTTTTCTACATATTTTCTGCAGGCAATGAAGAAATTTTAGTTGCTGTATCAAGACTGATACGGATTTCATGAAGGGTTTTGCTGCAGCAGAGCAGGGCCATGATTTTTCAATTATTTTTTTCAATTCTTAAGCATTCCTTTACATCTTGTACAAGTAGAAGAGCTCAGTGATTCACTTATTTAATTTGGCACAGTCATGAGATACAGATCACTTCAGTAACTCAGGATATACTTGACTGGATCTCCAGAGTTTTGAGTTTAGTTTCTTTCCGTGATATATTTTTTTGAGGAGTAGGAGCTCCATTAAATGAAAATCTCTGTTACTCTTATTCTCAGTTTGGTTTTTGTTTTTTTATTCTGAAGTGTTATCAACTGCAGGAGATACTGAATTCTTAGAGTAATGACTTGGTTTTTCACAGTTGGTCTGATTGTTTTGAAAGGAGGGAGGAAAATGACACACTGCATTCCTAAAGTGTGTGCATAGGAGTGGTTGTAGATGTTTATATAGTGGTAGCACTTCAGGGAATTTTTTTAAAACTTCTGAAAATAAAAAGTGGAGAATCACTGGTGTGTATCATGCCCTGTGTCCAAAAGTGATCTCAGGCATGTGTGGACAAGTTAGGCATGGTTTAATGGCTAGATCTGGAGTTTACTGAATGCAGACTACACAGATTTCAGTTTCTTTCACCTAATTCCAGGTTATTTTTTCTTCTCTTCTTAGGTCTTAGCAGGTCATGAGGGTCCCATCAGCAGCTTGTCCTTTAACCCAATGAAGTGTGTTCTAGCCAGTGCCTCTTGGGATAAGACTGTCAAGTTATGGGATATGTTGGACAGCTGGAGAACTAAAGAGACACTAATAATGAACTCAGATGGTAATCTTTGTTTCATTCCTCATCTATCAAATATAAAAATACTATGTAAAATGTGCTAATAACAACAGAACATGTCAAATACAAACAGACTCATTCTTGGAAAGGAAAATCAGAAGCTGAGATACTTCACTCTAGCACTTGTTCAACAGTGCAGTAAATATTTTTATTTAATTCTAGCTCAGCTTTATAATTAGCTAAACATTTGTATGTTGTCCAGGGAAAAGGTACAGTCATACTTGTTACTCTTAAGCCTTTTCTGGTAGTTGAGATAAGATCCTAGAAAAATTTAGGGTATTTTCTTAGAAAAGTATCTGACTGCATTTTTAACTGTTATTATTAAATTCTTTGCAGTTCTTGTTGTTGCCTTCCGTCCTGATGGCAAGGAGCTCGCAGTTGCTGCTTTGAATGGCCAGATAACATTTTGGGATCATGAAAATGCAGTGCAGACTGGCTCCATTGAGGGCAGGCACGACCTCCAGATGGGGAGGAAGGAGCTGGATAAAATAACAGCCAAGCAGGCAGCCAAGGGCAAGTACGTACAGGGGGCTGCAGTGACAGGAGGGTGCCACACTGGGTTGCTTTTGAATTGTTTTTCCATTTGTTTTCATCGTGAAGATTTCAGAGTGCATCTGCTGTTCAGATATTTTGATTCTGATGCTGGATTTGAAAAGACTGCCTGACATCCCTCCCTTTTGTAGTTTGCTGTGTTCTTTTCCTGATCAGCATCATCCTGAGCATGTGTTCTTTCTCATCAGTTATGAACTTGGGTTGCCAACATAATATTAAGCTTCTCAGGCCAAGTTGTTAATTTGCTGTGGGTTAGGTTTTGAAGTAGATATCTTCCTACAGAGATACTAGTATGTAACCATTAGTGTGTAGAAACTATTACGTTTTTCTAAAAAGGTAATTAAAGTATGGGGTTTATTACCTGTTGCTGCTATGCATATGAAGTAACGTTTAAAGGTAAGTTGAATTTGTGTGCTGTCAAGAATTATATTAGAGAAATATTTTATTCTTCTCTTTTTCCCTTGGTTTTTATCTTTTTTCCCATATTGCTTCTACTCAAAAAACAAAATTAGAAATAAATAAACAATGACTTTTTGGAAAAGTATAAGTATTTTTTTGGTGATGAGCTCTCAACTATGTCTTTCAAACTCACCATGGCACTGGTTTTTCTGTAGCTCTTCTGACTGTCCTTTGTGTTGTGTAGAGTGTAGTTTGAGAACTCCTTCATTGAGCTGTGACTTAAAATCAGAAGTATGGAAGTATTTCAAAAAGCTGTTGAAGTTCTAAATTGTTTGTGATTCGTAGTAAAGCACCAAATGCTTTGTAGTAAATTTGTGTGTAACGTACATACCATGTGAATGAAGATCTCCACTTTTTCCATGCAGTGGTTATTTTCTGAGTCTTGACACTGTACTCATGTGTTTTAGCTCAATTGTGACAGTGAAATTAACTGCTTTCTCTTTTTCTTTACCAGATCTTTTACGACTCTGTGCTACTCAGCAGATGGTCAATCTATTCTGGCAGGTGGATTGTCAAAATTTGTCTGTATATATAATGTCAAGGAACAGATTCTTATGAAAAAATTTGAAATCTCATGCAACTATTCTTTAGATGCAATGGAGGTATGTGAGCACAGGAGTCTTTTTTTTTCATTTCCTCACCCCCACAAGACTTTGGTTTTGGTATAATATCTCATTAAGTGTGATTCATAAATGTTTTTTTTTTGAGAATGGGTTTATTTTTGTGCAAGAGAGGGGGAAGGAAATATTCCTCTTGGAACAGAATTAATTACTGAAACTCTTGCCAGATTTGTAGTGTGCTTCTGTTGAATGGGCAGAACTCTCAAGCATACTAAGTCAGTTGGCACTAGACTTAAAATGGAAGTCAAAATTTAAATTATCATTTTGTACTAAGCTAACTCCCCGGGTGCCAGTTCGTGTTAGCAAAGGAATGAAGGATATGTGTGGACATGGAACAACATCACTGACCTTTACAAACTTTGTTTCTGAATATTGCCAAATGCCAAATTAATTCCTTCAAAAGTAAAGTGAATGATGAAAAGCATCAGAAGGACAAACATTCCAGTAACCCTTTTCAACATCCCCTTACCTGGAGAACGGTGATTGTTCCAGTGTTTGTGTCAGTCTGTATTTGACTGTGCTCCAAGTACACTTTGTCAGCAGCGGTTTGTGAGTTACTGTAGCTCAACGTCTGGCTTGAAAGGGAGAGAGCCAGCTGAAAAAGAGCCCTGGAGGGGATGGGTTTTTAGAAATGAGGCCCAGGGAGGTCCCTAAAATCTCATTTACATTGTGAAGTCCCTAAAATCTCATTTGGACAGTGTTCTGGCCACACAGCCCTTGCATTAGCACAGTGCAGTTGTGGAACCTGGAGGGCAGAAAGAGCAGGGCAGCAGCTGAGGAAGCAAACAGTGCATCTGACACAGAATAAAGTTATATTAATGTGAAACCACAGGCTAAACTGAGCTCTGCAGTTTGGGAAGAGATTCAGTGCAGTGAATGGAACTTGCATGTTTTTCTAGGAGTACTTGGATCGCAGAAAAATGACTGAATTTGGCAGCATGGCTCTGATTGACGAGGGGGGTGGAGGTGACGAAGGTGTTGCCATCCCTCTTCCTGGAGTAAAAAGAGGTATGGCTTTGGCTTTGCTCTCTTGTTTCTAGTTTTATGTAGATCAAAACCTCTAACAGAGATAAGAAGGGTTTGACTTTTTGAGCTCAGTTTTAACATCAGGATTACAAAATTCAGTCCCACCACATAAGCTGTAGGATCTCTTGGACAAGGACTGTCCCTTCCTTACCCAGTCTTTAATTCTGCCAGGTTTTACAATGCTGCACTTTATTTTTTGGCAACATTATAGTCAGAGCTAGTAACTAGACTGTGAACTTGTGAATATGTTAAATCACTTCTAAACTTCTCTTTTAGGTGACATGAGCTATCGACACTTTAAACCAGAAATAAGGGTGACTTGTGTGCGATTCTGCCCTACAGGTTAGTATCAACAATTAATTCAGGAGTTTTTTATTCCCTCTAAAACAAGCAAAAGCACAGAGCATTGGAGGATTATCATTACTCTTCTGTTTCCGTTCTAGAACAATCATCTTTGTTGTTAAATACTGTTACTTCTCTTCTAGGACGAAGCTGGGCAGCCACCACCACAGAGGGTCTCCTGCTCTATTCACTGGACTCTGGGCTGATTTTTGATCCTTTTGAGCTGGATATTGATGTCACACCCAGCAATATACACAAAACACTGAGTCAGAAGGAATACACTATGGCTATCGTCATGGCCTTCAAGCTGAATGAAAAGAAATTAATTCAGGAGGTCATAGAGGCTGTCCCTAGCAGTGAAGGTGAGTGGGTGGATTGGGTGGATCTTCCATGAAATTGAGCTGAGCTAGCTGTAAGCAGACATGTACAAGCCAAAATAAGTTGAGGTGTAAAGGAAGACTTCTTAGTGTTAATTTATGTTTTAATTTTACCAGTCTACTTCATGCTCAGTTAGTGACTTCTCAGCATGGAATTTGATCAGGCCTAGATTTGCAGGCAAAGTTTTTGGATTTCAGTTCTTGGAAGCAGCTGGTATTAGAGGGGCACAGCAAGTTTAACATGAGTTAGCTCTGTGCCTGTGTGATGAAGACCATTAACCAGTAACAAGGGTGTAGTCAGCAGCTTGAGGAAAGTGATGAATATCATCTGTTGAGCACTTGTGACACCACATCAGGCGTACTGTGCCTGGTTCTGGGATTGGCAGCACAAGAAAGACAGTGGTATTATGGACAATCTGGTGGAGGGCTTGGAAAAGGATTGGAGGGGCAGAGTACAGCTGAGGAGAGGCTGTTGTAATCCACTGTTAACAGGATGGTTGTGTGCCTGTTTCTTAAGCCAGAGCTGTTTATGAGAGTGGATTATATATAATGAGGTCATTTAGTTATATGTGAGATTATTTTGTATGCTTCTAAATTGTGTTTCTTTGTGCTGTGCCGTTGCTAATGGCGTTCAGACACTTCCTGTGTGGGCAGGTGACTTTGCTGTCTTTTCAAGTATCATTTACTGCCTCTGATTGTTGTGCATTACTAGTTCCACTGAATACAGAAATTTGGCTGAAGTCGGGAGCAGCAACAATAAAATCTTTTACACTGAAAGAGGAAGAAAGGATGGAAGTTTTGACGGAGAGCCGCTGGGGAGGAGTACTCTGCTAGGAGGAAGAACTTGGAGAGGGAGGAGTTAATTTCTTGCATTTAAGTACAGTAGTGTTTGGAAAGTTCAAAGAAGGAAGATTTGTCCCTGTAGAGATTATGGTACTGTACCCTGAAATACAGCACTAAATGTTCACCACTTGCCAAGACACTGCTTTCTTCTCCTTCCCCTTATGCTTTCCTGTGGTCTCTTCCATGTTATTCCAAATAATAACTCAACTCTATTGAATGTTTATGGGCTTTTTTTCCTTTTTGCACAGTTGATGTTGTCTGCTCATCACTGCCAGACCTGTATGTGGAGAAGTTACTGGAGTTCCTGGCCTCTGCATTTGAGAGTTCTTGTCACCTGGAGTTCTATCTTATTTGGGCTCATAAGTTGCTCATGCTGCATGGACAGAAGCTGAAAACAAGGTGAGATCTTGTGAAAGTCAAGATGCTGACAAGGATACTAAATTAAAAAACCTGTTAGTTTAAGGCTCTTATTTAACATTTACTGGCATTCTAGATAATGCATACACAACACTTAGAACTACTTCAGTTTTACAATTTCCTTACTAATGGTAAAAGTTACAGTTTGGACCTGATCTTAAAGGTCTAAAAAGATTCTAAAAAGTGTGTATGACAGAGTTGGAACACATTATTGGATTTTTGAAGATATATTGCAGAAACATTTTTCAAATATAACAGATAAAACTTTGCGTAAGTTGCTTAGCAAATAAATACACAAGAGTGATAGTAGGATTTTGGCAATTGTGTTTTTAAACAATTATTCATCTTAAATGTAACTGAAAGGTAATGTGCAGGTACTGATTGCATTTGTACAGACATAGCTTGTGATTATAGCATGCACTCGTAGCTGGTAGTACTATGCCTTCCTGCAGAATACTTTAGAACTACACGGGTCTGGTCTGTGAATTATATTCAGCCCACCCATAATACGGAATTTTTAGACTTTCAGGAGCAAAACCAGGCAAATTTAGAAATTTCAAATGGGCTAAGTGAGAGGCAATCTGAGGAGGAGTCCTGCAATTTAAAACCCAGTGCATTGTAACTCTTCCCTTGCTTCAGCGTGGGTATTAGTGCTTTAGTTACTGAAATGACTGGAACAAATTCTCTCCTTTTGTTGGTGCTAAAGTAGTGGAGGACAATTTAAAACAAACTCCCCCTTGTTCAGAAAGTATTGTAGTATCTGGAAGGAACTGTCATTGCTGCAGCAAGCAGAATTAGCTCTTCAAGATGCAGTTTGCCATTAGAAAAAAGATTTCTAACAATATATTACTTGTATGGAGGGCACAGTCAAAATCAAACTTTCGTTTATTTAATATTAAAAAACTCGCATTGGAATTAACATGTAAGCTTGTTAAAATCTTGAGAGTATAGAAAAGTTCTAGATCTCCATATGTAAATAAGAATTGCACTGCAAATTGCATGTTTTCTCCATCCAAGGTCAGTGAAGCTGCTCCCCGTGATTCAATTCCTTCAGAAGAGCATCCGGCGTCACTTTGAAGATGTTTCAAAACTGTACGTATTGTTACATTTGAAAGTTCAAATCAAAAACCTGGAGTGGTTTGGGGGATGACAGTGTGCTGTTAAAACTTTCAAGACAATCTTGTTTTAGAGGTGTTTTTATTTTTGGAGGAAAACAACGTTTTCCTGTTTTATTTTTACAGCTGTGAGTGGAACATCTACAACATCAAATACGCGTTGGCCATTTCTCAACAGCGGGGCATGAAACGTCTGGCAGAGGAAACACCAGGAGATGAAGAAGAATTGGATTCTGACAGTGATTATCTTATGCAAGAAGTCCATAAGGATAATTTGAGTTCCTAATTACTCTTTGTGAGAGGGAGAAGACCTCAGGCAGTATTTTATGCAGTGGTATTCACTGAGAATGAGTGGCCCTCATAGTGGCATCAGTTCCTGACAGTGTGATGGAGTTACATGGGAGGTAGTGATGGAAATGTAGGATATGCCATGGATGGCACTTTTTGCCTATTTTGTGTACCCTTTGGCTGTAAACTTGACAGCACTGATTTCTTGATTAACTGATTTCTTTTTTTTTTAAATAATTCGTGATTTCAAATAAGAAAACAAAAAAGTGTTCTTACTGAAGTTAGAAGTACGACTGGAAGAAGTTTATTCTTTATTAAAAATGCCTTGTACATTAAGTATTGTGAATTTTGTAGTTCAGGCTTGTCCTACGCTGGCCTCTGAATTTTAAAAAGGATAAAAATTTTTTTTAAATTGGAATTGGACTGCTCTCAACTTGTTTTAAATCTTGTACTTGTATTTAGTATGTACGTATTTCTGGAACACTCTTAGTTCTGTGACTTCCAAACGTGATGAGGTTTCAATAATGGGGATAAGTGTTAGACCCATAGCAATGCCTGCGGGACAAAATTTACTGGGCTTTACAACTTTTGTAGAGGTTTGGTTGACAACCTTGAGATACTGTAGTGAAAATTTGTTTGGACGTGACCAACTCAATAATGCAACTTAAACTGTAAGAGAATGTGTTACAAATGTCATGGCTTGTTGGGGTTTTTTGGTTTGGGTTGTTTGTTTTCTTTTTTTTTCTTTTTTTTTTTTATGAAAGCCCTTTCTTGTCTTTTTTTTTAATGTTGTTTATTAACACATTAAAACCTGAAACCTTTGATTCCCCTTGTTTTTGTGAATTGATGGGAGAACTAGCTAGTAAGAGCAGGGTCTTGAATTTGAAGTAATGGCTTTGTTAATGATGATACTGCAAATATTACTAATGATCCAGAATTGATCTTCTCAGCTTATTCCATTCTTCTGGATTTGTCTGCTGGTCACTTTTCACCTGGTTGAAATAGAGGAGAGGTATAAAATTAAAGGTAACTGCGATGAGGCCTCCCCTCACTCTCCTCCAGGCGGAGGAGACTCAGCCGCTCCTACCACAGCTTCCCCTCAAGGCCCTTCACCATCTTCATTGCCTTTCTTTGGACACTCTCTGATAGTTTAATCTTTCTTTTCAGGCTTTCATTCCCCATCCTGGCTGTACATCCAGGATTGCCCAATCCCAGGAGCAGAATCCACCACTTTTCCAGTGTTGAACTTGATATAGTTGGTCATTGCCCATCTCTCTAATTTATCAAGGTCTCTCTGCAGGCCCTCCCTGCCCTCCAAAGACCCCACAGCTCCTCCCTACTTTTGTAACGTCTGCCAGCTTGCTTATTTTTCCCCCATTATTTCCGCACCGTTATCTTTTTACCCCCAGTCACCTTCCCACCGCTGCCATTCCCGATAACTGAGGGCCGGGAAGGGAACATCGGCCCGCGGGCCCCGGCGCTGAGGTGGCCCCTCCCCGCCTCCAGAGGGCGCCGCCGCCGGCGCCGCCAAGGGCGCAGCGGCCTCCGGGTGCGGCCATCCCGGTTCCCGTCGGTCTCACCCGCTCCCCTTCCCGGCTCGTCCGCCGCCGGCTCCTCCGCTTCCCGGCTCCTCCGCTTCCCGGCTCCTCCGCCGCCGCTCCCCCCGCCCTCAGCCATGCTGACCTCCCGAGGCCCGGCCCTGTGCACCGCGCTGCGGCGAGCAGTGCCCGGCGGCCTCGCTTCCTTCCACTCCTCCGCTCGGCGCTGCCGCGCCGCCCGCGTCGCTGTGGTGAGTAATGGAGGAGCGGGGGCCGCGGGGCCCGGGAGAGCGCTGAGGAGAAGCGTTTTTGTATTTTTTTACTGTCTGGCTCTCCACAGCCGCCCTCGGCCCTGCAGCCGGGGTTACTCCGGCGGCGAGGCCGGTGCAGGGGAGGCTTCGGCGGGGCGGCGGCCTGGGATAAGCCTCGTCTGCTGGCTGCGGGAGCTGGAAGCCGTGGAGAGACGCTGAATTCGAGAAAAGAAAGCTGCTTACAGTTCAGAAACTTGGAGGAAGCCAGATCAGGAGTGGGAAACATGTAAAAATTGGAGTCTGTGTAGTTGTTGTTGGCCTGGAGTTGATTTGGGAGGAACTAGGGAATAACAGGATGGGACGTGTTGGAAGAGACTACCGTGGTGTCATCTGGTCCAACCTCTCTGCTCTAGCAGGGCCAGCCCAGAGCACATGGCACAAGATTGTATCCAGAGGGTCCTGGAATATCTTCAGTGAGGGGACACTCCATACACTTGGAGGGGACACTTGGACGATCTGTTCAGTGCTCGGTCACTGCACAGGAAAGAAATTCTTCTTCATGTTCAAGTGGAACTTCCTGTGCATCAGTTTATGCCCGTTCCTCTTGTCCCATGGCTGGGCACCTCCGAGCAGAGCCTGGTCCATCCTCTGACATCCCTCATTTAGATATTTATACACATTAATGAGGTCTCCTCTCAGTCATCTTTTCTTGAAGCTGAACAGCTCCCTCAGCCTTTCCTCTTAAGAGAGATGCCCCAGTCCCCCACTCATCGTCACTGCCCCCGCCCTGGACCCACTCCAGGAGCTCCATGTGTCCCTTGTACTGGGAAGCCCAGGAGGACTGAACATGAAGTAGTTTATAGTGAAATTATGGGAGGTACTGGCAAGGTACAGGAAGATATTTAAACTGGGTCATGCTCTTCCACAGAAAGGAGGTAAAACATGTTACAAACACAAACGAAAGCAAGGAGATGGAGGAACCAGAAGTTGCAAAGGAAAATACAGGCTGTAGATGGTGTCCCAAATGGATATTCAGTTTTGGAACTCAGTGGACAGTCTTTGAAGCTCAAGCTTTGCATAGTCTAGACAGCATTTAACATAAAGGAATAAGAAGGCATTACCTGCATGAAGAAATCTGTTTGGGGCAGAATTGGCTTGGGGAAGGGCTGATCCAAATGGCTAAAAAGTAACCCAGCAGGAATGCTGTCATTTTAGCAAGTCACAGCTTTTTAAATGGAGATGGGAAAACAAATGTTATTTTCGACATCAGTTATGTAAATTTCTGAGTATGGTAAGAGATTTGTCATCAAGCAGGTACTGAAATAACAGAAGTGTTTATATATAGAAGATTTTATAGTGTTAAAATATTATGGTTTCACTGAGGTTCAAAAATGTGTTGCTCCCAGAGCATAAGCTTAGCAAAGTTGCTTGTCTGTTTATTCAGTCTAAATTAAATGAAAGATAAACCTGTGAAGTAAAAGGCAGCTCTTAAATATCAGAACAGGATTAACACGGACAAAAGAACACTCATGGATCTTGCTGCTTTGGTGACGTGATGGTAATATTTGGTAAGGTGATGCCCATGATAGCAGACACCTGGGTATTGTGACCTGAAAGTCCCTTCAAGTCTAACATTTCTAGCTAAGATTTTTTCAGTTGTGAGTTTCTGTTCATGTGTCTGTATTTAAAAACTCTCAAGCTTCAAAAAACTGAGGGAAAACCAGGAGGGAAAAGATTAAAGTTTAAAAAAAAAAATTAATACAAAGAGAGAAAAGGAAATTGACTTCCTAACTGGATTTTTTTCTTTCAAAACAAAAAGACAAACAAAAAACCCCAAAAGAGTTCATCTATATACTTTCAGGAACTAGATATCCTTTGGATTTTTTGGTTTTGTTTCGTTCTTATAAGGGCTTTTTAAAAAAAATGGTTTTTCTCCTCTACTTTGTCAGATTCTCCACCCACTCAAGGGTAGCTGACTGCTCTGTGCTTTTTAACTCTCTGGTGTATATAAACAAATTAAAAGTATTATTTCCATGTTGTTAAAGAAAAATATGGCTAATACAGTGTAATTGAATTATTTCATTAAAATGTGATTTAACTGTTGATCTCTGATGCAGATGCTCAGGTAAAATACAGCAGCAGGTAAAGTAGTTTAAGTGCCCCCTCAAAGTGCATTTCTGTCCTTCTTCTGATTGATGTGCACCTGGATGAGAAGGAGTTTCATGTGGATGTGGACCCTTCATAAAAAAGATGAATGACATTCAGAACAACCCACTGTGTGTGCAATAAAAACGTACCTAAGGGTAACATGTCAGTTTATTAACTGTGGAATAAATGTATAAGCCAGGAAATAAATAGTGGTTATTTCTGAGCCCCGTGGTGGGTTGCTATAAATAGGAAATGCCAGTTCTGCAGTGTGTCAAGTGGTGACACCAGTGCTAATAGCATAGTGTTCACTGGCAGAGTAAGGCCTTGCTGTTAAATTGGGAATTTTTTGTTGTCTGCTAACCTTTTTTTTTAATCTTACCTTGTGAAAGGTCCTGTAGGGAGTTTAGTGTCACCTGCAATACTCTGTTGTTTTCTCACTGCAGGTCCTCTCTGGCTGTGGTGTCTACGATGGCACAGAAATCCATGAGGCATCAGCGTAAGTTGCTTTATGGGACTGTAGGCTCCAAAAAAAGTCTCCCATTACATTGCAGCAGTTTAATTTAGTTTTGCTGTCTCTGGCCAGAATTACCCTGAGATGTATGGTGAAGCTTTCTTACAGTTTTCTCACAGCATAATTGTGAGCTCAGGCTGCATTCTTGTAGAACTCGGTGATGGTCCAAAGATGGAGCACCGTGCATGTGATGCCAGAACACTGAGTTTGAGAGAGATTGTCTTCAGAAACAGAAATTCAGAGTTCCAGTCTCAATCTCAGGAGAGTTAAATACAGACTTAATTTCAGAACCCCTTTGAGTTTCCATTCCTGGGGCTAAATCTAACAGCAGCTTTGTTAATGCTTAAGTGGAATTAACTCTTACTGTGAATTAATAAGAGATGTATCACCTAGACCTAGATAAAATGTTTATGTTTAATTGTGAGATTCTTCCATAACACCTGGGGACTTGGAAAAAGAAAACTTTTGTTGTTCCTGGTGGCCTGCTTTGGTAGGATATGTGTTTTTTCTCATCTTTCAAAATCAGGTGATGGAATATTTGTAGCATGGCTTGGGGGCCAGATAAAGCCTCTCCCATAAAAGTCTTCTGCATGTTTTATATCCGTTTTTGTAGCGTCCTGGTACACCTGAGCCGTGGGGGAGCTGAGGTTCACATGTATGCTCCAGATGTCCCTCAGATGCACGTCATTGACCACAGTAAAGGGCAACCAGCTGAAGCTGAGTCAAGGTAAGTCTGTGATGTGTTGGGCATTCTTCAGACACAGCAGCCTGTAATGCTTCTGGTAGCACTTTGCTGAATGCCTTTTAGTAGCTTTATGCCAGCTGTGGTGGTTTTCTTGGAAAGAAGGTATTACATGACTTTTCTAGACTTGATTATATACAGTCTGTCAGTGCCTGTGTTTCCCAGCAGTAGCATTTCAGAACTATCTAAAGTAACTGAAGCTTCAGTTACTGTATACCAATGTTCTTGCTTCCTCCCTTCCTCACCCTCATTTTCCTCTGCAAAACTTTATTTACACTGTTCTGTGTGCAAATGCTTAATTAATCTCATTGTTTTATTCCTGGTTCTTCAAGGAATGTTTTAGTGGAATCTGCAAGAATTGCTCGTGGTAAAATTGCAAGCCTGGCTAAGCTCACTACAGCAGACCATGATGCTGTGATATTCCCTGGTGGATTCGGAGCTGCCAAAAACTTGTGAGTGCCAACTAAGCATCAGATTCCTCAGCTAAATATTCATAATTAGCTATGGATGGAGCTTGGAGCAACTTGGTGTAGAGGGAGTTGTCCCTGCTTATGGCAGAGGGGTAGGAGTGAGATGATCTTTAAGGTCCCTTCCAGCCCAAACTGTTCTATCATTCCATGAACCACTATTCACACAAAATCAATAAATGGCCTTATTTACTACATATGTAACTCCTACTTAATAAGGATAATGCCTTTCAAAGTCTTGTCATTGTCTTGTTTTAAATTCTCTGAACAATATTAATGAGAATTCAGGAGTTTGGATAGTGCACAAGAAGTCCTCTTTCTTCCCCCTAGTTGTTTCTTTTTGGGTCTGAGGGAAATGAAGGTAAAACTTCCATGAGTTCAGGTGCTTGTAATGTTATTATTCTGTTTCTTCCACTCTACCTACCTAAAAAATCCCCTCTTGTTTTATAATGTAAAACAACAGCTGGCTCAGAAAAAAAGGAAACAAAAAGCATTAGCCATGTGGAATACTGATTATCTTGCTATTGACATGCTTTCTTGCTGACTTTGAGAAATATGAATGTTACTTCCCTTTTCTTCTTAAGTATTTTTCTTTGAAAAGATTGGTGTTCGACTTCTCCTAATCCTAGAAAGCTGAGGTGATGTTTCTCATTTCTAGATGTTTTTATTAAGTCAGGGAGTTTCTGACAGACCCAAACATTAGAAGAGAGACATTTTGGCCAAAGCATTGATGGTCATCCACAGAGTGTTTTTAAACAACTTTTTAGTAGCTGTTAAATTTGGGGTGATCCTTTGGAGCCAGTCTCAGGGTAGACAGGCAAATACCTCTGTTGGTTTATACTGAGCTTTGTGTAAGTTTCTTGTTGTGACAGATCTACCTTTGCTGTTGATGGGAAGGATTGCAAGGTGAACAGAGAAGTTGAGCGAGTCCTGAAAGACTTCCACAAAGCAGGCAAACCTATTGGGTACGTATATGAGTTGGATGGCATTTGTTTGAAAGTGTGAGCATGGAGACAACCTGTGTTTTGTTGAAATGTGCAGCTGTTGTTGTTGGAACTGGAAAAAGTATCTTCTGTGATTCTGCATCATTTGCAGCCTATTTTGGAAATGTGTTTTTTAAGGTGTGTGGTGTAGGTGTTTGTCAAAGCTGAGGAAATGCTGAGAGGAAGTTGCCTTGTGATGTCTTTCAGATTTTCAAGGCTGTGTCCATTTGAATCTTTTCAGTTTTGAGCAAGTTCTGGAATAGTGCTGTTGTAGAATTGCTCTTACAGTTCCCTCTGTTGCAGCCTGTGCTGCATTTCCCCAGTGCTGGCAGCAAAGGTGCTCTCTGGTGCTGAAGTAACTGTGGGCCATGAAGAAGAGGAAGGGGGCAAGTGGCCTTATGCTGGGACTGCAGGAGCCATCAAAGAGCTGGGAGCAAAGCACTGTGTGAAAGAAGTAACCATATCCTTTCCTGGTGATTTCCATGTTGGGAGACACTTTAGAAATGTGTCGTTAAAGGAATGACCACATGTGAGATCTGTGCTTTTCCACTTAGATTTTCATGGGAATGTGCAGTGTATAGCAGAGAGCAGTGGTACAGTACAGGATTAGAAACTCTTCTGTACACAGCTGTGTAACTGCTGCTGTGCAACAACACTCTGGGAGTTAGAAGATGTTCTCAGTCAGCTCCCTTGGACACCCAGTAATGCACCAAGTGCTGAATGAATTTGCACATAAAACTGGCATGAGTTACAGCTGGTCAGTTCTCTTTGAGATTTTTATTCTTCTCCTGAAGTGTAATGCTGCAGTCAGACTACCCAGAGACATTTTATTACAATCAGTGAATTTTTTAGGTTCTCCTGTGCTTCCTGGTGTTTCCACAGGTTTCTCGTGCAGCATTTGTGTTTCTGGCAAAAATACCTTGTCATAGACTGGATTATAGGTTGCAGCTGTCTTTACAGCCGGATGATACAATGTATTTGGAGGTAGTTTTTATAGGATAGTGGAGTTATGAGGTTTTGTCAGTGCTGGTTCATTTTGCAGGCAGCATCTGCAAGTGCTGTGTTTTCCTTAACTCCATTTCACGAAGCTCATGTGGATACAAAAAATAAGGTGGTGACCACCCCAGCATTTATGTGTGAAACAGCATTACACCATATCTTCGATGGCATTGGGGCAATGGTGAAGAATGTGCTAAAATTAACTGGCAAATAAAATCAGAAATGTTTAAATTTAGGGCGTAGTATCAAACATATCATGGACCAATGGAGACATTTGCACCTGCTTGTCCTGTTCACACTCTAGTGAATGCTGATATGAAGCTGATTGATTCCCAGCTGCAGGATTTTCCATGCCTTTTTGAGAGAGGGGCATTACAGAGGACAAGAAGCCTGGCCTGAGACACAGAGCATTTTCTTGAGCTTTTCCATGTGGAGAGAGCGGTTTGGATGTGTTCTGAAACAAGTCTTCCCAAGGGGAAAAAAGAGACTCAAGGCCCTTTCAGAAGCTGAGGGCAGATGTGTTGTAAGGATTTGGCTCGTGACAGCGTATCTTGTGGATGAAGAATGGGAGTGGAGAGGAATGAATGCATGGCTCAAGGTCAAGCTCAGGCCTGTGTCTGGGAACTAAAAGCCAGGATCATCTGTTGAGGGAAAACACAACTTCCACACCTTCATTTAGCTCGGTATTAATGAAAGGGGGTTTTTTTGTTTCCATTTGAAAGAACCCTGTTTTCACAAAGGCATTCTGAACACCAATCAGCAGCAGGACACAACTGCCACAACAGTAGCACTTTGAAAAACTCATCCATTGGCCCATTATAGTTTTAAAAGGTCTTGAAATGAAGAAGAAAATACCGCTGACATGACGCACAACTCTTAAGGACAGCATCCCTGTTAAAGCAGTTGTATGACAAGTAGTGAATGGAAAAAGCAATCTCAAATTATCCTAACTTCCCCTGCTTTAGGGTAATAAAGCTTTCTCCAAAGAAGTATTACTGAATGTCTGGAATAATGATGTATAAATAAATTAATTTCTGCCTTTATCTTGTCCTTTCGCTTTTGTTTGGGAGCTGCCTTTGATAACTAAACTGGTTGTGTAGTGTTTAGTGTAAGTTATTTTAGCAGTTTTCTGCTTTTCACTTCACCACTTTTGTACATTTTTCCCATATAGAATCCAGCAGAATCTCCTCCACCTCTTCCAAGTTACTTATCACCTTTGTTTTGTTGAGCAGGACACAATATTTCTCAAATTCAAACAGACGTGCAAAATGGCACCCCTTACCATGGACTGAAGTTTCTGCTCCACAGCAGACTTGCTGAAGTGAACCCATATTTAAAGGGAGAGTTGTGTGCTTCAATCTACAAACCTTAGACTGAGTTGGTGTATGGCAAATGCCATCTGTGGTGAACACTTGCCAGGGGTGTGGAGTGACATTTTTTTATTGGGGGGAGCAAAGAGAAGAGAAGCTTGAGTGTGAGTGTTGGGCATGCTCAGCTTGCTCTGTCAGTGTTCAGGGAATAACACATTTTTTTGCTTCTGGAGCCTCCTGGTGATTAATTTTTTGTCATTAAGAAGAAATTCCATTTGGATTTAGAAGATTTGAATTTGTACCTCAGCGCTGGCACTGTTTTCTTGGGGGATTTCAGAGATTCCCTATGCAGATCACCAACTCCAGTGTGGATATGGAGGAATCATACACAGACACCAAGTCATTGTGAAAGTAGACATGATTCGTAAAGTGGATTTTGGACATTACTGAAACCTTTTTTGCTTATGCCTCAAATTCCTAATGAAATTTTCAGTATCAAGTTGGTAAGAAACAGAATATAAAACACTGCCACTATATAATTCAGTGCAAAAACTCTCATCATCTTTGCTTGTAACAAGTGGATATTTTCAGTATCAATTTTATACGCAGGGGCTTAGCAGAGGATGGGAGGTCATTGTTCATATAAAATGTACTAACATTTTAAAGTGCATGTGTTCCCCACATCTGCAGGAGGTTTAAAAGAAATTTGGTAACAGAACATCACACAAGGAAATGGTATTGAAATCCCCGGGGTGGAAGAACAGCTGTTGTGCCTGTGTTAACAGCGCTTCCTCTGCTGCAAGAACTCAGCTCTGGGTAAAACCTTCCAGTGAACTCCCTCACCTCAGCAGGGCTGAGGGTTGGAATTGAAGGTTTCTCATATCTACAGATCCTATTTAGTGCAGCGGTGGTGGCACAAAGGTTGCTTGGATTCTGAATCTTGGAATCAGGTGCTCTGAGGAAAAAGATTATCCTTTGAGGAAATTGTTATTACCATTCAGTGACCAGGCTGTGGGAAGTTGGTGGCTGGATTATCCATATGGTGCCTCTTTACAGTCCTCAACTCTTTTTACCCTTCTTTTTTGACTTCTCTGAATTCAGAGAGAATGGGATTTTTTAAGGGAGAAAGAATTGTGCACCAGAATTGCCTTCATTTTTTAAATTCTAATTTCCCAGTAATATGCTGACTACAAACCTTTGATATACACATTTTTCAAGGGTTTGGTGCTGAGGGTTTTTTTGGTTGTGTTTGTTAAGTGTTTTTCATTTTGGTTTCGTTTTTTTGTTATCAGTAGAAAGTTGTTTTAACTGTAGTGGAAGATGTAGGATTGTCATCTTGGCTTTCAGCCAGCGTAAATTTGGAGGGAAATTCCATGTGCCCTTAGAGATTATTATTAGAGATTTGTCTGCAAAGCTGGGATTTTTCTTTCCTTCCGTAGGAACTGGTGAGGGGTTTGCTACTTTCAGCCAGTTGGACAGGAGTTTGTGGTTAATATGTTTTGCTAAATGCTACCAGAAATAAGAAGTGAAAGAGGCATCTTAAAGCCTCCACCAGGAGTCATGCAATACCTGCCTCATGGATTCCTGACGTTTCTCATCTTTGGAAAGCATTTAAGAGCTTTGTGCTACTGAAAGGGAGTTGTAATAATTGTGTTCCTGCTCGAGTTGCTTTTCTAATGCTTGCAGGGTTAACTTGGAGGGGTGGGAGGAGTTGCTGCCTGCCAGCTGGGATTCTGCCCGTCCCCTTTTGCCTCACTGATGGTTACACACAAACCCCGTTTTATGAAAGGTTTCTCTGTGGGTTGTTGCAGTGTTCACAAATTTGGCAGCCGTGCTTTTTTAAAAGTAGAAATGAGAGTCGGGGTTTGAGAAGCCCGTTTTAGTTTTTTATCCTTTGGTTTGTGGCTACAAGAGACACCTTTTTGGCGGAATAAAAAGCCAGCAGAGGGCACTTGGTGAACAACGTTCTGTGCAGGGTTCCACTCACCCAGTGACAATATTCCAGCTGTATTACAGCTGGAACATGGGACAGCTCTGTAGGGCAGGATTTTTGACATTTTGGATGCATATGGAGAATAAAAAAAATACTGCTTCCTCCTAGCTTCACAAAACCAGATAGGACATCCAATTCCATTGCAATGAATGCATTTGTCCTGCTGTCTTGTTCCCCTGAAAGTATAGGAGCAAATATACCTGGATAAAGCTCTAAAGCCTTCCTGTGATATAGTTATCACTGAAAAAATGAGGAAAAGTGTAGTATAAAGTCATGAAAGTACACAGTGGGGTCTGGTATTTGGGGGGGGGAGCGGGTTGTTTTGCAGTTTGTTTGGGGTTTTTTTAAGTACTAGTGGAGTTACAGCCAAGGTGACCTAAAATGAAGCTTTGTAGGACAGGACTTTTATCAGGCCAAGAAATATTCCTGGAAGGAAACATACTGTTTCTTGAAGTGTCTGTGGCTTTGCAAGCTAGTATTTTGTATGTGTGTTTATATTAATTAGCCAGTATTTTATATGTGTGTGTATGCACTTATTTATTATTGTTTTCAGAGTGCGAACTTAAGATAATCCTCCACCTGCAAATAATTAAGAGTTGCCTGCATTCCAGGGCTTGAGCCTTTTGTTTGACCTAGGTTTTTTTCTTCCTGAGACTTCAAGTGCCCAAGGGGAAGTTTGCTTATTGTATGAGTGAGCCTTAGCCCTCAGGAAAATTAAGGAGCTGATATTTGGTTATTTTTTCCAGGGTGATTTCACTGGTGGCCAACATCTCTGCAGAAAGAGAGAGAGAGAGGGGAAGAGAAGGGTCTGAACTGGGACTATCCCAAAAGCTGAAATAGAAGTGGCAGCGAGGATTGCATCACCCACAGCAACATGATTTCCTGATGCATATTTAAAAATAATCGCCTTCCTTGCTTGTTTTCAGTATTTTTCAGTACTCTTTGTTCAACTTCTGAGTGTCAGGCTATGCAATGACTGCCCTCAGGCTTAGCTGAAGTAATGGTGAAAATTCCAGTCTAGGGAAGGTGTCCCTGCCCAGGGCAGGGGGTTGGAACTGGATGATCTTTAAGGCCCCTTCCGACCTAAACCCTTCTATGATTTTATGATTCTGCACCAAATGTTTCCACATTAATTTCTTGCTGATATTCTCTATGGGCCATTTCTCCCACATCACATGAAACTAAAGGGAGCTGACAGAGGAAATCATTAACCAGGTAATCTGGCCTCACTGTAAACTTAGATGATCGAAATAACTCCTTCTTGTCTCTTACCAGTGTCACTGCCAAACACTGAAAAAAAATTAACTCGCTTTTACAACCATTCTTTGGCAAGAATAATGTCCAAGGACCTCCTAAAAACTTCTTTAATATAGTATATTATCAGCCATATGCTCCTGCCGTATGGAATACGTAGGTGTGGGCCACCTAGGTACTGCAATGAGAGAAGTGGGAATGACTCCTTGAATGTGTGAATTGTTTTTGTGCTCCTTAGTTTTCAAAGTCATCCCTCCCGTTCGCATTGAAACTCTGGAAGACACGAGAACACTCCTCACATTCTGCACAGTGAGTGAACGCTCAAGACAGACACTTGTGTCATCACCCAGGCAAGGAAGGACAACTCAAGGTCTGCTGCTCACTCAAACCTTCACTTGCAGGAATTTAGAATAGTGGTTGTAGAAAACCACTGGGAATGCCATTAACTGCAGCTCTGGGAAAATACAGTAAACAGGGACATTTAAACATCCCAACGACTGCTGCAAATCTGAGTAATAAAAAAGGAGAGTTATAAACAACATTTAGAGGTCACCCAGGCCCTTCTAAAGTCACACAGCTCACACTTATGAGTGGAGGTGCTCACACAGCACAGAAATCACAGCACACACACAGCAATAATTATATTTAAAAACAGATGGATGATACAACAAGGAAATAAAAGTTATTTTCCCAACAACAGCACAGTATGTGGACTCAAGTATAGAAAGTTTATGCCATGTGGAGTATATTAAAAAACATGAAAACATCAGTCTTATTCATGTTGTGGCTTTACAAACCAATTTTAATGGGCTTTATTTAAAGATGATAATCTATTAACACCAATTTTTTCAGTAACTTTTCACAGCAGTCATAAAAGACAAGTTCTAAAAATTTTTTTGCAAAAAGTTGGTAGCAATTAAATAATATATAATCTAGCTTGTATGTTTATACTGGGCCTATTACTAACACTTAAATTCCATATGCAATACACGGGATGTGTCTGTGTTCTTGTACAGTTATTACGAGGGTTTTATTTCCAAAACACACTCTGAGAATGAATACATTAGTCCATTTACATGATTGGACTTCTAGTATTTTTCAGTTTATGGCAAGAAATTATGATGCTGATAGAATAAATGCCCCAATTATGATGCTGATAGAATAAATGCCCAATACTATCTAAACCAATAGCTAGGAAGTTTCTCCTGCTGTTGGCACAAAACAAACCCAAACTAAAGTGGGCAATCTTGACAGATTTTTGATCTGTCAACATCAGCTGGAACAAATTGCACTGCTTCAGCTTTCTCCCCTAAACCAGGAATTACTCTTTTCCAGCACTGTGCAGGGATAGTGTTGGGTAATTTATAAAATTCACCAGTTCACTCCCTGAATTTATAAAAACGCTTTGAGCTGCCTGCATCAAAAGGGATTTGTATGGCTTGTCGATGGGAAAATGCTCCCACTGAGATTTCTGCACTAGTGAGTTCTGGGTTTGAAGCAATTGGGAAGTTTGCCTCTCTTCTGTGCCGTAAAGGGATTCCTGTATAAGATTCTGGTTTGGGGCTGAAATTGCAAGGTTACTTTAGACAGGCAGGTGTGACTGAAATGGGTTTCCTTGTGTTTTAATTTTCTTCTACTTCGTTGGAGGGTACTGTGAAAAGAAGGCAGCAGGAGTCCTCTCTTTATTCCAGCAATAAAGGTGCATCTGGGCTGGGAGCAAAAGAAGGACCCTGTGCTACAACTCTGGATTCTTTAAACACAATCTTAAGACTATTTGTGTATTTGGTTTTGCAATTTACCTAACCTATTTACACAACAGTTTACATTACATACCTATTTACATTACATTTCCAGTGACCTCTGGGTTCCTGGTGGGCAGGGATGCCCATGGAGCAGGGCAGGTTAAAAGCAGCATCCTCCAGTGTCCTGCTGGAATTACTAGAAAGGAGGAGGACTGCAGGCTGGATGAGGCTGCTGCAGGTGCCCCCAGGATTGGTTTTGTCTTTTAGGACTGAGCACAGGCCTGCCAGGGCTCCTCTGGGCCCTTGCAGCTCAGTTCTTCCTGCTGCCCTTGCACCACTCAGACCCTGGCTTGGTCTCTCTTTCCCATCCCTGGCCAAGAGGCCCAGCACAGCAATTTTGGGCAGGCAAAAAAGATTGGCATTAATAACAGAAAGAGATTTTAAACAAAGTGGGGTATGCACCANCGGCTCCCGTTGCTCCAGGATCTCCTCAAACCCGTGGCTGGGCTGGAAAACCCTTGCCAGGTTTAATGGCTCCCAGTATCCAGCCTGACCCTCGCTTGGCACGGCTGGAGGCCGTTTCCTCTCACCCCATCCCTCGTTCCCTGGGAGCACAGCCCGATCCCAGCTGCCTCCAACCTTTCGGCGCTCCAGCCGGGAACTCTCCCGCGGGTGCTGGGGCTGAGCAGTCGCTGCTCCCAGGGCACTCCCTGGGATTGAGGTGGAAAATCCATCAATGGCTCGCAGAGAGGGGAAAGTAAATCTGGAGACTCTGCTCTTGTGCCTCACAAATTTTATTGGAAAATAGAAAAATTCTTCACGAATTTGAACTCTGTTCTATTCAACCTATTGTGTATTCATGTTTTTATATCTTATACTGCAATAAAAATATACAATATGAACAAAGAGAAATTATTTGATAATTTTACTTTATTTACTAGATTTAATCTTAATTTATGGAATTCTAAATTCTTCTTATTCTCCTTATTCTTACTATTCTGCTTCTTCTTCTACGTATTTTTAAATCCTTCTTCTCCTTATTCCTCTTCTTCTGCTATGGATTTTAAAATTCTTATTCCTATTCCTATTCTTCTTCTATAGATTTCTAAATTCTTATTCCTCTTCTATGGATTTTTGAATTCTTATTCTAATTCCTCTTCTTCTGCTATGTGTTGCTAAATTCTTACTCCTATTGCTATGAATATTCTTATTCTACTAAGTCTCTTTAAATTATTCTTCTCCATCTTCTTCTTTGTCTTCTCTGTCATTGTCTTCATCTTCTTCATCTCCGTCTTTGTCGTCGTCTTTGTCCTCTTCTTTGTCTTCATCGTCGTCATCTTTGTCATTGTCTTTGTTGTCTTTGTCGTCTTCCTTGTCTTCATCTTCTTCATCCCTGTCTTTGTCATCATCTTTGTTGTCTTCTTTGTCTTCATCGTCTGCATCTTTGTTGTCGTCTTCATCATCTCTTTGTCATCTCTGTCTTCTCTGTGCACCTGTTCCCGTTGCCGCTGGTTCCCTGATCCCAGTGGTTCAGAGCCCTGTGGGTGCCGCAGCCCCGCAGGGAGGGCAGCTCTGGAGCCACGGCTGCTGTCAGTGCCCTGCCCAGGTTACTCCTCGGGCGCAGCTGCCAGGCAGGGACAGCGGAACAGCCCCCACAGTGCCCGCAGCGCCCGCCTGAAGCGCGAGGGCCGCTTCCTGGGGGCAGCCGGGCTCTCTGTCCCTGCCTGTGGCACCGGCTCCTTGCAGGCAGGAGAAGCCTCATGTCCCACGGGGGCTTGGCCTTCCAGGGGCACAGGGAAGGCCCAGAGCGGCCCTGGGCTGCACGGCTCTGGTGCCCGGCTTTCAACCCAGGCCTCACGCGGGATGGGCACTGGGAGCCCGTCTAATGCAAAAACTCTAAGTTTTTGCTCTTCATCTGGGGGCAGCTCCAGGACGCTCAGCTCGTCCCACTCATCCTCCTCTGGGGCCAAGGGCTTCATCCACATGCTGGAGTCGGTTCTGGCTTCCCAGAGGTTCTGTGCGAGCTCCTGGTCACTGTCGTGCGACCAGCTAGATTGTACGGAGGCTCTGTGGCCGTTGCCTGGGAACACGTCCTGGCCAAGGGACGTTTCCTGTTGG
>VZRQ01001714.1:514585-634799 GCA_013397975.1 Machaerirhynchus nigripectus | reverse complement strand
GCTGTGAGAAGCTGCTGGAAGCTTCTACCATGTCCAGCAGAGCCAATCCCTGATGGCTCTGAAGATGGTCACTCTGCTGGCAAAGGCTGGGCCAATTAGAGGGGTTGGCAACACCTCTGTGATAACAGATTTAACGAGAAAATCCAAACAAAGTAGGGCATGCACAGTTTTTCCCCCAGCCAGAGAAGAGGAGGAGGTGAGGACATGTGAGGGACACAACATGGAGACACCAGGGTCAGTGGAGAAGGAGGGGCAGGAGGTGCTCCAGGTGCTGGAGCTGAGGTTCCTCTGCAGGCCGTGGTGAAGGCCATGGCGAAGCAGCTGTAACTCTGTAGGCCATGCGGATCCCTGGACAATGCAGAGGTAAGTGTAGTAATTTGGATAATACCTTGAACCTCCTTCTCCTCCTCCCCTTTCTCTTCATTTGCTTACTCCAGATCCTCATTTTTAAAATTCTTGCTCTTCAGGAAAGAGGAACTTCTTGGCTTGTGTTCTTATGCCATACCCTGAGTGTATTGTGTGTAGTGATACATTCATCATAGTCTTTTATTCTCAAAAGGTGAAACAAAAAGCAAATTTAGAAAAAAATAAGAGAAAAAGCAATTATAAACTAGGTGCGGGAATGTTTTGGCTTTGGTTGGGGTTTTTTGTTTTTTTGGTTTTTGCTATTTCAGCTTTCTTTTGTGACCCTTGTCAAATGTCTTTCCTTACTCAAAAAAGTATGGAAACACCTTTTCAATTCCATGTAAAAGTGGAGAGAAGTGCTGTTCTTAGTATGTAATTAGTATAGGCTAAATCAGCACTCACACAGTGCCCGTTGATCTAAAAGGGATGAAAGGCAGAGCTGTGCCTGATGTAGGGAGGGGAAAGGGAGGAATCGGGGGAGAGGGAGAGGTTTTAGATGTCTTATGTACAGTACAACTAGAAGACTCCTGGGATGAGATATAAACCCAAAATCTGGCTATAATTTAGAAAAGCAAGTTTAAGAGAAACGGTTTAAGGGAAAAGAACAGGGTAAAGGGAAAGGAGAAGAGAAGGGAAAGGAGGGGAGGATATCGTTAAAGGAAGAAGACAGCCAAGTTACACGTGCACCTCCAAAAAAATATCCATCTGCATTGGCTAAAAGATGTGACCTGCCTTTTTTGATGTAGCAGTCAGTGCTACATTTGATTGAGGAATTTTATAATTCCAGTCTGGGTTGTTGCTACATACAGCACTATGTGGGAATGCAATTAGCACAGCTAAAGCAAATTATTTCAGGATGTTCTGTTTCAACGTCTTTGCCTTGTGGGACGCTTTGCAAAGAGGAAAGTTTGCTCTTAAAATGCACTGGCTCCTGGTTTGTTTGGAAGTGTGACACGAAACACGGACTTTAGCTTATGAATTAGATATGGTTTGAAGTCCTTGTTCCTGACAGACTTTTTTCCTAGCAGCCCTCTGGATGGGGCACTGCTGGCAAGGGAATTTGTCTCTAGTCTCTCTCTGCCTGATGATCCATCAGAGACATGTCTGGACACATGTGAGGGCCTGTCTCCTCACACACAGCTGGCACCAAAATGTTGAGATTCTTTAACTGAAGAGCTACCCCTGGGAGGAATTAAAATATGTGTAAATGTGGCTCTGGGGGACTTGGCAGAGCTGAGTTTAGGACTGGATGCAATGATCTTTTCCAGCCTCAACTATTTTGGGATTCTACACCACCTGAGAAATGCTGTGCTGCTTAAGTGGCTATTAGAATTTTAGAAGTCATAGAGTCCTTGTGATGAGGGCAAGCATTCCAGACTTTTAGGGCCAACAAAACTACACAGAAGTTAGCTTTTAAACTTTCTGATTGCAGAGGAGCTTCTCTAACTGTAGGAAGAACCAGAGTACAAATAAAGAACTCCTGGAGATGAAGAAATTACTCTCATCAGGGTTTTTGGGTTTTATTTCAGGTTTTTACTTATAATCAAATTGTGTCTTGAAAAATACATGAAATCTGAGACAAACATTTGGAGGGTGGGACACAAAAAGACAGTCACAATATGTACAATTCTTATAGTCAAATCTCTCTGTGCAGTTGGACCCCAGCTGTTCCACTGAGCTGCTCTGTATCCCAGGGTAGCCAAGTACCAGCTGAGCTTCACTGCAGCACCAGCACAGGCCGTGTGTGGGATTTGATTTCTCTTCCCCACCATGGGGAAAGCGTCTTTAGTTAAGAAACTCAAAGGTAACTGTCTCCTTTACCTCCATTTTAAGCTCTGATTTATTCTGTCCCTTCCTTGCAAAAACAATCTTGTCTTTCCATTGGAAAAAAAGTGGTGCAACTGTTCCAAATCAAAGTAACTTTGTGTGCATCCTTGTGAGTCATTCCCCCTGCCCGAGGGCTCAGCAGGAGGGGTGTGTTGCAGTCACTGCTGATCGCCAGCCCTGGGGGAGTAGTTCTGTTCTCTGGATGCTTTTTGGTTGTGAAACGGGACTTGCAGTTCTGGCCCCAAACAAAACTTCTGCACTTCTCGACATTATTTGCATGCAAGATCCTTTTGACCCAAGTTTTACACAGGACACCTATGCTACCTGAACTGAACATTTCCAGAAGTAAACCCATTTAGTTTGCATAGATATCAGTTACAATAATTTTGATGAGTTTTAAAATATTTTTTCCCCTCTGAAGTTACTGTTTCTAAAGAAGTAACATTGTCACAGTATTAATTTCTCATTGCACAGTTCCAGCTTAAGAATCCAGCTTTGCCATGTTCCACGAAAAAAGAGATAATACTGAATTCAGCCTTCTGAAGTTTTTGGCTTATTCAGCAGTGGATTTTAAACTAATACATCACTTCCTTCCTCTATGTG
The DNA here is from genome assembly GCA_013397975.1 of Machaerirhynchus nigripectus. Lineage (NCBI taxonomy): Eukaryota > Metazoa > Chordata > Aves > Passeriformes > Dicruridae > Machaerirhynchus > Machaerirhynchus nigripectus. The sequence goes on along the minus strand of VZRQ01001714.1, from coordinate 631,964 downwards.
GCTATTTGATGAACTTCCACCATCTTTCTCGGTCAGCTTTACCCTTGTGCTGAAGTAATACTACATTTCCTGGGGAAAAAAAGGGTTCTTACGGATAGCCCGTGACGCTTAAGAGTGAAAACAGAAGCGGAAGTTCCACAGAATCAAGTTTCACAAAGTTTCCATCCTTACATTTCCCAAAATGGGAGTGTCTTCCTATTTCCAGTTTTTGTCTGACACAGAGGCTGTTTACTCCCACTCTTCCTTTCAGTTGTCTTGAAGGATAGTAGATGAGAGGCAAAAGATCTCACTAGGATCAGTTATAATGTGATCCTGGAGTTTTGTGAGCCTTTTATCCTGCCATTAAAGCAAACCCGCACAATCCAAAATAAAGTGTATATCCTGGCAGCACTAAAACTGGACTCCAAGAAACAAGTGCAAAAGCAGACTTGCCACCTCAGAGTTTTGCTGCCCTTGGTTTTGTGGAACACCAGAATGTGGGACATAAACACCTAATGCTTTGTCTGTTCTCAGCTCTTGGTGTCTCTTTCCTGTGGCTCTGGAACAGGTGTCACACTGACCTCGCAGACCTGTTCTGCCCAGAAAGGTCCTCTGGTGAGGAGAACTTCCCAAAGACAAGGTTGGCTTCCCCAGTTACAAGTGCCAAACCCCCAGGGGGACCAGGAGGAGGAAAGAGAGGGGAAGTATGGCCGGACATGGCACATCCGCTGGGCTTCCGGAGCAAATCTGACTCTGCCCTGAAAAATTAAAAAAGAGAAAGTCAGCATGTAAGTGGTGGCGTGACAAAAAAGTGTATTTGAAGTTTGCATGACACATTTCACAAGAATGCATTGATGGAGGATTTTTTTTAAAACAATGGATTTTGGCTCATTTTCAAAATTCTCCTTTTGTGGGCTTGTGCACAGTCCAGACAAAACAGTCGCAAGGTACTGGGACAAAGATTTTTTTTCTTCTTCACACAAAAGGCACAGAAACTCAGCAACAATGAATGCAACTTTTCTGGATGACGGAGAATCCTGTTTAAAATCCTGATAGAAAAGCAACAGCCAGCCAGCTGGTTAGTGGGAGCTGTCCCTGCCCATGGCAGGGGGGTGGGAACTGGATGATCTTTGAGAAGCCATCCAACCCAAGCCATTCTATGATTTTAGGATGAAAATACATTTCCATTCTTCCTACTCAGGGCCTGAGGCAGATGTTTTGATTAAGAGTCCATAGATAATGGTAATAAACATTAAAAAGCCTAGGTCACACACACTTTAGGTGGTAGCAGCACTGTGCCACTTTTGGTACAAAACCCACAACATGGACACAGGGCACAAATCCCTTGGCACAGACGGAACCTTCAACCTGTGCTGGACGTAGCACACAAGTAAAAAGAGATTTTCAACCCCTGACTTAAAAAGAAGAGAAACTTTTCCTATAGCTGTTCATGTCCTAGTCCTTCTCTGAGAAGACTGGGCTCTATATTGGCTTTCACATCACCAGCCTAAGGGCTATTCCTGTTGCTGTGGTGTCAGCTGTCAGTATCTCACTGTACTTAATTTATCTCTAGCCAGGGTGCTTCTCCCACATTCCTGGAAGGAGTTTGTGATATTAATGTGGAGAGAGCAAGTAAACATCAGGTAGTCCTCAGTAATGCTTTGAAATAAATGTGGGGTTATAACAACAAGCCTCCTGGCCTTTTGTGTCCTCTTCCAGGCCCAAACCCTTCATTTTTCCCAGAAAATGTGTTAAAGTAGTTTTATTGACCCTGAAGAAGTCTTGCAAGACACTCAGAGTGGACGTAAAATTTGTTTCTTTAAAGTAGGTGGGTAAAATAATCCATGCAGCAAACAAACAGAAATGTAGCCATAGTGAAACAGATGAAAACTATTTCTGTTTTATGTAAAAATAGTATTTCTTGATCTGGTTGACTGTGAAATGTGAGAACTGTTTCTCCATATAATGCCTTTGTTCTCAGCAGGTCATTTTTTAATTCTCCTAAGTCTCTTCTCAAATAACAACTAATATAAAACAGATTCCCTTTCTCCATTTCTTAATAAATTGCTAAAAATAAATAAATAAATACAATAATTTTTTAAAAAGGGAGCTATGGCTGATGATTTTCTTCAAAAGAAGTTGACAACAGGAAATATGTTTTCCTTTTTGCAAAAAATTACGTAAGCAGTGAGGCTTTTCTTTCATCATCCCTAAGTCCCTCAAAATCCTGCAGCACAAGAACCATCAGGTGTCAAAGGTGTGTGATTCAGTTTGTACTCTGATAACAAAGTGAAACACTCCACCTTTGTTCCAGTAATTTTTTTTTCCTCAATGAAAATACCTTGTCATTATAAGAAATAGTTTATATTGAGGGAAAGTTGTCAGAAGGTTTTGGCTGAGTCAAACATATATACAACTATCTCACTGAAATACAACCCACTTACATTAGGTTTTTAGAATCTTCCACTGCTTCTGCATTAAAAAGTTTGACCCTTGATAATTCCTGATTTCTTGTGGAAGGTGACAGCTGGAGATATTCTAATTCCTGTTCTGTTTGCTTTTGCTAAGTAATGTGAAGGCACATAGGCACATAATACCATCTGGAATGTAACTTCATGTTTTTTAAAGACCTTTAAGCCAGCTAGACTACCTTAGGTCTAAAAATGGATATTTCCTGTACTTTTTCAAGTTGTTTTTTCTCATGAGGCACAAGAACTGGCTTTTTTTTTTTTCCCTGCATGATCATGAGATAAAACACTGGAACATTTCCCTTTCTTAGTTTCTATCTGAGTTTATTGCAGCCTAATCTGTCACGTCATAGCATGGCTGAACTTATCATGTTAACTGTAATATAATAATTGTTATGTAAAGTCTCATATCTTTCATCCCCACTGAGTAAAATACAAATTGCAGATGTTGATTTTATATGACAAAATATTACAGGTTTGATGCCAATTTAAGATTTTGTAGCACCAGTAAGAATCATTTGGTTTGCAAGGAGGGTTTTTAGGGAAGAACGTACTGACAATGGCATGTACAAGGTGGACGTCCCTTCTGCATTGCATTCACTCCAGAAATGTTTACATATTATCTTACTGTACTTTTCTGTAATGAATAAACCTGGATACGAACATCTGTACTATACTGCAAAATCGCCTTTGGATGAAATCTATCTTATTTCCCAGGACAACTTATGTGGAGTCATTAATCATGTATTTTTTGAATATTTATTAGCAAAAGGACCCCTCAAATTTCTCAGTCCAGTAGTTTAACTCTACAACTCTCTGAGAGGAAGTTGTAGTGAGGTGGGTGCTGCCATGTCTCAATGAAAGGATGAGAGGCAATGGCCTTAAATTGTGCCAGGGAAGGTTCAACTTGGATATTAGGAAAAAAATTCACTCAAAGAGTGGTTATAGGCACTGGAATAAGTTGGCCAGGGAGTTGTTGGAATCCCTGTCTCTGGAAGTGTTCAGGAGACACGTGCATGTGGCACCTGGGGACATGGTTTAGGGGTGATGATGGTGGTGCTGGGCTGATGGTGTGGCGGGATGATCTTGAAGGTGTCTCCCAGCCTTGATGATTCTGTGATTCATTCATACCAAGGTAACTCACAAAGGCCATAACTCCCAGAACCAAGTGGCTTCTGTGTTACTTATTTTTTACTGATTTTTATGATGCCCATACTGGTGAGTGTCTTTATGGACTCGAGACTCCTGGCACTTCAGCATCCTTCTCTCTGCAGCTGAGGTCTGTCTCAGTGGTGGAGATATTTTTCCCTGTCTGGGGAAGCTGTGTTTTGCCAGGTTTAGTAAAAGAGAGCAAGCACCCCAAGTTGATTGGACTTTGTCTACTCAGCACATTTCTCAATCTTGCAAATACAAGATAAGGCACAGGATAATCACTCAGACACTTAGCAAGTTAAGGAGTATTGCCTTACCCGAAGGGGAAGGTGGCTCCTCAATCCTAGATGGAACTGGAAAAAAACCCACAACAATAAAAGTTAATTGCTCGAGCCTAGAACTTTTTCTGTTTTTCTGATAATTGATCTAAGGGTTAATGGGGTTTTTTTGGTTGTTTTTTTCCTGAGGAAGAACACATTTGTCAAACAAACTGAAAGTTTAAGTATGATCTCAGAATTATATCAAAGACACCTTATTGCTCCCAAAATTAGATGACAGAAACATTTTGATTCTGCATTTTCAAAACACTTTTTTTCATGTTGAAAACTGAAAAACATTTCGCTTTGAAATTTTCTGAAAAAAAGTACTTCACTTTGCATTTTAAAATCACTTTTCTCTTGAGAATTATGTACATTAAAAGAAAGATATTAAAAAGTTTCTCTTATTTAAAAACAATTTTTTTTCTGTTTTAAGCAGAAGTAAATCTATGTGGTTGAACATAATGGAAGTTTCCAGCTGATTTATTCAAGAAAGACACCTTAAAAGGTGTGATTTGTTTTGATGTGTATCCCTTTTATTTTTTAGTTTTTCTTTTTCAGCTGGTCAGCTGATCAAACTCAATGCCTCATCCCTCTGGTGGCTTGTAGGTAGTTCAACCATGTTATATCAGTTGTTTGGCATTATTCAAACACGTGTTATGGTCTCACTCATTTTTCTAAGGAGGAAAAATAATAATTCTCGTTGCATCTGTCCAGCCATGCCACCAGACCCACAACTGCCTGCTGCAAGGGAAAAAGAAAATAACAGCTGGCTGTCATTCCTCTGAAAGGGTCTATGACCTGGACTTTGGATCCAATTGCCAGAGATTAAACTTCTGCTTCACAGACCCACGTGCAGACAGTGTAATTAACTCTCCTGTTCCCCCGGGGCAAAGTGGATCAAGGACAGTACAAACCCATAAATAACTAAATGTTTAAATTTGAGGAGGTTATTCATTAATATTTCCTCCAAGGGAGGATGAAGAGGCAGGTGCCTTGCCTTTAGGAGTCCTGAAGTGCTGAAGCTTAACAAAGAGGATTTATCTTTTATTTTTCACATATTCTTCCAACAAAACCAAGGAACAGAATGAAACTGAGTGAAAAATTGCTTTAAGAATTGAAGTAATCCCTCTCAATGGCCATATATGGGCTATCAACAAGAAATGGTGCCCTCGACTCCCTCCCCTGTACTAAAAAAATCTTACCTGATATATTGAGTTTAATTGTAGATATCTTTGTTGCATCTTCCCTACTCTGTTTGTAGATGCAGCTATATTCAGCATTGTCCTGTGACTGGACATTGGAGATCTTTAAGGAAAGGTTGCCGTGCTTCATCTGGTCCAGAAAAAGACTGGTTCTGCCTTGGAAATGTTTGTCCTGGGTCTTCAGTGAATCCTGCCCATTCTTAAAGAAGTGCACTACCCTACTGCCAATCTGCCAGTAGAGCATTGATTTGGCCAGGGTCTGCTCTCCAGGAGGGGTGGTGGTGCAAGGCAAAACCACAGTTTCTCCAACAAATGCGTGGCACGTGGTCTCCAGCTGACCTGGAATAAAAACCAGACAATTCCATCAGCCTGCAGCAGAGATAGGGGCACCAGGCTTCCTATAATTTGGCTTCACCACAACATTATTGCCACTCTCCCTCCCAAGTCCTCCTGTTTCCAGCCTGGAGGGCCATGTGTGCTCAGAGCCCAGCCAGCTGTGCAGCAGGACAGATGCTGATATGGGCAAGTTGCCTCCACTTTGTAAGTGTGGCTTTTGCTTGAACTTGCTCCCACTTGTCTCCTTAGCTGGTGATTTTTCTTCCAGCTCCTGGGGATCTCAGTTTCTGGGATTAGGTGTCTGATTTGACTTTAATTAATAGGCCAGTTCACAAGAGAAAAAGGGGATGCAGGGAAGTGGAGGTGGGCAGATGTGACTAAACAAGTTCTGGTTTTGTAGGAAGTCTGGCTGAAAAAAAAGAAGTGTGAAAACAGTGCTAGATCAGGAGAAAACTCCTGGATGAGTTTGGTCTAGCACAACTCCCATTATTTGGCTACCAGATTGTGATTCCCGACTTGTAAATAATGTGCTGGAGGCTCCTATCTTCCTTCCCCTGCAAAATCTTGCAGATGGTGTGACAGAACAGGGCTTTTTTCTGCAGGTCTGGCTTGGTGCACTCTTGCTAACCCCTGTCTGGTGGTCTCTCATACTCTTTGGTGGTAATCTCCAGCAGCCAGAAAGAAGAGTCTGTCATTCCCACTTTAGGTAAATGATTTTTTCCAAGACCTTGGGGAGGCTTGGTGGGTGTCCTAGACATCAGGCAGAGGTATTACCAACATTCCCAACCTTCCCAACCAATTCCAGCATATGCAAGAGCCAGGATGAATGTATCCTTCAGTGAACAAACAGGGGCGCAGGCAGGCCCGGCAGCCAGCTGCACCCCACTTACACACACCGTTCATTTAATAAACATTATGCCAATTATTTCTATAAATCCTTCCAAGTTAGCTGAAAACATACTAAAACTTGCACAAATGGGTGAGTCTGCCACTATCATGTAGGACAATTCCTACCAGATTGTAGTGCTACATTTTCTAGGGGAAAACTGAGTTGTGGAAGAAGGTTTTTATGTATTTATAAAGCATGAACAACCAGGTATTTCCAGCAGAGAATGTGGGCTTAAATTAGCTCTCTGACCAAACCTGTTGCATAAAATAATTTTATAAATTAAAATGCAGATTAATAATTTGGAAGAAAAAGTTATTCCCAGCATGGAGCAGAACAAAAGCAGCGTGAATCTGTGACTGCACCAAAAAGAAAAGCTTAAATTCACTGTGAAATAACCCAATCTGATTCCGCTGCCAAAGTTCTGTGAAGCAAAAGGGGCAAGTAATAAGACTCACTATTGAAATAAATGTTCTTGGTTGCAGTGGGGTCATTCCTGTGTTCCTGGCTTGCATCATCTCTCCGCATATGTCAGGCTACAGACCAAAGAGAGTCCCAGCTTCCCCTTGAAGTCAGTGACATCAGCCAGGGCTCAGCTTGTCACATGCTCAGGCCTCTGTTTCCATATCAGCCTTATTTGGTGTCACACTGTGTTTATCCAGACATGAAAGCAGAAGGAAAAGCATGATACAGACCGCTAAAGCTCAGAGCCAAGTAAATGTCTTTGGTTATAACTCTATCACCACACATCTGCTTTCCTTTAGTTTTCAGAGCTTTCAGCTGAAAATCCCAGTCCAATTTGCCCAAAAATGTCAACCTTTAGCTGAAAAAACCCACATATCCCAAGTGGTTTTCCTGGTTAGCTGTGGAAGAAGAACCCCCTTGTTGTGTGGAGAGCTCATCCTTTTGGTCATTACACTTTGGCCACGACAAAAAAAACTTCACAGGGTGACTGGACCTGGGAACAGGCTGCCAGGGAGGTGGTGGAATCACCATCCCTGGAGGTGTTTAAGGAATGACTGGACGTGGCACTCTGGTTAACACAGTGGTGATTGGTCATAGGTTGGACTCGATGATCTCAGAGGTCTTTTCCAACCCAATTGATTCTGTGATTCTTTAATTTTCAGAATGTATCAGTTGCTGACCAGGTTTTGCTTCTCAAAGGGAACTTGAATTATAACACAGCTCAGCCTCCACTGTACTGTGCCCTTAGTGCCCCAGCATGTATCACCCTACAATCCCCATGCCCTCCAATTTGTGACATGCCCAGGCAGGGCCATCAGCTGTCCCCAGCACACCTCAAGGGCCACCGCCAGATGAGGGAGGGGAGGGAGGGCAGGGAGCAGCCTGAGCCCCATCCCTGAGTTGTTTGGGCTTTTGGGGGAAAGGCTGTGCTCAGCAGAATGTCCCTGAGGCAAGGCCATGTCTGGAAGGATTGTGGTTATGGCTGGCCGAGGTCAGGAAACCACAGCGGGAGATGAGTGTGCCTGAGGCTGCTGCAGGTGGTTTGTAGGCAGTGGAAGAAATGAGCCTCCAGAAGAGCTTTCTGGTGGGAAAAGTCCCCTCTGCAGGGTGCTGTTAGGAGAGAGAGTGCTTGCAATGCATGATGTTGCACAGGCATGAAGAAAAGATGATAAACAGAACTTGTAGCTCTATTCAGAAAAATGGATGATAAGTATTTTCTTAACGAGCATAAGAGGGAGAAAATTGTGGGTCCTGTCTCCTGACTGTGGACACTAGTAAATTTCATCTTGGTTTTGGAAGTACACCTATTTGCTCTTGATTCTTTTCCTGAAGATGGAGGACACCAGTATTTGGCATTTCTGGGCTGAGCCATACCCTTTCCCTTTCCTCCATGACACGGTGTATAAACCTTGTAACACTTATGAGGAACTCTATAAACACCTACAGGGCTCAGCCCACCCTGCCCTCACTGCTTCCAGCTGGTAAAACCAGGGAAGAAGGAGGCAAAAAAGGAGGCACTGCTGAAATTGGCTGGGACAGGAGCAAGTGACTGGAATCTGTTGTAATGGGTTATTTAATGAGCACAGCTGCACGAGGTGTTTTGTGGATGGGGAGAACAGGTATCTGGGGGCAAGTCAAGTAAGTGTCCTTACAGAAGCCAGGCTTGAGAAGAACGGTAAAGCCATGCCGAAGGCTGGTCGTGCTGGTAAACTTCCCACTGAGCGTGCTCAAGCACCAGGAGATGTGGAAGCACGGATCTTCCTGGCCAGAAAACTGAAGCTCTCTTTTGGTGGCAGGTGCTGCTACAGCACGTACATCAGGATTATTAGTGCTTATCTCACCCACCAGGTAAGCTTTGCACATGGAAGGGGCAGTTCTCTGTCTTGGAGAAGATGAATGTTGGCACACAGCTTTCATTTGCAGTTGTGAGGCTTGAATGGAAAGTGGGATGAGTTTATTTAGTGGATTTTTTTTTTTTAGTTATGTGTTTTAAATATTGCTGAATTGTTTAAGCCTCTCAAGATGAAGTTGAATGTAACAGTTTAACCAATCTGTAAGATTTCTGTAATGAGAAAACACTCCTGCTTCAGCAACCAAAGTTTTCCAGGTGAAGTATAATGTCCTTAACCACTACAGCATCTGGCAAATGTGAGGCACTTCTGGGTAAACAGAGGAGTTCTGACCACACACAGAGGTCTTACTACTGCTGACTTTGAACCTCAAGAAGGAAATTGCACCTTTAACGAGGTTCTCTCAATAGCATATACTAGCTTATCCTTTTCATAGGAAAGATGGTATCTAATTCATAAGATGTCAGAAACTCAACTCTGCTGAAACTAAGCAGAGCATATGTAAAGATTCAGGGAGGGGCTGGGCTCCTGCTGGGCTCCAGTCTTTTCACTTACCCGATTATGCCTGTAGAGAGACAAAGTCTTAATGAGTTTAAATACAAAAGCAGATGCAAGATGGTTGGGGGTTGTAATGGATGAGATTCCAAGTCATCTTTAATATTTTGAAAATGGTAGGGTACTTCTAAGGATGTGGCAAGATGAACTTTATAGGTAAAGGTTTATGGGTCTGAAACACCTTAACTTTGAAAACCACTTCTTTTGGATACAGAGGTTTATCTGAAGGTTATAACCTGTACTTGCAAACCTTGGACTGTGATGAAATACATGCAAAGCAATGCATTCGTTTGTTCTGTTTTGCTCCAAGACTTTGCTTGCAGCTTGTGTGTTCGCATGTAAATGCCTCTGCAAATTCCTAGGTGTGCATTATGGTATATTTACCTCTGGGCAGAGATGCAAGCAGTAAGCAGGCAACCATCCAGAGAGCAGTCTCCCTAATGAGAAGGAGAGAGAAGAGAGAAAGGTCAAATGCTTTGTTAGAATGCTAGGGCAGAGATCAAAGACCTTTTCTCTGGTGTAATTTATGCCATCTTTCCCAGCTCCCTCACCTGTGAAGCTAATTTGAGTATGAAACTGGATGGGTTAGAAACCCTGGCTTGTTTTGCCATCTAGTCTTGGTGTGGGTTTTATCTCCTGCCTGTAGAACAGGGGGTTCTCAGTGGCCATAATGAGACGAGGCTTCATTTGTCAATGCCAGACCTGTACTTCCCTCTTGCTTTCTCATATGGACAAAGTTAATTGCATCTATATAGTCATAGCTTGATCTTGAGATTATTTTCTGCTGATAGTTAACAGAAGTTCCTTCTGCTCCCAAACTTCAGCTGCTTCACAGCCCAAGGAAAAGCATAGCTTACCATTTCATTTTTGTGCCTCCCAGCCCTTGGGAATCCGTGCCTGTCAGGAGCTTCACCAGACACTTCAGCTGCTACTTGTGTCTCTGCAAAAGAGTGAAAAGCTCTTAAATTTTGTTGTTAGAAGTGTTCCTTATATGACAAAATAAGTTATTTGCTGGAACTTCGTTTGCTGTTTTCTTTCACTTTGTGTGTGTAAACATGGTGTGTTACTATGTAATTTCTGTGTATATATCAATTACACTCTGTGTATATAGAGTCACTACGTGTGTGCATTCTGGATACACTCTTGCAATACAAAGATTGTATTTTTCTTGTGTAGGATGGATGTGAGTCACAAGCCCTGCACTGACTAGCCCTCAGCTTTCAGCCCAGTGAAGGGATTCTTGTCCTGCAGCCAGCTGAGATCAAAGAAAGTGGAGAAACCTAATGGGTGTTGTATTTATCAGGAGGTGTAGGCATTATCCTACAAACTGCCAAATACCACCAAAGCTTCATATCCACCCAAAAAATAATAAGCCTGTACGGAAAATGATGCCTAAAAGAGCTTCTTTGAGGAGGCTTTTAAATCAGGTATTTTCTTAAGAAAAGAATCTGAAATGGAGCAGGAGTGGAGATGGGGACAAATGTGCAGTTTGGGCTTCCTTTTTCCATCCTCATAGGATCTCATAGGTTAAGGAGCACAAATATCTGAGTGATTGCTCTTCCCTGTTGCTCCAGAGATAATGCTGGTGGTAGAAGCAGTGGTTTAGCCAAGGTTCTCTTCCCACTGAGGAAGCTTTTTGTGGGGAAGGTGCTGGTGATACTCTCCTGCCTGTTGCTCCTGGTGTAATGTGGCTTCCTGGGGTGAGCAAGACCTGGATTTCTGTGTTCCTCCCTCTCTCCTTGTGGCCAAGCCCTTGTTGTGGATTGTTTAGCAGCCCCTTCCTGATATTCAGAGCAAGCCATCTGCCAGTGTTGGCTTCTTTGACATTAACAGTGTGTTCTGACTGTCTCTGATGAACTCCTGTGGTTGCCTCCCTCCCCACCAGAGGAGGTTATTGTTTCAGGCAATGTTTCATACATTTATGGAAGCTTACTCTATATTTGTTTCCTTCCTGCCTATCTTTTGTCAATGAAACTGAGGCACTGATGGCCATTCTTACCATGGAATCATTTAGGCTGGAAAAGACCTCTGAGGTAGAGTCTAACCTTTGTCTCATCACCACTTTGTCAACCAGACCAGAGTACCCTGTCCAGTTGTTTCTTGAACACCTCCAGGGGTGGTGGTTCCACCACCCCGCTGTGCAGCCCACTCTAATGCTTAACAACCCTTTCTGTGAAGAAATTCTTGCTGAACCTCCCCTGGGGCAGCTTGAGGCTATCTCCTCTCATCCTATTCCTGGTTTCCTGGGAGGAGAGTTTATCTGTCCTCTCAGCTTTGTGCAGATGTTCCACTCCGCATAAGGCTGCAAAAATACCAGGAAAGCTTGTTCTGCTGGGCTAGGGCTCCACACCAACCTCTCCTGTTAGGCAGCAGCAAGGTCTCTGGCCATGCTGAAGGTGTCTGGCCTTGCAGCTGGTGCTCTGTGGTACTGTGGCAGTGTCCGCTCTCTCTGTAGGTCCAGGTGGTCCTTATGATAATCTCCTTACTCAGAAACAACTAAACATTTCGGTATGTGTGGCCAGCTAACAGGCCTTTTTAAAGGTGCAGTAGCAGCAGACAGGAATGACCCACAAGTCAGGGCTCCTGAAATCTGTGTCATTCTTCTGGAGGGTCAGTAATTTTCTAACAGTTTTCATTCTGACTCAAGAAAAACACGAGGGTGGTTGTTCCAGCACAGCTGGTTTGTTTGTGTCCCTGTGCCTTTGGCTGGCTTACTGCCACAGAGTCCCTGTGGAGTTTCTGGTTCTCACAAATGCCTCTTTGGAAGTTTTGGATTGGGGAGTGACAGGGATCAGAGTTGAAATAGCAAGTTGCATCTGAATTGTGTGTGAATGTTGAGCTCTCTTGCCATCCACGTGCTGGTGTTACTTCCCAGCTGAAGTTTGTGCATAAAGGAAGAGCAAGGCAGGTCTTTTTTAAGGAAGCAGAATCTAACCACAGGAGTGCTTCAGATGGGTCTAGCTGGGGCACCTGACCCTTAATTTAGCTTAACTCAGTGCTGTTTAGTTGAAATAACATTTCTTTCTGGTTTGAGCTGACTTAGCTTGATGCTCCTAGTACCCTAAAGGGGAGATCTGTTCCTGTCTGTTCAGTTCAGCTGGTGTAAGATGTTCCATGCACCATGTGGATAAACACTTAAAACAGTTTCTAGTTGATATTTAACTTTTCTTATTTTCCAATTCTGGTTTAAATAAAATGGGATTTTGGAAACTAATTTTTTTTTCTTTGTAGTTCTTTTCAGGTTTAAAATTTGACCCATTTCTTGTTCATTTTAATCAGATGAAGGAATTATTTAGGACTTTTTTCTTTTTTTCCCAGAGGTTAAAATAATTAACTGAGTAAGGTTTTGCAATGAATAATCTCTTCCTGAAGAATTCAAATGCTAATTAATAACTCTCTAACAGAGTTACCCACCTGAAATGATTCAGGTATTGGGTGTAATTAAAGTATATGACTAAACTGTAAAATGTATGATTAAATTGTAAAGCATATGATTAAACTGTAAAATCATGATCTTCTTGACAATCTCTGTAATCCAACTTTTGAGTCATATGTGCAAGGCCATTTATTTAGCATGCTAGCTCAGCCTGCAGTAAAATTAAGTTAATCAGGTAGGGAAGTAACCAAATGTTCGCAGTAGAATAGCAGGGCTTTGTGTCCAAAAGCAAATGGATTCCAACTGTCCCTTTCCAGTGCAGGAGGGATGGGGGTGAGAAAGGGTCTAAATGCTACTGTTGCAGGCCTAATGTTTTTGGAGCACTAAAACTCTCCCTGTGTGGTGACCACAGAGTGTGACACTGATATCAAAGTTGTTGTGAACTAAGTGGGCATGACAAACTGAAGGAACTGATTTGTCAGCTCTTCCCCTTCCTTTGCCACCATCCAGCACTGGTTGATGCACTGGCACTGAATAAACGGTGATACAAGGTGGAGCAGACACCACCTGGAGAAGGCACCAGTAATTCTGAACAGATTAGCCAAAATCACCTAGCAGATGAATGAAGGCTGCTGCCAAGGTGGAAACTTCTCATTATGCACCTGGCAAAGCTTGGTAGCTTAGTCATTGGTAATTTTTTCAAGTATGTTTTTTTTTCTCCCTCCCTCCCTTGTGTGCCTTTGGCTTTTGAAAACAGATTTATGCAAAGTGACTGTTGTTACTGATGCTTGTAGGAGGGTGGGAGAGGCACCTTTCTCCATGACTTTGTGAAATCCTGAGTGTACCCTGAGCAGAAAAATGCCACCTTGCTATTCCTTACCCACGTCAAGGCAATTTTCTGTAGTTTCTTTAAATGCTCTCCTCTCATGTAACCACAGTAACAGTCCTTTTACCTTTACGCAAAAGCCATTAGTTAATAGAAAGCTAATGAGTGAGTTTGCAAGTGGAAACTACAGTCTGGTTTCTTAGAGAAAGTTTTATGATGTAACAGCCTGTACCGAAACTGGGTGATTACTTCTGGTCTTATCTGAAAGAAACCTATAAACAACATGAGGCATTTGCAGGCCTGTCCTGTAATTAGGTTGTAGAGAGATTTAAGTCATCTTGGAGAGGGATACATGCTGATAGGTAGTCAAAAACAACAGTGGCTTCCTCCTCAAGGGTTCTAGGTTTTGAAATTACCCTGATTTGAAAGCAGTCTTCTGGGAGTTTGTGAGCAGTGGCAGCAAGTATTTCTGTAGCCACCCCTGTGGCTCAAGGCAGTGGGAAGAAGTGTCCTCTGCTTCCCTGGGGGACTGCCTGGGGCTTCAGGGTGCAAAATGTGCTGTGGTGACAGCTGAGTCTTGGATTGAGATCCTTATTTTCAGGTGCCCTGGTGTGGCTGGCTAGCCTGGTGTTCACGTTTGTTTGTTTTAGCAAACTTTATATGGTTGTAGTTCTCTGAACTTGCCCTTATCTGCTGTGCATCAGAGTACTGTGTACTCTGTCCGTGCTCCCTCCGTTCACTCCCTATGCTCCAGTCACACCAGCCCAGCTGTGGAGGTGGTTTCCTGGGTTTCCCCATGCTGCTGGAATTTCCCTTTGCCTGTTGAAGGCTTATTGTGGGCCACAGACAGGCTCTGGGGACTGAAAGATTATCAAGTGCCTTTCTGATCTGAAAAGATTTTCCTTCTTGGGGATAACGGTTGAATGAGTGATGGTGCATGATTTGCTCCTGGTGGAAAGCTGAAGAATCATGGAATTGTTAAGGTTAGAAAAGACCTTTAAGATCATCAAGTCCAACTCTCAGGCCAGCACCGCCACAGTGTTCACCACAAAACCATGTCTTCAAGTGCCACCTCTACATGCTTTTTAAACACTTCCACAGATAGTGACTCCACCATCACCCTGGGAAGCCTGTTCCAGTGCTTTACAGCCCTTACATTTTTTTCCTAATATTTCATCTGAAGCTCCCCTGGTGCAACTTGAGGCCACATCTGGTCCTGTCACTTGTCATCTGGGAGAACAGGTTGACCTGCACCTGGCTCCAGCCTCCTTCAAACAGTCATAGAGAGTGAGAAGGTCCCCCGTAAGCCTCCTTTTTTCCAGGCTGAAGACCCCCAGCTCCCTCAGCTGCTCCTCACCAGACTTGTGCTCCAGACCCTTCCCCAGCCCTGTTGCCCTTTGTTTGCCCCACTGTACAACACGCAGGTACTGCAGCAGGAACTTAGAGCCTCCCTGGTTTCTAATAAATAGCTTTGGTAAGGAAGAATTTGTGTATGGAAACAAAACATGTAGGGAAAACAGGAATTTCAGTTCATAATGGATCAGTTTCCAGAATTCAAACATAAACACCTTCCCAAAGGTTTGAAGGAAAGTAGCAAAACTTTTAGAGGAGTCTGGCCAAAAATGGACTGTGCATGACCGCACACACTTAGCAGACTGGCAGCCTCAGGAAACTCAACTGTGTTCTTGATTTCAGAACAGCCATTCTAAATAACTCTCAGACTAAACTGAAGTAGTCTGTGGCTTTGTAAAATGGGAAGGGTTTGGTGGCTCAGGGGACTGATGCTAAAAGTGGCACGTTTCGTTTCAAGTTTCAGGGGGAAGGAAGCATGCTCTTGGTCTGCAAGTGAACAGAATTCAACCCTAAGCAAATAATGCTACAATCTTGTGGGTAGTTAGTTGCTTCATGTTAAGTCTGGTCTGATTGAATTCTCAGACAGTCCAGATCTGTGGTATCCATATTTCCAGCTCTTATTTCTGGGAAATTTTGTGTTTGCCATCTGCTTAATTTCCTTTAGTGAAGGCAATGCAAGAATGAGAAGGATGTTTGTACACAGGTTCCAGAGGGACATTGTGTCACTGCTGCCTGTGGAGTCAGTGTTAGGCAGTTCAGCATGACATCTGTATGTAATCTTCAGTAGTGGGCCCTCATCCCAGTCTTTTAAAACATGGTTTATTCTGTGTGAGATAACTTTTGTGGCAGATTGAGCATTTAGCTTTTCAAGAGAACGCTGCTGTCTGGCAGGGCAGTGCCTTTCATTTGCTTTCTTCCTGTTGAAAAGACTCTTGGCATAGGGAAGAATTTCTTCCCTCTAAACCCCTAGCAAGTGTTACCAGCCCCACCTATCCCTGTCTTGCGTGTCCTAAGCCCTCCTGGGATTGAGTTCTGCAGATCTGACACTGTGACATCTCAGGAAGCACAGCCTGAGCAGCATGAGGTGTATCCCCTCCTTTGCCTGGCCTCGTGCTCATGGGTGAGACTTATTCCTTGTGACTGGTGGTATGTGGAGGTCTCATGCCCTTTGATGAAGCTTCTGGAATGAGACCAAAAAGCCATTGTTCCTTTTTGTAAAGTCCTTCTGACAGCTCCCACAAAAGTTCTTCTTTTTCTCAATTCCTTTTTTTGCTTTTCTGAGAGTTTCCACTGCTCTTTATCTTCCAGTTCCCACAAAATGTTTTTATTTTTTTTCTTCTTTTGGTGACTAAATAATTATTTTCAAGAATAAAGGTATCTTCTTTCAAGAGATTAGTTATGTGAAAAAGGCATAGGTGTGTGAGACTTTACCTTTTAGGAAACTGTAGCCTCAAAGAAGTAGCTCCCAAGTGACAATGCAGGAAGAGACAAGCATTCATTCAGCTGAATCTATGTCATGTATTTTTTTTCTTATTTTGGAAGCAGTTCCTGCCTGAACATCTGCTTCTAGTACTCTCTGTACAATGGTTTATTTTACTGTTGTTTAACATACAAAGGCATGGTAAGCTAGAATGTTACCATGGAAATAAGGAATTAAATTTTTTTCTTCATTGAGGGCTTTTTTCCTCTGTCATCTGCTCAAACCTACCCTTAAATCAGTGGTATTACCTGACTCTGGAGCACTCAACCACCAAGCAGCTAAGATGATCATTAGATTAAATTATGTGAAGAGTTCTAGGGGCATGATTAAATTAACTGATATCAGTAAAAATGTTTGGACTAATACAACACTGACCAACACTAATACTTCTAAAGTGGATGATCTGGAGATATATAAATGAGACCTGGTTTGGAAGAGTGATGATCCAGTTTGGGTTACCAGCACCACTGCGGAGGAGAGAGTTCAGCTTCTGTGCAAGTGGGTGCCTACATATTGCAATAATCTCTGAAATGATTACTTAGCCCTCTTACTGCCTGTGATGTGTGTTAAGTTCTTGTTAGATACAAACTGGGGAGAAACTTATTGGAGTAGGAGAGAAGATGGGTGAAATAAAAATACCTCACTGCCTTTCCTCGGGCCCTCTCAGGTACCTACACATTTATTATGCATTAATTATGTCTAGTGGTAGGAATCTCTGAATGTAGCTCCTCATAAGTCAGATACAGGCAAGAAGGACCAAAATGGATTGAAATAGGTGGGAAGTTCTTTCCACAGTATGGGTGTGGTTGGCAGGTATTTCTCCTTGCTCTTTGTCTCATGGCCTTTCCCTTCCACTACAGTTATTACTTGCCTTAAAGGGTTTTGTGCCATCTGGATTAGAGATTGTGTGAAATAATACTGTCTCATTAAAGATGAGGATTGCAGCCTAATCCTGTTGTTAGTCTGTTACTTGCAGAAACCTCCCTACACAAAAATGTCTCCACCTAAATTTCTGCAAATTGTTTGCAGCTCCATTGTTCAGCTGGCAGAGCTCCTCAATTTTCATTGGAAATCTGACGATTATTTGAGCTCTTCCTTTGTTACTAAGCTCCCACAGAGGGACAAGGAGTCCCTGGTATGTGCACAGCTACATGTGTACAAGGCTGGTTCAGGCTTCTTGGAAAAACAGGGTAAAGAGTGTACTGCTGCTAGGAATCATGGAAAGGGCAGAGCAGGGCTAAGTGGCTGCCAGAGAGGTGGCACAGGGTGCTCCCTCTTGCCAAGGAGGGATGAGCATCACAGAAGCAGCAGCTGCCTCTTGCTTTCCAAGTCCAGCCAGACTCCAGCCCTCTGGTTCAGCCAGGCTCTGTGATTTAAGTGGGAGTATGTTTTGGCTGCATTTCCTGGAAATGCTGAAAGCAGGCATGTTGTCTGACCTCAGCTCTCTGCCCAACACTTGGGATGTCTCAACAGCCTTGGTTTCTTCCACTGCTTACAGCTGCTAAGTGTCTAAAAGCTCATAAATATGATTCCTTTTGTCTTTGGTCTCTGTCTTGACTGTCCAGTGTCATGACAGAGTGCAGCTGAAGCACCATAAAACTTAAAGAGGATGTAACTTGACAATAATTGAGTTACTGAACACTAAGTAAGAACCCAAAGCCAGGCTGAATGGGGCTCTGAGCAACCCAGTCTAGTGGAAGGTGTCTCTGCCCATGAAGAGGGATTGGAATGAGATGATTTTTAAGATCCATTAAACCCCAGACCATCCTATGAACAGTATTGAGCTGTTGAGATTGTAAAGCTCCAAAATGATCCATTTTACAAGTGTGGCTTTTTTCCTCTCCAGTCTGCAGTTATCTTTCCCACTGAGCCAGGATTATAAAACCCCCTTGGTAAATGTTATCAGCACAAAGAAGGAAAGAGGAAAACTCCCTCCCTTGGAAGTTTTGAATTCAGGTAGTGGATATAGCCTAATCACAAGGGAGAGGGAGAAAGGGAAATTCTGGGGGAATTTCCTAGGAAGCAGAAGGGAAAGTCTTCCTGGCTCAAGAGACTGCTTTGAGCCGACAACAGTCAATAAAATATATTTATTACTTTTGCTTGATGCCTTATCTAGGAGGAAGTGTAACACGCTAATGCCAGAGAATTTCTATTCTCCAAAATGACTTTCCAGCCCAGTACTGTGAGAGCAGGGAAAATCCTGACCTGCAGATGTTTATTTTTGCTAGCAACAGGCTCCAGGATTACCAGTTTCTTTTCTGTTTTGTGATTCCTCTCTTCCCTTAGCTATTTTTTATTTGCATAATGTCTCAAAAAGAGTTTCTTTCTACAAGATGCTGTTGTTAGTGATACATATAACAGTCCCACCTTGGCTCAACAGTCAGTTTATTTTTTCCTCTCTTGGACCTGTTAGGACAACATATCTCATCCCTTAATTGTAATGCCAGAATCAGCTGGATTTATATTTCCTGCCAGGAGAGAAGAGGAAGAAAGTTGGACCAAGTTCAGAAGATGTTTTTGTTCTATAGGAGGGAGTTAAGTAGTCATCAACAATTGACGAGCCTCACAGGTAAATGAGGCTAATTAGCAGCATATGCTGTTGAAGCTGCTGCGCTGGATGTGGAAATGCTGGGAATGGTCGGTCTGAAAATGGAAGTTCAGGGTGCCATGGTGAGAGGAGAGAAAGAAACTGAGATTAATCAAGGCTGGTGTAACTTGTCTTGGCTCTTCCCTGGAGAATGATGTTCACTGGGGACTGAACTGACAGAGTCCCACACCAGGCACCTTGCTGGGGGGTTGTACACCTGGAAGATAAACCCTGACAACAGCAAGAGAAACCACCTGAGTCACATCCTGGGGTTTTCTCTCAGCTACGAGACGCAGTTGTTTGAACATGTTTATAAGCAACTGTTCATCATCTAGTTTTTATAGACCTGGAACAAATCCTGGGGCCGATCAATGACATTAATTAGTTCGCTGATGTCAGAGCTACTGAACTAAAAGCAGCTGGTCTCTGCTTGAGCTGGTCTCTTGAGGATCATTGCTCTCTTAAAGCAAAAGTGAAGGTGTCTGGGTTTTATTTGTGGTTTGTTTGCTCACAATTCTTTTAAACAGACCTGCAACTGCAGTGTGTGAGAACTTTTCAAGGGGGGAGGAACTGTTTATAGAATAACTTTTCCAAAGTAATTCATAGCATGTACACCACATGTAACACACCAGTACCACAGTACCACTGGTGTGTTAGTGAATTATCTCTGATATTTCTGCAGATTCTGGTGGCACCTTTCTTTATAAAAGGAAAAAATCAGATGAGTAAGTAATTAAGAAATGGAAAAGCTATTCCCTTCTCCAGGAGCCCAGCTTGGCTTTTTCCATAGATGCCCATTGTAAAGTACAAAGTACTCATGGAATACTCTGTACTAGTAAAAAGATGAAGTCTTAGTGGTTCAAGGACTCTTGAACCAGTGACAAAAATAAGACTGAGAGTTGCCAGATAATGCAGGCTTAAACCTGACCCCTTCCTCCCCATGGAATTGCCTTCCCAATGCTTGCTTTTTGAAAACATTTGTGAAGCTGAAGCCTACGCAGTCTTTTAAACCTAGCTGCTCTGGTATAGGAGCAGGAAGCTTCCAGTTGTATGGCTATGTTGCAACCATGGGAATATTAATGTCCAATTAATTTCTGTCTGTCAGAGATAGGTACAAACATGATCCTAAGCACGGGCCCCTAAAAATGCCTGTAAGCACTTCATGCTTCTTTTGCTAACCAGTAAATAATTGTTCTAAGTGGAGAACAGTCACAGAGAGGTATTTTGCCCAGGTGCTGAAGGACTGTAGACTTTTGGCTTGATAACTGAGGTGGATGTATTTTTTTTGTCTGGAGAAGAGCTCTGTAACAGTCAATTTGTGTAAGTAGAAGAAGGAAGAGTGGGGATCATAAGCCCTTCCTTCAGGCCCCATACTCTGGAACGTTTCTTAGTGTTCTTAAAGCTTTCAGATCTTTTTGATGCTTGGTTCAGATTTAGTTCAGCCAAATGATTTTCTGTCTGGAGAACCCATCTCTCGAGCATTGTGTAAGCATGATCAGATCTTGTCTCATTCTTGTCCCACCAGCAAACAAGCAGTTTCTGTTACTAGTGCTATTGCACTAATAGCATTTTTTTTATCCCTGACTGTAATCACAGCCACACAGGGAGGTACTGGCTGCTTCTCAAAGTAAAAAGCTTGGGGTTTGGCAGCAAAGCAAGGAACCCCTCCTTTGTTTTGAACCTCTCTGAAAGACCACTTGTGTTTGCATCCTGCTTACGGGTTTCTATTCAGAACCATGGCACAAAAAAGAGGTGGCATCTTCCCCCTTACCCTTTTCTGATTACAGTGTCCTGTTCTTCCTATGGCTGTGTGCATGTAAGTTAATTTTCATGTTGCTTGCTCTCTCCTTTAGGTCTATGTGGGGACCTACTGCAAGTTGTCTCGTTGTTATCTGTGCATGTATCTTCATGGGGGAAGGGGTGTGTGTTACTTTTGCTTTTTCTGTGGTGGTTCTGTGCCTTGACTTTCCTGTTGGAGACTGTAACACTTCAGCAGGATTTTTTGGTGAATGATCTTTTAAATGAAAGCTGTACTTGGTTGAAGTGTTGCTCTTCTAGAATTGGAAGATGACCAACAGCTCTGGTCTTAAAAAATGCAAACCCAGCTCCTCCCATTCCTTCTCTTCCCCTTTCCCCCAGTGGACAGTAGAAGGTCTCTTCTCCCAGAAGAAAGCAAAAGAACAGTGTAAGATGGAAGCCACAACTTCTTATGCTGCCCCATTTCCTACTGCAATTTCTTCTTGTGATTTCCCTTTCCTATTGCAAATTAGCACTGGCAGCCTTGCAAGCCCTTTTCTGGGATAACTAGGACACAGAGAATACAAAATCCAGCTACAACAGCATTACAGATGGTTTTACAAAGGATGACTTTAGAACTGAGAGACAGCAGCATACGACACAGGAATGCTTTGCATTGGATGTTGTATTCCCTAATGGACTGGTTGTGTCAAGGGAAGGCAAACTGTTGTTCCATAACTGCTGGGAGAAAAGTGCACAGAAGTGCATGGAAAGGGAAAATGAATTCTGGCATGGGTTCTCTGATGTCTCCTTTTGCCCTCTAACACCAATTCCCTGAACTCAAGAGTCCATGACTTTACATGACTGTCTTGGTTTTTTCTTTTCTCTCACTTTGAGAAGAGAATCTCCTGTGTTTGTTTTTCTTTTTTTAATTTTCTTATTTTTGCAAGGGTTGTCAAAGGGCTACAAGGGATGTTGGGGAGAAGAGGGAGGAATTAAGCAGGTGCTTTGCTTGATCCCACAAACCTTTCTTTTCTTATGAAACCAGGTTGTGAACTTGTTAATTGTATCTTTGTACAATTGGCTGGTGCTGATCTTTGAGTTGTGATAGAACAGGAAAATTAAGCCAGTCCTTGAACTTAACAACTAAAGATGACAACCCAATATGTATATTTATTATTGTTTCCAGGAAGTAGGGGGAGATGTAAGTCCTAAAAGTTACTGACTTTATTTAAAAAGTCTTTAGTTTGCTCTTCTAAGGTGAAATGGTTCAGTGAGAATGGAGCTCTGGTAATAAATTGTCTCATTTCTTCAGAGAATGCTTATTTCAGTTGTAGACACATAACCCTTTCAGCAGTATGTTTCATATCAGAGAGCATGATACTTTTCATCTGAAAGTGGGACACAGCTGAAAGTAGGCTGGAGAGTTAATATCTGAAAGCAGCCAGATGGTGTCAAGCTCATAAATTCTGCCCAGATGTCTTGTGTTGCAATAGCATCCGGTGGTCACTTGGTAGTGGACAGTAGGGTCATCCTGAGAGACCATAGGGTCATCCTGAGAGACCATAGGGTCATCCTGGCCTGTGGAGGCCCCTTTAGACATGGCCCTGGGCCCAAACAAAGTACCTCAGCACTGAGTCACTGGCTCAACTGTGTGCGACTCTGCTGTAAAGGAAACTTGCTGGCTACATAGGCAGCTGCATCTACAGCAGGGAAGTGGCATATGGGTAGCTGATGTCTTTTGTTTTCTGTATTCTAGAGTGCACCAAACTAAACCTTTGTCAGTGTCAGAGATGCCAAACAGGACTTTTGTATGCTTATGCTGTTTGGAGCATGTTGGTAAGTAATGACTCGAAAAGAAAGAGCAGCAGTTTGTGCAGAACCACAAGGTTTCATGCTATGAAAGATCAGCCTGACCTCTTTGTGGTTCTATGTTTTCAATGTAGGAAATCCCCCTGTGAAAGTTCTAGGTGAACTTAGTTTGCAGCCTAATTTCAACTAGCCCCGAAGTGGAAGTTGAGGGTGTGAAATGCATGGCCCAGATAAGGCTTGAAAATTCAACAGAGCATTGCACTGATCCACAGCTGGGTCTTTAGAACTTGCCTTCCTCCAAATGACTGAGCCCTTTCCTTTCCAAAACAGCAACATTTGCCTTCGCTAGTGTTGTTGAGAGGTCTTGACAGTGCTCTGGCTGAAGCACTGCTCGTGTGACATCTCCCTGCACCCAGCACACAGCCTTACCCCCCTTGAACTCCTGCTCTTTCCTTTCCACTGATTAACACCCAGCGAAATACCTTCTGATGCCATCTGATACCAGGTGTTCTTTTTCCCTAGGATGATCCAGGCCCAACTGGATCTGCTTCTGCAGGGGTGGGGACAGGTTGCAGCTTCACGGTTGTGATCTGGTATCTCTGGGTAGCTGCAGGAGCTGTTTCAGTCTCTGCAGTGCCACAGACACAAAGCTCCTCTGCACAGCAGCAAGTGCCTGGGGCACATCTGCTTTGGCACCCTCTGAGCTCTTGGCTGGAGTAGTGCACAAGTGATGAGGTTTTGCATCACCCAGATAACAACTGCTCTTTGGAAATCCAGGAAAAAGTGGGTGGGAGCATTACAGTGATAAGGTCTGTGCGGCTGATTTTGGAAACACTGTTAAATATGTGTATCATACAGCAGCAAATTGCTAGTTGGGTGCATGATCTGCCTTGGAGCATAAAGGGCAGAAATATGCGCTGGTTGTTCCAGCCATGTCAAAAATAAGGGTGTGTGTGACTGGAAATCTCTAATCTCACCTAACAAGTCGGAATCCTTGGATACCTTTTCCTGGGATATCAGAGAACCAATGTAATTTATGAGGCCATCCATAACTGAGCAGATGGCTATGGCTGAGCAGTGGCAGGGCCAGCCTTCTCAAATGTTTCTCTGTTCACATTTCCTGGAGTTATGACATAAATGTTGCACATCCAAGTTGTGATAACTTTTACACTGGTTACTCTCAAGCTTCTCTGATAGTCTCTGCTTTAGTGATCTCCTAAGGTGCAAATACACCCAAATCAGAGACAGGATCTGAGCTTTCTCTCATATCATACACACTGAGAACTGTTAATACCAGTGATTAGCCCTGCTTTCCATGCGACCAAGACATGTGAAATATCAGCTGAAGGAACTATCTCTATATGTGTGAGAGATCATTGTTTATCTTTGTGTTTCTCTAGTTAAGAATGCCTGCTGCACTTTCCTTAGAAAAGACTACCTCCTTTTATTCAGTTGTTGCACAAATTGTTTAAAATCATAGGCCAAATACTTTATTATTTGTGCAGGGCAGAGGCAGGACCCTATCTGGTTAGGCTCTTTTGGCATCTCGTAGTGTGCTGTGTGTATTTTGTTTGGATGGAAGGGATGTCCTTACTTTCATGTCTCAAAGTACTTATCAGTGTGTTTCCACTACAGTTAAACCCTCCTAAAACACAGTATTATTCAAGGCACAGCTGTTGCTGCTAGAGTAAACAACTGATTTTTCTGCTTTGCCATCACATTCTAGGGAAGTAGACACTTCCAGGGAGATGTTTAACAAAGCTGTATCCAGGAGGATTTTTGTCATTGCGATGTCCTACTTTTAGTCTCGACAGAGGTAGCAACATAGTGGGTCTTCCTATGGCTGGGCAGAGATGTTTGCCCCCAGCCAGCCCTATTCCTACAGCTGGACTGTCTGAATTCACATCCTCTCTTGCCACCAGTGCTTCACAAAAGCTCATCTTTTCGATGTGCCCAAAGCTTGAGTTCTGAGTATTCGTGGTAACAGAATGTCAGACTTGGTGCTTCAGCAATGACTCAACTTGGAGTGAAAACTGCACACAAACTTTGATTTGGAAAGGCAGGATTCCTGCTCCAATTTGTCTTTGCTTACTGGTAAAAAGAGCTGATGCATTCAATGAGAATTTGTGCTGAATTGATCCTTGATGGGAATGTGACAATTACCTACCTCTTACTCAAACTGCACCTTGTAACTTCAGCTGGGGTGGTGGGGAGGAGTGTAAGGTGGGACTTCTGTGCAACCTACTGCATCCGTAACTCTCAGAGGAAAAGGGATGTGATGTCCCCAGATGGGAAAGTACCAAGCGCTAATTGATTAGGTATGGCATTGTGCATATTTTACAGGCAGCTGCCAAACATCTTGAGACCTCATTATAATGCAGGCAAACAAAGTATTGTGTTTGGATCTTTAGAGCACTATGGAATGGTGTTAAACATTACAGCTGCCCTTTTTGCACACACAAACGTCCATTTGTGAGAATATGTAATGGAACAAGATTATTTTTCCCCTCCCCTTGCTGACAATTTTCCACAAATGTAACTAGTAATTATTAGGTATGATTGGGCCTGTGCTTTTAACTGACAGATATTAAACAAAGTAGTAGCCTATGGGTTCAACCCAAGGGAGAAATGATTTGTAGGAAGCACTCAAGGCATGTGAAGTTTACATGACTTGGTTTTGAAGCATTTCCTCAGAGCACTCACAGAAATCTTCTCTAGATGCTAACATGCTGATCTGATACTTGCAGTTCAAAGCCCTTACATTCCTCTCCTGCTACCAGATGGGATTTGAAGAGCCTTGTTAAATTTGTATCTTACAATGCTCCAGACTGTGAGGAACTCAAACCTGACCTCGGTACTTCTAGGACTGTTTATTTAGAGGACTGAACTAAGAGTGTTACATGTTGGCCTTTTTATAGCCATTCAAGCTGTAAACCATCATTTGGGAGATTGAGTTGGCAGCTGCAGGACAATGAACACCTCAGAAACCTAACACAGGTTTCAGAAATTGAAGCAACCCTATTTCAGTGCAGTTTTTCAGGGATGGCAAAATGTCTGGGCCTTGCAGTCCCCCGGGTTCTGGAGCCACCTGAGATGAAAGACCTGCCCTGGCCTAACCAGGGTAAGATATGGGGTATCTTTGATCCACACCTTGCTGGTAGGGAGTCAATGGTGGCCTTGCCATGACTTGTGTTACCTCACTGAGCTCTGTTTCTTACAGCTGCTTCATTCCAAAATCTCTGCACCATGGACTGCAAATGCAAGGTGGCTTGGAGCTGGAGTTTACACCCCCTGGAGATGACATCAGGACTCTTTCTGAGTGGGAGCTTGTTCATCCATGTCTCAACATAGAAGAGTAAGAGAAAATAGGAACCAAGATAATAAAACTGAATTTTAACCAAGGATATCCTAAGTTAGATCCTTCTCTCCCTTTCTGAGGTGTGGGACACATCTGTAGCTGGGCTGAGCCCAGGGACATGCTGGCATGTCAAGCCAGCACAGCTGCCCTGACTTAGATCAGCTCGTACAGGTCACTTTGCATCTGAATTGGGTTGTTCAACTTCAACGCAAGCAGTATTTGGAAAACACCTGTAATACAGTGGCTTCATTACGTGACCACAATGAAAACTGTAGCTGCAGTGAGGCTCTCAAAAGGTGAAATTACTGTGTGGAGGATAATCTTTGAGGACAGAAGTTTCCCGTGAGGAAATTCAAAGATCCCCTAGACCTACTGTCGCCCTGAGTTTTGCAGTCTTTCTATGTTTTCATTCCTGTAGTAGAATTTCCCAGGCACTTTACTGTAAGCATCAGGCATGTTTACCTACCAATATCTATTATTATCATTCTTTTTGTTAGGTGGAGAATTATGATAGAGTTTTGGTCTGACCAGTGTCATGGAGAGGTGGTAACCCCATCCTCCAATCCATGGTTGTCTCTAAAAAGATAAATAACTGACAAAATAAAGAGCTGGGCCGGTCTTCTTCCTTCTTCTTGCCCTACCTTGGCCCTTCTTGCTCTCTCTCTTTTGGCCCAGGCCCTATCCTGACAGAACGGTGTCTGCGTGGTTCTTTCGTGTCTGAGTACTACAGCCTACCATACAACCCTGGTAGCTCTTTAATTAGGTATTTTGCTTTTTGGTTTGAGAATATTAAGGTTCATCCAGGCAGCTCTATCCTCGTGTTTGTGCTCAGCAAGGCACTGCTGCTTTCCTTGGCATTAATAGATCGCAGGTGTGGGCCCAAGCAATGTTTATGAAATTGGGCTTCCCCAGGGTACACTTGTTGGATGGATGACAACACTCTAGTACAAATCAATCTACAGTCACTCTTTTCTGCCTCATTCCTCTGTGGTGAGTGAAAGATTGGGGGAGGATGCAGTAAAACGTGCTACAGCACAGGGACTTAAATGAGTCTTAGTCATGGATGAAATGAAATGCTGACCCCTGACTCTCTAGCTTGGCACAGCTTCTTGTAGAGGGGACCTTTCCAAGAAAACCTTTTAGCCCTAAAGCTTTTAGCTTCATGCCCCCCTCCCCTTTCCCAGCAGAGAGCTTACAGAGTACAAAAGATGCAACAAAACATGGGAACCCCAGGGAGCTTTCACTCCCATCCTCACATGTTGTTTCAGACTTTCTTGTCAAGAAAAATTCCTTCCTCATCTTAAACAAACAAAAAATCAATCCATAAAAGAATATGGATTTTGTTACAGGAGACAGTAGAAGCTCTAATAGATTCTACTCTATAGGTCCTATAACTATGGGGCTTTAGATTCATTCAGGATCATACTCTGCTTTCAAAAATCTCTGAGAAATACAGGTACAATGCTACCTATAGTCCTGCCAGCTGCCAGGAAAGCTTAGCTCGCATCCTGAGTCTTCAGAAACATCGCTATGGGTGACTGAGTGAGGAGTGTATGGGAGTGAATTAACCATGGAATGGCCCTTGCCTTGCTGGATCTGTGGTAGAGCTGGAAAAGAGGTGACACTCCTGTTGCCATTTCTTCTCACCTCTCGGGTTTCTCAAATGCTTCTAGGCATCTCCTTTTCCCCCCTCATCATTTCTATTGCTATTTAAAGAAAATGTCATCCTCTAGATACTAAAATGCATTTGGGTAAGAGGAGCAACCAAGTTTAAGGTGGTCTACCTCAATGGGGGAAATACATGGGGTTCTGTATGCTCTTCCCTTTCCTGATGTCAAAATAAGTCAGTCCTCTTTGGAGAAACAATGGGAAGGACCTGCTTGGCCCTAGTTCTGATTTCTCTCTGTGGTGACAGCAATCACTGGCCTGGCAAGACTACTGATAAAGGAGCTGAAAGCAAATTTGTTTTTACGAGAAACTTCTGGTTCAGAACTTAAGCATGTGCCAATGTAGAACATGGGGAGCTCAGATGTTAGAAGAGAAGCCAGAGTTGGAGATTACACTTAAATGCACTTAGCTGAGAAACGTGTTTGGACTCTACAACTAATTGACTATATTCATAAACTGATGGGAGGCAAAAAAAAAAAAAAAATTTGAGCAAACAGCAGTCTCCTTCATCTCATTTAGCCTGGTCTTTTCAGCTGCCTTGCAAGGAAACTGCAAGTGGAGTAAAATAATTTGGGAAACGGCATGATAACATATGCATGAGGTAGTGTGAGAGGAAAATACATGCAAAACTAAGTTGTGGAAATAATTTCAAAAATTAGAACCCTCTAGATTATAACCCATCATAGTTATCTAGATGAATAATCTGCCTGTTGTCTCTACCTTCCCCATTCTTTAATAAAGTTGCATTCTTCAACTACACCAAGCAAAATCTGAATTACACCACTCACCAGGGTCTTTTTTTTATAGAACAGAAGTGAATTTGGAATGAAACTTTGGGTATGGGGGAGATGCAATTAATAACTCCACTTCAGCAGATGGAATTCATGCCTGTGCAATGCTAGACTAAGACAGTGGCACTTCTCTGGTCCCTGTTAGCACAGGCACCTCTGCGCCATACCTTGCTGTGGGGTTAGGCTGTGCCTCAAGGTGTTGAGGTGCTGTTTTAAAAGCATATGAGCAGATGTGAACTGAAATCAGTGACTGGGAGTCTCTGAGGCTCAGGCTGCTGTGGAAAAATATGGCTGCAGGTGAATGTATTCATTCATGTGTATATGTTGTGAATGAATACATTCACAACATATACACATCCCCAAATGGTCTGAAAATTCAGTGTTCAGTGAGATTCATTCAGTAAGTATGTTCAGGTTCAGCATGTGTGTTTACATGTAATGGATCATTGCAGAAAAGTATCTCATTGCTCAGAGGACAGTTTACATACATTTTCCTCTCCTCCCCTTATTCCTCTCACCTGCTGAACCAAAGCTCAGTCATTGACAGGTGCGTGCTGTGTCCTGTCACCTGGATGTTTAGGAATGCTCAGCTTCCACAGGGGGCAGTTGCTTTATAGGCTCCTCATCCTGAGAGGGAGGGAAGGCTGTAACACAGTTCAGAAAAGCAATGTGAGAGGGGTGTGAAAGACAAATGAGCTCAGCTTTTTCAAAGTATTCTGAAGTGCTTATCATAGAAGCATAGAATGTGGTGGAAGTGACCCTGAAAGATCATCTTGTTCCAAATCCCCCTGCCATGGGCAAGGACATCTTCTTCTAGACCAGGTTGCTCAGAGCCACATCCAGCCTGGCCTGGATGCTTCCAGGGATGGGGCATCCACAACTTCTCCGGGCAAACCAGTCCAGTGCCTCACCACACTCACAGTAAAGAATTCCTTCCTTATGTGCAATGTACTTCTACCCTTTTTCAGTTTAAAATTATTGTCATTTGTCCTGTCACTACAGGCCCTGGTAAAAAGTCTCTTTCTTACCAGCCCCTGAAAGGCCCCTCTGAGGTCTCCATGGAGACTTCTCCAGGCTGAACCACCTCAGCTTTCCCAGCCTGCGTTCAGAGGAGAGGTGTTCCAGCACTGACCATTGTTGTGGACTTCTTCTGGATCTGCTCCAACAGGTCTCTGTTTTATGTTAGCAATAAACTGTAGATGCCATTTACTGTGATAAGGTGGGAAAATCCAAAAAGCCCCTTGAAGAGCTGACTGCACCTGTGTGTGTGGCTTGGTGGTGGTTTGATTGTCTTGGTTTTTTTTAAAGAATGTAAAGTTCTTTTCTTTTGTAGAGGGAAATGTTCTCCCACTCATCCCTCATACACCCCCAACCACTGAGTGGCTTCTCACGGGATAAAATGTCCAGAACTGGTGACTGTTCTACTAAAAGACCAGTCCCCTGAATGTAATATACACCCATGCCATCTTTTTCTAGGACTTTCCCAACTAGGGTAAGTATATCAGAGACTTTTTTGTAATGCTTATCTTGGTAAATATTTCAATAATCTGGTCTGTATTATACAAAGAGCCCTTGGAGTTGAAAATTTCTTACCACCTCCTTGCCCTTTCCAGAAGCAGATAAATGATTTCTCTAGAGTGAAAAATCTGTGCCGATCTCCACCTTTGCACTACTTCCACTTGTGTTACCAAAATAAACTCCAAATAATGGCAGGCTTTTGATTTAATGAGAACTGAAACCTATAGCTGTGTCATTTCACTTCTTCCTCAGGATTCACTTTTAGTCAACTGGTGAAACACTTAGCTTTCAAAAAGGCAAAATTATCTGGCATGAGCTGGCTCTTGAGGGGGTCTGAGTTCCAGATTCACATGGAGGAGGTATGAGAAATTGGACTTTGTGACATCTGTTGCCCTGTAATTTTCCCAGGTGTTTGTCTCCTACTTTCCTCTGTCCCTGCATTAATTTGGTGGGTACAGTCTCCTCTCAAGGAAGGGACAGGTGATCTAGTAGAAAATTAGTTTTTAAGATTGGAAAGAATTTTTAAATGCCCTGTATTTTTAAATGCCTCCCATACTGGCATGTATATCTACATCTATGGCTGTGTAGTTTCTGTGGGTTTTTTTTTTTTAATTCACCTAATATAAATCTTCTATCAAAACTTGAAGGCAACAGGTTTGAGTGAGACCTACTTGTGCAACAGAAGTTGGCTCTCTCTTTTTTTTTTTCTTTTTTTTTCTGAAGTTCACCACCACTAGTACCAGAAACCTCAGTGACTCAGCTTGGGAAAAGCCCTCCTGTGCAGTTGTTTGCCCTGATTCTTATCTTGTCACTCTTACACTTGACTCCTTCACTAACTGCAGCCTGGACCTCGGGTGCTGTGGTTGCGTGTGTGCTGCTCAGTACCCTGGGACCCCTTTGCCTTCCTCTTTAGCTGCTGTTACTCTCTGTCAGTTTGTGAACAGAGAGCTTTCAGAACCTGAGAAGGTACCTAGAGCTTCCTTTTTGGTGTGGATGCTATGCTGAATGTCTTGAGCCTTCACTCTTGCTCAGGGGGTGTTTTGAGGCAGCAAGTGTGATTTGATTGTTTTCAGCCTAGTGTTCGTCCTCTGAACTTCACTGACCTGAAACTCTCTGTTCAGTCACTTCTGTCAGTGTGTCACTTCAGTGACTAAGGAAAAGCAAAAAGGTAGGAGCAGGAATAAAGGCGAAGCGGTACTCAGTAAGAACATGAGTTGGAAATGGCTTTTGTTTTAGGGGCAGCCTCAGCCTCACTTTCCATTTTGCAGTCTAAGCACACCCCAGCTGGGAGGCAGCACAGGACAGAGGAGTTACATATCTGGGAACCCCCTCAATCTGTAGCTTTTCCTCCCTGGCTAACTGTCGCTCATGACAAAGAAAAAAAAAATGAAACAAACCCCAAGCTAAATCCAGATTGTTTCTTTTTCATTTTTCCTGTGGCTCCATCATCCGAAGCAATTGTAAAAGACCGTAGCCAAAACCCACAGCCCAAATACTGCCGTTTTAGCACTTTCTCGTACAAGACAGAAAACTTGATTTCTTGCTTACCTCTGTGGAATCTCCCTGTATTCCCTCTGCATGTGCTGAGATCCAAACGTGTTGCTTCAAGGAGCTGCTGCTGTGAATGAGGAAGTGCTGGAGTGGGGCAGGATATGAGCAGTGACTCAGAAATCAGGGGCTGTTTCTCCAGCCAAGCTGAAGAATAAAAGGAATTATTGTCGGCTCTCGCTGTAGTGTGTTCAGCTGACGTAAGGGCTTGCAAACTACCACTTTACCAATAAAAAAAGCTCAGGAACGTCCACCTTTGATCTTCTCCCAGAATTTAGCTATTTATGATAATGCAGCATTCAGGTATTGCAGTTCTTTCCAGGAGGACTGCCTACCTCTTTTCCTATAGTTAAACATTTCTTTGTATGAATGTGCTACTTGAAAGTGTTCAGAACAAGGATTTTGCCAGTGTTTCTGAAACAACTTGTCTCTCAGCTTAAGCAGGCACTTGAGACTTTGCTTAGCTCTTTCTATTAAGAAAAGAAAATAATTTAAAAACTCTTATCTTACAATTAGTTTTGACTGATGTTCATGTATTTGATTTCCTTTACAGATGAGCACAGAGGCTACCACTTGCAGTTTCTAAGCATGCCCTTCCAAACTCTACAGTGCCAAAAAAAGCTGTTTCTTTTATTTGCTCTCCAGTCAAGCACTGCTTTTGCCCTGGCTCTCTGCTCTTGATGTGCAGGTACTGAACAATTACCCCCTCTGTTTTCAGCCAGCCATAGCAGAAGCCTTTCTTTTTCTCCTGGAGAACTCTTGCATCTGGCTGAGCTGTGGGCTCGGCTGTGGGTCTGGCATGGTCTGCTGTGGCATTTCATAAAGGAATTTAAGTTTTTCTTTCAATGGGCATTTGCTGCCAAGGGCATTTCTTCACTAGGGTGGGTTTTTTTTGCACATAGTTGCATAATTTCACAAATCAGCAGTTGTGGAAAAATATATTTGGTGGAATCTATCCAACACTTATTCAAACAGCCAGTTTCTGGGTAGTGTCTCTTGCATTGAATCCTTCTGGTATCTCCCTTTGTTAACTTTATAGTTGTGTACACATGCTTCTTAATGCACTGTTAGTGTTGAACTTTACATTATAGAAACATTACAGTATAGAAACAATAAAAGGCATACTCATTGATTTGAATTATTATTAAAAAGTATTAAATAATAATTTTTCTTAAAAAAAATAGTAGAGAACTTGCTATTTAATCACGCTGGATGAATTTTGTTGACTTTCCCTGGACTTAAAATTAAAAGCTAAACACGGTTAGCTTTTAATTTTAAAATTAATTTTTCCCCCCAGTTAGAGGGGAAAAAAGGGTTTTATCTCGGTATTTATTTAAGGATCTTTAAGTGCACCACATCCAGGTAGAATGCACTGAAATGCACCCCAGAATGCACACTGAAAATGCACCCACATGATGATTCACGTATACAGTCATAGACCTTGTACTTTAGCACATCTATCAAAGATTCCCCAATGAGAGGCTCGAGAGAAGCCCCTGTCCTGAGGAACCTTCCCCCTGGATGGGCCTGTCTTGGTTTACAGAATGTGTTCTGGAGAGGACCTTGGTGTCTGGGGCTTTCTGACCCCAAACTGTGAGGCCTCCAAGATGTTTGGTCTCTTGGGTTAACAGAACTTTGAGTCTAAGCTAGTTATCAGACTTAGGGAATTACAAGTATGTGGTCTAAAAGCACTAAAGATACATAAAAGCTATATAAAGAGGGTACATAAAAGGAGTATATGAAAAAGGCAAAAAATCATCATGGCATCAATTTAAATATTGGTATGTAACACTCATACAAAAAAAATTACTTAAAGTCTGATTTTTTTTTTTATTAAGCTAGAAGTTAAATGACTGAAGACAGTCTAGAAAGACATACTTCATTATGCTAGAAAACAAACAAAGCCACCCACACTCTACTTAATGATTTTAAAAGTAACACTTGATAAATCAGCCAGCTTCATGGTAGTATTTCAGCAATATGTAGTTTCTCACTCAAATAGGGCTGTAATGGAGTTGCTCATTCTCTCCTGCGGCAGAGTATTTCTTGAGGCACTTCACTTTCAGAAAGCTTTGAATGCAACTCACATTTAGATGAGTGGAAGACAGAGCAGAGGAATAAAATTCTGAATTTGTAGAAGTTATTTTCTTTCTAGCACTGAAGCACAAAAGTGGAAGGCTTCTAAGACTAGACTTCCTGGTGAAGTACCAAAACCATCTACGGCTGCAGTAACATCAAGAGAAAGTCATATTGGTGTTTTTTTTCCCCTCATGCTCTTCTGAGAGCTACTCTTCTGGAAGATCTTAATCCTACTCTGAGAGCTCTTCTCACAACAGCAGAAGTACTGTCCAAGTTAACACAACTGTTGGAATCTGACCCCAAGGTGCCATGTCCTGCTCCAGATAAAAGAAAAGCACTCCTGAACAAAGTTTCAGGATGTGAAGGTGTATCCTTAATGCTTCATAGACTACTTCCTTCTTTACGTGCTTTGAACAAGCCTAAATTTGAACCATCAGCTGAGGCAATTCCCCTGTGTGCCTAGTGATTTCAATAGCCTTTTCCACTACATTCCTTTAAAGTTCTCTGTCTTTAAATACAAGTTTTTCCTGCGTTTTTTCTTTGAGGTGCACTGTCTTGGTGATTAAGTACCACCTAGCAAAAAAGTCATGAGGATGGAAAGGCTACTGTGCTCCAGGTTTGTGCTTAGATACCCTCTGTGTCTTCCATTCTTTTCTCACATTATTGCTGTCCTCCCATCTTGCAGGAGGAGGTAGCAGATATGGATCAATAATGCGTTCTTTCAAAACCTCTCAGTGTACAAAAATGCAGGAGCCACAGACACCTGTGGTCATTTAATGGTCTGGAGTGAAGGTTGTGGGTCTGGTGGGCATGGCCATAGAGTTATTACTCGATTTTCAGTGATAAATACAAAGGAGTCATGCTGATCTGTGGTGAGTGCTCCCCAGGATAAAGCTCTCCAGAGTGTGGTTGTGTGGTTGTGCGGTTGTGCTTTGGTTTGGAGTTGGTTTTGTCAGGGATATTTTTTGCCAGGCTCATTAATGGCTCGTTACAGAACCGAGATGCTGTGATTGCTCAGTGTTCCACTGTGCTACCCTGAGTGTAGTCAGGCTTGAAAGAAAATGAGGACCTGGCAGCAGTGCAATACTGGCTTGTAATTGCTTATCTTGACAGAAAGAAAAGACTGAAAAATATTTCTTTCTGCCTCTCCTTCCTGTTCTTTCAACATTGTCCTATTAAACTTAGCATGGGTTGAGTGACCTGAAGGAGAGTGCTGTTGTTCTGGCTATACACTTTCAAAATCCAGTCATAACTTTTCTGCAGTCCCAGAGCGGTTGAGGTTGGAAGGGACCTCTGGAAGTGATCTGGTTCCGCTACCCTGCTCAAGTCAGGCCATCTACTTGATCTTCAGACAGAGCCTCATGTGTGTGCCCATTTCCTCTGGTC
Organism: Machaerirhynchus nigripectus; assembly: GCA_013397975.1. Lineage (NCBI taxonomy): Eukaryota > Metazoa > Chordata > Aves > Passeriformes > Dicruridae > Machaerirhynchus > Machaerirhynchus nigripectus. Next base: position 597,232 of record VZRQ01001714.1, on the reverse strand, counting down.
CTGCTACTGGGCACTACTGAAGAGAGCCTGCCTTGGTCGTCTTTGCACCCTCCCTGGATATACTTACACTGATGAAATCCCACCTGAGCCTTCTTTGCCCAAGGCAGAACAGCCCCAGCTCTCTCAGCCTTTCCTCACAGAACACATACTCCAGTCTCTTCATCATCTCTGTGGCCCTTCACTGCACTCTCTCTCCTTTAAGTTAAAATGTATTTATTGTATGGGGAGCCCAGAACTCTGGGACTGTCCTCATCAGTGCTGAGGAGAGGGAAGGGAGCACCTCCCTCAACCTGCAGGCAGCATTTTGCCTAGTGCAGCTCAGGATACCATTAACCTTCTTTGCCAAAAGGAGATAATGCTGACTTATGTTCAATGTGGATCCTTTTTCTTTCTCTTTTTGAAGACAGGGATAATGTTTGTTCTCCTTTACTTCTCTGGCACTGCTTGCAATTGCCATCATCAATCAGAGATTATCAAGAGTGACCTCATACTGGCATCTGCCATCTCCCTCAGCACTCATCGGTGCATTCCATCAAGACCCTGAATGGATCCAATTCCAGGTGGATTTTGGCTTTCTTAACCATGTTTCTGCATGCTCAGACAGTGTCTCTTTGTTCCTTCCATGTTACCCAGCCCTGCTCCACCCTCAGCATGCTCACTTTCGTGCCTGAGTTTTGCCAGGATCTCCTTGTACATCCATGCAGGCCTCTTGGTAAGTTCTGTTCTCTTGCTTCCTACAGTGTATAGGAATTGCAATGTGCAGTGAACCAAACACGGAACAAAACTTTGTTGAGACAAGCTACCAAGCCAACACAAATCCTTACGCTGACTCATGTATTACAGGCCATTGCCTAAGGTCTTGCTGGTTTTCAGACCCTGGGGCTCCTCACTTCAGTGTTTGGAGATGTTCAAATGATCAGTACCTTTGTCGTGTTGCTTTTAGGTTGTATAAATGTGCTTTCTGCCCTGCATTTGCTATATCCTGCATATTTGCTAAAAGGTTTCCAACAGAAGCAAAATGCAGCCTCCTTTTCCACAGAACACACCTCCCTTGCTTTGTTACAAAACACAGTTGCCCACACATCTGCTAATTCAAACACTGTGAATCAGATGCTTTCCAAAGTCAGAGCCAGACTGTTTTCATCACCTACAAGTGAATTGATGGAAGAATGAGCAGTTTATATACTTTAATTTCCTGTATCTGGAATATAAACTTGCATTTAGCTAAGTGCTGGTGCAGACTGGACAAGGGACCTGTATATTTTCAGTTGGTGCTATGATAGCATGTTGTAACCTTGCAATATTCCTTTTTTAGTTGTATATTTCCCTCTGCTTGTGTTTATAGTCAGAATGGCTTCTAACCCTGCTGGCAGAGTACTCCAAAAAAGTGAGTCGTCTTTTGGCTGTTATTCATCACATATTGGTGATTGCACCTGGTATTACTAATAAATGTGAGTTTTTCTCTTTGCCTTGCTCCCATTTTGTCATCAGATGAACCAAGTAATGCACGCAGTCTTAACCAAGCTCTCTTCAGAAGGAAAGTGCAAACTCCATTTATCATTCTGAGCAGAAGACAGCAAGGTTTTTTGGGTAAGGTAGTACAGACCAGCAGTAGGTATAGCTTGCCATGCTCATCTTCTTTACTTCCAGTTGCTAAACCTTAATCCTTCTCCAGTTCAGCTGGAAACAAAAAGACTGTTTACATCAGGTTGGTGAGCACCTGAATCTGTGTACTTTATTTGTCATTTTGGATTTGGCTGCAGACTTGAGGCGTTCCCTGTGGAAAGCAATCCTGGTTGTGGCTGGTTTCGCTTGCTTCCACACATTTAGCTAATACCTTAAGTGGTTAGGACTCTTGTCCCAAGATGAGGGCAGATGCAGAGATGTGAAGAAATATCAAGTTCTCATACTGGCTTTTGAACCACTTGAGCAACTGTGGAGGTCTTTTTGTGGTGCAACCATAGTAGCAAAAATTGAAGCAGCATGCTCATTTGCACAGGAAGCGGCAACAATCAGCAGCATTGCTGTCCAAGAGATGTCCTAAGTTCTAGCAACAGGAGATACTTGGCAAGAAATATCCACCTATAACTGAGGCCTCATGACCTGAACATGCCAGTAGGAATGGGAACAAAAATTCAGCTTGGCTGTGAGAAAGGAATGACTGTGAAGCTGAACTGTGATACTTTTGTCAGTGTGATCCCTTAAACGATAACACTTTCAGGCTGATTGAAGGTGATTCATGTGATCAGGAGGTGTGGAAAGTATAAGTTGCTCCATGCTTCTTTGCTTTCCTCCCAACAAAAGCAAGAAATAGAATAGACCATTTCAGTTGGAAGGGACATCTAGTCCATCTGCCTGACCGCTTCAGGGCTGACCAAACCTTGTTAAGGGCACTGTCCAAATGCCCCTTGAACACTGACAGGCTTGGCCCACTGATCACCATTTTAGGGAGCCTTTTCCAGTGTTTGACCCCTTTCGTGGTAAAGAAATGCTTTCTTGTGGGAAATCTGAGCCTCTCCTAGAATCATAGACTACCTCGAGTCAGAAGGGACACATAAGCACCCAGCTCCCTCCTCCTTGTAAGACTCTCAAACTAAACCATATGACTAAGAGTGTTGTCCAGGTCGTCTTTGAACTCTGTCAGGCATGGTGCTGAAGGAGCAGCAAGGTCACGCCTCAGCATCCTTTTCCCCAAACTAGACAAAGTGACATTGGCAGGCTTGCCTGGTTAGCTGAGCAGGGTAGGGGCTGTGTGGGCTGAGCCTGCCCTTGTTGCAGCAAGGGGAGCCTGACTGTTGCTTGGCAGATCCTTGTGATGAGCAAAATGTCATCACAGGCCTCACAATGTGTACACCCCACTTGTATTTTTACCTTCCCAGCTTTCCTGCTGCTGCCCCATCTCTCCAGCCCCCTGAGCAATTCAGTGAAAAAGCATTTTGTTGCATTTCATATCTGTGGGTGGGACTCTGGCACATCTCAAAGAGTGAAAGTCTCTATCTATCCTTTTGCCACTTTTTTTTTTCTTCTTTTCTCCATTACAGCTACTACTACACTGTCCTACCCTGGGCTGGCCAAAACAGGCCTCTCAAACATGCTCAGGGTGGAAACCTGAGCTGGGGAGGGGGAGTCTGGTATTGTGCGTGTGGCTACTTCAATCAGGTAGGGAGAAGGCTCTGCTTTGCCTAGAAATATGTGGGGAGCACACCCATCTTTCAAAAGGTATTTAACATTCCAACCATCTTATTTACAACTGTAATAGCATTTGGGGGTGTAACTGGGTTCCTCTCTGGGCCTGTGAATGGTATAAGCCAAGCACTGAGCAGAGGTACGCGGGGGAGGTTCAGCACAGTCCCGGAAATCCCATCTGCAGTCCTTCACTGATGCAACTGCTCAAGCTAAGGCTAATTATAGGAGCAGTTCTTCCATTTAGGCATGGCAGGGATGCCATGAAATCCAAGAGCAAAAACACCCTACAACTTGGTTTAAGCTCTCACCAGCTATGCTCTCTGGTACCCGTGTCCCGTGTGAGCTTTGTCAAGCCTAATGTGTTCATTTCTAAACACAACTGCAGATCCAGCCACTCTCGCTGTATTTCGTAGAGGGTTTTTTGTCTCCGAAGGGTTATGTGTTAATGCATATGTTAGTAGGAACTAAAGTGCCCATCCTGCAGTTATCTGCAGTCCTTTACCCCTGGCCCATCAGAAGTTGGTCTAATAGTGGGAAAGTTGTTTAGTTCAGCAACACTTGCTGTGCTGTGAGTGTCCAAAGGCCCTTAAGGCCCAACACCTTCTCTGTGGCTGTGACCCACAGAGACAGCAGGGTGAGCAGGGAGCTTGTGATGGGCAAAGCATATATAGCAGCAGCTCTTCAGATCTTGGACTTCACCTTAGCTAAAAGTCAATATTTATTTCTAAATTTCATGAGAGGAAGCACAATTTTTCCTAGTGTGAATGTTCAGGCAGGCTCTAATAATTGTGTAATTAAGTTGCTGGTATTCTGCCAACCTGTGGGGTGCAGCACCTCAAGAGGGCAAAAAATTGTCTGCCCTGTCTTGGCAGTGAACAGGGACACGAGCTTTGACATGCTGGGTTGCGGGGGAGATAGGAATAACAATCTTCCCTCCCTGAAAAATAAATAATCTGGACGAAGGCGGTGATGTTCCAGCTGTGTTTGCATCCAGTCTGTGACAGTTCTGCCACTCAGACAAGGACATTGAAGGAGCCACGTGCTTTCTTGCTTATCTCCTTGCAAAATTTGACCAGCATTTGGCACCCTGCTAAACTGCACTTTATCTCTGTTCAAATACACTTTTGTGTGCGGCTGCTTTGTGCTCACCTCTGCAACTGTGCTGACTGCTTGCGTGGAGCTTCCAGCTGAGATATAATACATCAGAGATATGCTGTTATGCAATCATTTATTGGCAGGCTGGGTGCTCTATACCATCACCTGGGAGTGCAGAGATTAAGATTATAGCTTGCTTTGTAAAACATGTACTGAGAGGTGATTAAGATTGCTGGGCTGTAGAGACAGACCTGTGTAGGAGGGGTTTAGGATCCATTTCCAGCTTCACAGCCAACTTCTTACCTGGCTTCTGCCTAGGTGCAAAAGTTCAGTGGTTCCCTCCTCGCTGTTTGTAGCAGCATTGCCTGGAGACTAAACCAAACAAATCCTTTCCTTTCCTGCCCTTCAACCCCACCCCAAGACTGAAAAAATGTGCAGGCAGGGGCACACCTCTTGGGCCTGGTATCCCTCATGGCTGTGGGGTGCTCAAGCCTGAGCACCTGTAACCTGGGAACACTAAAACCAGTTTTAATGCAAAAACTAGTATAGTATAAAATACTCTAGTGGAGGTGTTTGACATGTGGAATATCTACTACTGTTTCCCCAAAACTCAAAGTCTATTGACGCAATAAATGCAGCCACAGAAACTGGTGGATTCCTTTGGCCAAGTTTTCTGTTTCTGAGGAACCACTGTTTGAATGCTTGTTTAGAAATCATTTTCTACTCAGATTATGTTGTGATGCAGTAGGAATTGCTCAGAAATGAACCTCATTGTATGAAGCTGGTCAGCAGTTGCCACATTGCCAAAAATGCTGATGAAAGGCACTGGCTCACTCTGTGCATGCCTGGTGGTTTTGTGGTTAGCCATTCCAGCTGGGCAGAGTATATGTTTGTTAATGGGAGCTCTTCTTTAAGGATTACTTTAAGTAAAAATAAATTAAAAACCAATCAATTTTTCCCATAGAGCTTCATCTCCTGAGGACTGGCGAATTGCCACTGGGCTGGAGCAGATTAAAAGATTTTACATTTTTTCCCCCCTTTTCTTTTTTTTTCCTCCTTTCAGCTTGATCAAACTGTCCCATGAGAAATACCATCGGCAGGCAGCTGTCTGCCTCATGGTAGTCATGAAAAATGCAACTTCAAATAAATAAACAGATAATCTGAAGTTAGCAGAACAGTTGTGCGAAGTTTGGGGGTTATTTATTTATTTATGTATTTAATTATGTATTCTTTGAACTTTCCCTGCTCAAAGGCACTTACCCCTCAGCACTGGGCTGTGACCTGGAGTACCAGGACTCCTAATGGGATCCCCACCTGCTGAGAAAAGACTTTGCACCAAGGCTCGCCCTGTTGGGGATCCCTGGAGACTTCCCTGTCACCAAAGCCACTGCTTCACCTTCTTCAGTCGTTCAGTTTCTGGGCATGCTTTCTGTATCAGCTGGTGCCAGGAGTGCAGGAGACCTTGTGGGGTGGTGTCTCCCTGCCTCACCCTGTGTAGAAACAGTCAATGAATTCACCTGGAAAGCATAGTCATTATCTAGCCAGCCTTGCTCAGTAGGTCAGGAACCAACACAGGGCTGGATTTTTCTCATGGTTTTGATAAAATAATTCAATAATATACCTCAAATAAGATAGCAGCCCTCTGTGCTGCAGATAGAGCCAGATAGAAATATGAGCTTGCCAAGACTTAAGTCATGAGGGCATGGAAAACCAAAGGCTTTGAAAGACTAGGTTTATCATGGGACTTGTAGTACTTTGCTGATGCAGAGTTTAATCACTGATATGAGCTAGTTAATAAGACTTCCATGAAGGTGGTAAAGATATTTCATGTTTGCCTACTGTTATAAAATTAGCTACAGTTCAGGCATTTTGCACCTTTACCCCTTGACCTATTTTTAGTTACAGGAACTGCGATAACTGCAGTGGTGATGCAGTTTACAAGTTAGGTAACACAATAATATAAGTCTTACTGATAAAGAGATGAATTGAGAGGTATAGAGTTGCTTGTAGTCCAGCATGATGCTGTGAAAAAGTAGTTTTTGCAAGAAAATCTGATCTTGTTTTGAAAATGCACTCTCAGCCTTGTAAGAGGGATGACGTGAGAGCACAGATCTGGCAGAAGAAATGAAGAAGAAAATATTTGCAGTCACTCCCTGTCCACATTATGGCTGTGTTACTGTAGCTTCTTACTGACAGAGTCTGACAAGATTTTTGGTCTGAATGAGAGGTATCTTTTTCCTCCTCCTAAATATTTTTTAGAGGTGAACTTTTTTTGTGTGCAGTGTAATCCCATTCAAAATTAACAGCTTCTGTTGACTTACGATGTCTGCTGGGGTGAATGCTGCAAAGAAGGAGACTTTCCTGTCCAGCAAGTGGAAGAAGATCTCTGCAAGCTGGAGATGTGAGTGCAAAGCAAGTTAGCTACAAACAGCCTTGTGTGACTCTTGAGCATGACTCTGTGTCCAAGTTTGTCAATTATACAATTGTCCTAAGCAGCACTTCTTGGAATTACAGAAAAATAAATAAGCAATTTATTAGTAAATAGTTATTTTGGGCAAGTTCAAAGGTCAACCTAAGTGTCCTTGATATATGAGCATCTATCTCTCCGCAGCAGTTTTCTGTGCCAGAATAAAATGGGAGACAGGCTCTTTCCTAACAATATGCAAACAAAGAGTTTATGATTAATAGTAACATCACATGGGTAGTTGGCAAGGACGCGCGTTTTGCTGCACGGAGCATGGTTCAGAGACAGCAATTTTGCTAAGTGGTGCTGATAACACAGGAAATATTGGAAGCATTTTTCCTGTGTTGGAAGGTAATTGTCCAAACTGACCTGTTGTCATGTAAGTGCGTCCGGAAAGATGAATGAGATAGAAGCTACGGCTCTGTAATTCCCTGGGATGCCAGATGCAGAGGAGCTCACCTCAAAGAACATGTGGGGTCCCTTTTATAAACAGAGAATGGGTAAGTTGGGAAGGGACCACAGTTGGTCATCCAGTCCAACCTCCCTGCTCACACACGATCCCCTGGAACACATTTACTCAGGATTGTGTCCAGACAGCTTTTGAGCATCTCCAGGGAAGATCTCCACAGTCTCTCTGGGCCACCTGTTCCAGTGCTCAGGAGTGCTCAACAAAAAGTTCTTCCTCATGATCAGGTGGAACCTTCTGTCCATCAGTTTCTGCCCATTCCTCTTGTCCCACTTCTCAGCACCACGGAGCAGAGCCTGGTCCGTGCTCTGATCCCTCCCTGCAGACACTGACAGACATTGATGAGGTCCCCTCTCAGTCATCTCTCCTCGAGGCTGAACAGGCCCATCTCCCTCAGCCTTTCCTCATCACTGAGGTGCTCCAGTCCCCTAATCACCTTTGTACCCTTGTTCCAGACTTGCTTCAGGAGCTCCACAATAAGCCTCTAATGGGGGCCAGATTACGATTCCGTCCCATATCATGTCATGAAGGTGGTGAAGGCCCTAATTCCCACCACATATTGAGAGGAAAGGCCTGAAGAGCCTAACACCTATGGGGGTGGGGCTGTTCTTTCCCTGTGGAATTAGGCTGTACTCAATTATTCTTTAGAGCAGTTTCTCTTCCTCTGCAAAAGAGAGAGGTTAGAGAAATTACACTTAGGGGGTAATGTGAACTTCTGTGTGTGTTTGCTACAAATATGAGAAACATTCACTTTGCAAGTTGGGGAAAGCAACTAATAAGGTTTCTTTGACATAGCACGATGGTTACTGAGAGAAGTTGTTGGAGACAGGGTTGTTAAGTGGAAAAAGGGAATGCTTTTTTGAGCATAAGAGATATTTCAGCTCTCACAGGTAAAAGGATTTAAATAGCGAATTTGACAACAGGACAGATGGATTCAGATCACTAAGTAGCAACACATGTTTTCTCTTGGGGCTTTCCATTTGTGGTTTACCAGCCATGCCACAACAAAAGTCTTTCACTTTTCTGTGAAAGTGAATCCTTTTCTTAGTCTTCCTCCAAAGCTGCATCAAGTGCTGCTTTCCTGTGCATGTGTTTGTTGCTTGGGACATGTGGTTCATGTGAGCTGCTGTCTTTAATGAAGGCAAACAGAAGGATGCTGGTGCTTGGGTGCAAGACTGATCTGAGGGAGTGCAATGAGCTGGTTTCAGTTCTGGAAGCAGTAGAGTGTGTTGTACCTTTGCTCTGCTTGGGGTTGTAAATTTGGGTGAGAAATGGATGAACCAGCCCAGGCTTAGTGCTGCCCTTGGGCTACTGTGTGGCTTTTGTGGAATTTGTTGCTGTTCAAGGGATTTTGTTGTGTGAGCCAAAATAAAGCAAAGGTGGTCAGCTCTGTGTTGTGTTTGTCTGCCCTTATCTGAAGGCTTTGAAAAGGAGCACTGAGGGATGTGGCTGAAAGTAAAAACCACTTTGGGTGGGGGCAATGGCTTGGATTGTCCTGTCTCTGTGTGTTGATAGGTTTACTCAAACATCCAGAAGAATGAATAGATTTTATTTAAAATATAAACATGGCACATGAAGACAAAAATTCTGTTATTACAGAATTCCTAAGTCCTTTGAATGGTAACAACCAACTGTCATCTAGGATTTACCTCCAAGAATAGCTGGGGCCCTAGCCTAAATGAAAGCACAGAGTTTGCAAGAAAAGGCTTTTAGGTGTATCCATAAAGTAGCCCAGAAGTAAGAAACTCCAACCAGTCCACATTAGTTTTAATAACACTGCAGAGTGACTGCTAGGTCACTTCTTATACCTCTGAACCATTACAATTGCAGAATATAGAAGTGGAAACTCCTTATAGAAAAGGCTTCTGTCAGGTATAGCAGCACCAGAGGCTGCACAAAACAACTTCATGTGACAGATAAGGAGGAAATGTCTGCAGGACTTTTTACTGAACCACTAGGAAATGGTTACCCTGCACATCTACACAGATGTTGTTCACATTTTTGAGGTGTCTGTAAGCTTTCCTCAAGCAAGTTCCCTTTAGGGCTCACTGGATCTGGGCTCAGAAAACATCTAAGATCTAGATTCATGGACATGAGAGAAGCACAGATACTCAGCTGGGAGCCTCCTTGGGGGTATTGCTTTGACAAGAGATAACTGCTGCACTATGGCCAGATGCTTCTGGATTCCACACGATGTGAGTACAACAAAATTTTCACTTGGCTGGGACTTGAAAGCTGATCTTGATATGAAAAATCAGTGTCTGAGCTCAGAGTTGATACTGGAGTGCCTCTCACACACAGAGAAAGAACAAACAAGGCTATGACTTATTCACAAAAATCATTACTTTTTAGTCTACCACTGGTGCAGGAGAGGTCAAGTGTTTCCAGAGCTCAGTTTAAAATAATAATCTCCATCCCTCCGTGACAAGATGGGGAAACTGTCCCATCTGGGCAAGAGAGCTAGTAAAAATTCCTCCTCCTTCAAAATTTCATATCATCAGCAAAATGTAATGGTTTGCTATTTTCAGCCAGTCAGTTGGGCTGACTTGGGGCTGGAACAGCAAGGCACATGCACTGGCACAAGGAAACTGCAGTTCTTGGCTTTCTGGACATTCATGGATATCACACTGATGGAGTTTGCATGTTTTGTTTTGTTGGGTGAGTGTAAGGATGAGACACAAGCATGAGTTCAGTTTAAAACCTTCAGTTTAAAATCCTCCCTGGAAGCCATGGGAAATTGCTTAAATAAAGATTCAGTTGAATCAAGCAGAGCTCAACCACAGTTTTTGTTCCATCCTGAAAAGGGTAAGTCCAGGTAACCTGACATTAACATAGCAGAGAGCACTATTTTTAATTGGTCAGATTTCCACAGCCTGTTTTTTTCTCACAGCTGGCTCCTGTTGAAAGTGGAAGTCCCCTTTTTGGTGGAATATTTGGTAAAAACCAAAATGTTGCTTTCAAGTGCATTTAAAGAAGGCACCTTCCCTTATGTTAACACATTCAGTACTTAACCCCATTAGGGCAACTCCTGTTTTGGGAGGACTGGGCCAAAGTGTTCTGCCTGGTTCTGTACACAGTGTCATGAAGCTGGTGAAAACAGACAATGAAAGGATGCACTCTAGAGAGAGAAACATGGAAAAGGTCACAAATCTCACTTTGCGGAGTCCTTCAGTTTTCTTTCTTTGTTTTAGCTGCCTTTCTTCACATGCAGTAGTCATCCTCAGGGTAAGGTGACAGCAAGAACTTCCCATGCTCCTGGAACGGGGCTGCTTCTGCTCTTGACGGAGTCCTCAAGGATGATGATGAGAGACTGGACAGTCACCAGCTTCCAGTGGTCTGGCACAGAGCAGCTGAGTCCCAGGCTTTCTGCTTTCCCCAGTACAGGTGCCCAAATCACCGACAATCCCAGAGGACTGCCCAAAGTGCTGAGCTGGAGTGGTGACACAACTGTTCTGTGGACACAGTCAGTGGCTGGAATGAAGATCCAGCAGATTTTTCTGTCTTTTGTGTTCTAGAAGCCTTTTTTTTTTGCCATCTCTCTTGGCAGAAATTTATCATTTGTATTACAAACAATGCTGCCACTGAGGGAGTGAAGCTTCTCTTGACACATCTCCAGCTGCCCAAATCGTTGGCAGACCTTCCGTTTAGGCAGGTGCTGTAAAAACAAAATAACTTATTTTTATAAAAAAATAGACAAAAAAACTTCCCCAGAAATAATCATTCCTAGCATTTTCTTTCCTATGTAACCAGTGGAACAAGCTGCAAAGCTGTGGAAAAGACATATTCATGCTGCTGACAGAGAACTGATTGGGGAGAAGTCCTGCCTGGATACCCAAGACACTGGGGGCTTTCTGTCCTTATGCCACAGTCTGGAAGTGCCTCTCTGTGCAAATGGAAAAAGTGGCCTCCTGTTAACGTCCCCCTCCCTAGTGAAGGGATGTCAGTGTCACCTTGGGTTCATTTTAAACTGTTTCAGAGAATGAGGTGCACAAAGCCCATCTGTGGCCAAGGGAAAACAGCTTCCCCAGGCTTCTCTCAGGAAATAAAGGGATTCCTTCAGGGAGTAGTTCAGAATTGCTCCAGCTCTGAATATCTTCTCACCAGAGCATCCTGCCCCACTGACTGGAACGGGTATCTGGAGACACTAACCCCATCAGGATGGAGTTACTCTTCTTTACAATCTGCCTTCCTCACAGTTTCCAAACTCTTTTTTCCTTTGTAACAGCAAAGTTAGTTTCAGTAATCTTATTTTGGTTTGCAGTATTCAAGACTCTCACTGCCCCTGAAAGAATCTGACCTCCTTCAAAAGGTGCCAGAAGCAGAAGTGTGTATACAGCAATACTGAAAAGGAAAATGCTGTGGCAGAGCACCCCCCTGGGAGCACCTCCCCAGTGCCTTACCCCCCATCTACCACATACAACTGGCTTGAAAATACCAAATGATGATTGAATTAGGCTAGAATTTATCCAAGAGCCCATCTTGTGTCCCAAGGTACTACCAGCTATATTTGTAAATAATTTCTAAAAGATACTGTTTTTCTCTTTTGTTAAGAAAGAACAAAGCAACAAACCTGGACTGGTGGAGACTTGATAGCCTGGACAAACTGCCTCAATGCTCAACTACCATTACTCTCAGACATTTTCTTCTATCATCTAGCTTAGATCTCGTTTGTTTAAGTCTGTTGTGCCTTAAGTGCAGTGTCAGTTGAGTTAGCACAATAAATAACTTGTCCCATCCTCTCTAAAGACACTCTGAAGAGAGTTGTTATTGTGTCCTTAATCAGCCTGGCTTTCTTCAGCCTAAACAGACATAACCAATCTCTCACCAGACATCACATTCCTTGCATCATTTTCATTTCTCTGGTATTGGTCCAAGTTGCCCGTAAATTGGGATGCCCAAAAGATGGCCCTTAGAGTTGGGACAGCTTTTCTCATCAGTGAGCCACCAAAGCTGCTGTCCCACGTCCTCCTCCACAAGTGGTGTGGAGAAATGACAAGGAAAAGACGGGGTCTGGAAGGCTTTGCTTTGTTCTTAGTGAACAAATCTTGCTACAGCAGCCTTCAATACAAGATAAATATTTACTCTTATTTATGTCACAGATTATTTACTTATGAGCTAAGTCCAGGGATCTACTCAAGAAGGGTATAAGTAAGCCTAGAGAAGAAAAAGTTGATGTTAAGTGAACTGCTCGTGTTACGTTAATGCAGTTCACAGGAACAAAAGGAGAAAATGTCTCTTTATTTAAGGAGAAAATCCATCCTCCTCCGCAGAGGATGCCCTGCAGGAGAGAGTGCAATGCCTGTTGATGTTTAGCAAACACGAACGTTGGGGATCAGGCTGCGGTCCAGAAAATAACTGACCATTAACCCAGTTTCCATGACTGCCAAAGAAGTTACAGAAAACGTTTTTTAGTTTAAGGGTTATTTTGCTTCTGCTTGATACTATGAATTGGGTACATTCATAGCATCTGCTACAGCAAACTATGCCTTAACTATTACAGTTTTGGTGAAACCACAGTATTTTCTGCCTGTTCTGCAGAGACACACAGGCAACAGTCATTTGCTCCAGTAGAAACTACCAAATGAGATCTAAAATAGGCAGATATTTCATCCTCTCTGTACTCTTGCAAGTCCCCTGTGCTGAGTTTGTTTTTCCAAATGTCTTCATTTTTTTCACCCAATTTTTATTTTTCTCCTACTATCAACAATAAGCCGATCTGTAAACCAGCTGACCTGCAATACTGTATTCTTGCTTATAAAAATATGAACACGGTGAAGGTCTGAACAGCATGGTTTTTTCTAGGAAAGGAGAGGGGGTTTTTTTAAGTAGGTGTGTATAGGCTCAGGCTCACAGACACAAAGCAAAACCTTCTAGGATGTAGTGCCCAAAAAATGCTTCAGTTTGTATCATCCAGCAAGTCTAATCTAAAGGCTTGTGCCAAACTTGAGTCCTGAAACGATGAAGTTTAGTCGCTTTTGAGACAAATAATATATTACTAATACTTACAGCTGAATCCTCCTTGGTCTTCTTTTGGTTGGGCACCTGTTGAAACAAATGCATGGGTTTCAGCATGTAGGATAGATAACCACAGTCTTCAGACAAATTAGATTAATATTAAGCAACATCCACTAAAGCTGAGGGATCAATGTGCTAAATGCTCCTTGAAGAGTAAAATTCAGTCCATGCTCTATTTGCTTACAACCTAGGCCGCCATTTCAGGAAGGAGAGATTTTGGGATTGAAGAGATTGCCTTGCTCCCTGGCTTGGGACGAAGTCCTGCCTCACTCTTGGGCTGTTTCTGAAGGATGGACATGACTTCTACAAGAGCTGCTGCAGATCCTGGACAAGATCACTACCCTGCTTTCCCCTGATCTTTTCTGAGGCACCCAGGCTTTCTGGCATTGAGGAAGAGGGCATGGACTGAAAACATGGATTGTCCTTGTCCATGAAAATTGTGGTTGTCCCTGCTCCCTTACACATTAGCTCCTGGATAGCTGCAAAGGGGCTCAGAACAAGTACTCAGCTATGCTGGCAGACTCAGTCTGGCTCACAAGATGTCTGTAGAGCTTTTTTAGAGTCACACAAGTGGGCAAATCCAGCTACACAAGGGTACACACATGGCAGTGAGACAAGCTACATTTCTGCTTGACCCCAGTGGGATTCTGACCCTTCATCATCCAGCCAGTGACTCTAAAGCTCTCAGGACTGAATTATGCCCTGATTTCTGCTTCAAACTGTGCTCAGCTGAGCAAGCTACTGACCCCAGTCCTGTTTCGTGCCATCTGTCCAGAAAGAGCCTGCAGGGATCGCAGCTGACACACCATGGCCTGAGCAGGCACAAAGTCTGAGTTGCTCTCACATCCAGAAATTATTTTCTGTGAGGCTCAGACACAGGAGGAAAAAACCATAAAGAATAACATATCCTGGGGCACTACATTTCCTCCCCAGGACACCCCAAGTTTTTAATAACGTTGTGATTTCCTGCTGCCATGCGCAGGCAGCTTAGTCATACTTTATTTCTTCCGGTTGGATAACTTTAAGTATTTTGGCAAGTGAAAAAGAATTCCTAAAATTTGGTCATGCAAATGAAGCGTCTCATTACCTGTGTAGGACACTAGATTAGAGGACCTCCTTCTCCACAGCCAGCAGATTAAAACAGTTAGAAGACCTATCAGAATGACAATGGCAATGATGCCAGCTGCTTGAGCACCTCGTCCTTTTTTTTCTAGGTTTTTGTCACTTTCTGAGCCAGAGCCATTGCTTTGCTGCTGCTGTGTGTCTAGAATAAAATAGAAAAGAATTTAATAAGGTGTAAATTTTCATGTTTCATACCAGGCAAATATTTCCCCACGTTTAACATGCATAAAAATTTCTGAAGGACTAAAGATTTGTGCTATTCATATCACTGTGATTCTGGTGATTCCTTCTGAGCAAGACATATCTCCAACTAATTATGTCTAAATACCAGTTTACTCTTCCCTGTCATCATATTGCATCCATCCTTCTTTCTTCCTTTTTCTTCTTTCCTTACAGCTTTGAGAGACTGTATGTTTGGGCTTGGATCTAGACTCAGTTGAAAATAAATCTATACAGAATCTAAAATGTAAATCTGATGGTATTCAGAAAGATGGGTTTCCCTGAAGTTAGTGAAGAATCCTCTTCATTCATTGCTGCAAACTGAAGGTTTCAAATCCTATCTCTTAGTCATTCAAGTGTGATTGTGAGACTTAAAACCCCCCAAAAATAGTAATATGAAGGTCTTTTCCCTCAGAAGACAGTATGACAGAATGCCATTAGGAAACTAATGATGAGGTTACCTAGTTTTCCTTTAATTTGGGATGACAGCATGGTGTGTTATCTCATAAACACTCTCCTGTGCAACTTCTGCTCACTGATTCAATTTTTGTTCCTGGAAATAGTTTATATCATTTGCCTGCATTCATGGGATCAGTGTTTGGAGTGTTCAGGTAAATTAACTGTGGGTATCCAGCTACAGCTACAGAAACATTCCAACTTCTTTGCACCAGGGTGCAGAGACCTGTGAGAGAAAGGTGTAGCTGGAGGCAGGACCAGGAATAGCAACGAGATCAAACAGCCACCTCCAGATCAGCCTTCCCACTCCAGACATTCTCTACACAGCTTTTTGGAAATAATGAACTGCAGCAGTGGTACTGTAACTATAACTTCTTAATATCTTTTTTTTAAGTAATTTTCTGGTTTTGTGAAGAGTTGAGTGACTGAATACTTACTTTTACTATTAATCATCACATCAGCAATAACTAGCATATTATACTTGTGCTATTAGGCACATTGTTCTATTGAGCTCGTATTGCCCATTTGCTGCAGATCTAGTTTGAGTCGTGCACTGCATTACATTGAGTTTTGGAGACTGAAAGCTGAACTTGGAAACTCGGCAGAGTAAAAAGCAAAAGTGACTGTTGCAAGGCCATTGGGTAGGGGGTCAGAAATCATGGATCTGCTCTATGGTGGCCCCTAAAAAACAACCCGATTCCCCAAACCATCATGTTCCTGAGGAACTAAAGAGTAAAGCCCAGTGACTGCTTCAGGTGCAAGAGCTTCTCAGCGCTGTTGCCATAATGCACTTGATGGGGTATTCACTTCAATGTGAAAGAACTAAACATCAAGTCCATGGCTAAGCATAACTAGAGCTTGAAACAAAACCTGAGATCTTCTCAGCACTTTTTGGAACTACTGAATTAATGCATAGCCCTCGTTAGTGCACATCTACAGACAAGAGACACACTGGCTGATGTTCCTGCCATCTAGAAAACGTGAGGCAGCATGAAGGGACTTACAGTTGGCCGATAGATTTTCCTGCAGCATCTCATTTTCTATGGAGCACTCTATTTGCATGTTAGAAGTGGCTTTCACCTTCAGTGTGCTAAACACGCTGAAAGTGCCATTGCTGTGGGTCGTGATCTCTAGCTTTGATGGAGACAGGCGACTGTTGTTCACTTTATTGACCCAGTAAACTTTGGGACTTGGGTATCCATTGCCAGACCTGCAGCTGAAGGTCACCTCCTCTCCAGTGCTGCTACTGTTTCTTATTGGTCCACTGAGTATCGGTGGGCTGTAACTGGCTGGAGAGCAAGGGAAAAAAAAGAAATAGTTGTTGACGATTTGAAACATACTGACAAGACAAAATTTTGACATGGGTTCTGAAGGAGTATTGCTGGCTTTCTTAACACCCTCACGACTTGAAAGGGAAACACCTGCAGGTTTGGTCTGTAAGCCAGAGAGCTGGGAGGATCACCGGGAGGGCAGAATGTTAAAGCCAAACCTAAAGGAAGAAAGGACCTACTTAAGCTGCTGTCACCCAGTCACATGCAAGAGCCCTCGTAGCCATGAAAAAGAAGAAGAAAAGAAACAGACACTGGGTAAACACTTGTTACATGTATTCTCCAAGGTTTACATTCCCTGTCTGTAATTTAAGTTAGGTAGACTTCATTTAGCAAAGGGCTGAAGTCTATTTCAAAGTTAAAGGTGTGCTTAAATATGACATTGAAATAGCACGAATTTGAAAAGAGGAAATGAGAATTTGGGCAAAGTAACACAAGTTCTTACCTGCTAAACTGAGAACCACTTCTGCCTCGTGAATCTTTTTGGAATATTCAGTTTTCTCCTGTACCACACATTTGTATGTATGTCCATCTCTCTGGCTGACATTTAGTAATAGCAGAGAAAAATCACCATTTTCCAACCTATCCCAGAATAACTGAGTCCTGTCTTTAAAGTGAACACACTGATTACTGTTATTGTCTTGGCCAGAGATCAGTGCATGTACAACTGAACATTGTCCTTCATCATCATCTATTTGCCAATATACCCGTAGATTTTTTAATTCCAAGTCTCTTTTGTTATAAATGCAACTTAGTGTGGCGTTGTCTCCAAGTTTACTGATGATGTTCTTCTTCTCTAGAGCAATAACTACAGGATTAAAAGAGAGAGAGAGAGAAAAAAGGGAGGTTATGTGGGGAAAAAAGTAATTATATTCAAGTACATTCTGCCACATATAGACTCCAGTATCAGTTTTATAGCAGGTGGGTGAGTGTGCTCACTCCAGTCATTCCTACCCTGCAAATTGCCAGTGGCTAATGCTCTCCATGTCCATTTGCCTGTGCATTTTCCAAAGGGACCTTTTCTCTGAGGGCAAACCAGTCTTAATCATTCCCAGCCCCATGGATTACCAGATTTCACTTTGCCCACTGACTGCATACACACATTCAAGTCCTAATGCTCTAATAATCACTTCTTTTTTTTTTTTTACAATTAAGAAAAATGCCTAATAACTCCACTTAAATCACAATAAGTGGAAACATTGATAAGAAAGAATGCTTCCATTATTTTGAGACCCAAAAAGTTAAGAAGGGGAGTAAAAGCAGTGTTTCTCAAAGCCAGCATGACAAAGCAACCACATTTTACTGCTACTATCAGTGACACCCTCTCAACAAATACATTCAGCTGGCAAACCAGCATGCCCAGATACCTGCAGTGACACATTCATTAGATATTTACATCTTGAGGGTCACTTGAGGTAAAGTCAGGACCGTATCTGGCTTTCAGAACACTTTTCCTGCCTTTCAGATGTGAGAAAGGCAGCTTCTGCTCCTGGTAAGCAAGGCAAAGGCATGAGGTGGCTGACAGGTGATGCAGAAAGCACAGATCAGTGAGTCCCACAGGGCTGGGCAGCTCTGCCCACAGCCTCCCTGCTGAGGAGGATCCATCCCCTCCGGCCCTGCAGCCAAAACCTCGCTGGTGCCACTGGTTGGTGGCAGCAAAGCAGTTGTGGGTTGTGAGTGTCAGGCTGGGGGCAAGAGGGGGCCAGGCATGGGGCTGGATGGGAGAGATTACAGCTGGGGGAAGGGATTACGTGGGTGGATGATTTAGGGAAAGGAAGATGACAGGAGTGAAGGTTTGGAAATGCAGAAACGGCGTGTGGTGAGGTGGGAGGGAGGTGACAATGTTAAAGGGGAACCTGTCTTTGTGAGGGTGCACTGGACTCAAATAGCTCATCTACACATCTGAGTGGGGCACCCTGGTCTAAAAACACCACTGAGGCAGCCACAGCAATTGCAGGGAGAAAGGCAGGATGTTTACCAGGCACTTAGACTCTGTGGGGTGGGACTGGAAGTAACAGGCTTGAACTGCAGCACAGTTCCTTGGCTCAGAATTTGGGAAACCACTTGGAACAGTACGAAAAGTAATGCCCTGGAAAAATGGGTCACCTCCACCACTGGCCAGAAGCAGGCCAGCCAGCACCTATTGAGACTGAATCTGGTACAGTTTGTCCTGATATTGGGGCCAGGGAGTTTCCTTGGTGACTTTAATGAAGTCCTTCTCAGTGATTAAGAAACAGAGGAGAGAACTCTAAAAACATTTATATATCATCAGGTGGTGCGATTTAATTCTACCTTTGTTTTGCAAGGGATATTTTAGAACTGTAGTAAAATGATTAATAGTAGTAATAAATTTACTACTACTACTACTAGTAAGTAGTAACAAAATTACTAATATTGGCTACTCAATACCATGATGTATAATTCTAGTCTTGAGTACACAAGCACGTTAGATCTGCCTGTAGAGGCTCTTATTACTCCACTTCTAAGGCCTTTTGTTGACAGAGATAAGTACACAGAGAGGTCTCTGAAGCAAGCAAAGCAATCTGAGCATCTCTAAGGTCCCTTGCTGTTCTCTGCAATGAAGCTGATAGAAAATGATTGTTTCTTCTTTCCCTGATGCATGTCAGGGAAACAATTCACACTGAGGAATTCTTCAGTATCTTGTAGAAAACACACTTGTTTGTATTACTCATTGTACAACTACTTTGTGCGTTTGGCCAAACATCTAAAGGGAGGGTAGTTGAATTTTTAACTGAGTTTTTCTGAACTTACCAGCTTTCAGGATATGAAGGAGCAGTAACAGAAATCCGTACCTAAAACGAAAAGCAAGCGTTATAACTGACTTTGCATCTCTGTTGTTTAAATAAGCAATAAACCCAATATTGAATGTTTTAATATAGTGGTAGAAGTAGGTAAATTAGGTACTGCTCCCGTGTAATGCCCCATTAAGTATTTGCATTTTTGACAGCTGCAAAACTTCTGTTTATACAACTTAGCAGTGGTTTGGTGGCCAAGGCCACGAATAGCAGCAAAATGCACTAATATTGGAATCAGGGCAGAGGGCATGAAGCTGGTGTTGTGCCTGTCTTCTCTTGTGAAAGAATTGATAGGCTTGCTGGACAAACAGGCTGTGGAGCCTGTCTGGGTCACTGGGAAGGACAGTGGCTGCACAGGTCAAAACCCAGGTTCTCCAATCTTTTGCTGAAACTCAAGGTTTTATCTGGTTAAAGGACAAACAGCAGCTGACCATGCTGCCTACCAGCTTATGCACTCAGTAAAAATGTGTAAACAGGAAATCTGCTGCTAGTGGAGAGCTGTGCAAAGGTTTTTGCTGGAAAGAATTTGGTGTGTTTGATTACTCAGGAGGGGCAAATCTGTGCGGGAGTTTCCCAAAGGAAAGGATGCTATAGGAAAACCCAGTTAACCCATCTATTAAGTCTAAGTGATTTAACTCTCATCCCACAGGGGTTTAAGGGAGATAAATGGACAGCACTTCCCTGTGAGTTACTTTAAAATAGCCTTTTGCCACCACATTGTGCTCTCCTTCCTCCAGACTGCTGTAGGAAGGGAAAGAAAGATGATGGAAAGCTTTTGGAATGAGAACTATGCGGCTGCAATTGCCCACCTTGATCCTGCCCCAGGTGCAATAAGGTTGCAAAGCTGAGCTGCTGGGCGGAGTGACAGGAGCACTGGCCTGTTACCAGTGTACCCAGCTCGCCTTTGGCAAGCAGGCAGGACTGTGAGGCCACGCTGCCTGGGCACAGCTGGCTCCCTTCCCCCGGTGTTCTCAGCCCTCAGCCAGGCCCAGCACTGAGCCCAGCAGGCCATGTCCACCCGGGATGGAGCTCCAGAGTCTCCCACCCAGACTGGGAGCTGCCTTCCCTCCAAACCAACCCTGCCCTGCCTGGCCCTCCTCCCTCCAAGCCCTAACCTAAGCAGCCATTTCTCACCTTGCTGTGGTTTACAAAATCCCCTCTCTTCCAGGCTTCCTGCCCTTTCCCCACAGCTTCTGCTCCTTTGTCCAGCCAAGCATAAAAATTCATACATCACTTCCCAGGCACAGCTTTGCTTCTGCCCAGCTTTACTCCTACCCCCTGTCTGGGCACAATCTGGGGCTCCTCTGCTGCGGAGGAGTGTCTCTAATTCCCACCTGACCCCCAAGAAAATGATCATCTTCCCAAACATATTCAGCTTCCCATGCAGAAAGCAGAAGACATTCCTGACACGAAATCCACCTCTTCTTGAAGCCCCATTTCCAGAGACTGAGCTAGAGAAACTTCAGGGGAGGACCAGTCTGAATTGTATTACTTTTTGCATAAAGAAAACATTTATTTTCTTTTTCTGTGCCCTTTGAAATGATTTGATAGATGAGGCTTGAAAAGTTTAAGTGGGTGCCCAGAGTGGAAAATTTCTGCTCTATTACTTCAGAAAATCTGCAATCAGTCTCAAACCAAGTCTCCCAAGGAAGCACACCTAAACATTCTGTTCTGTCTCTGATAGTGGCTTCTTCACATGGATTTGTATTTTATTCCTGTTGTGTTTTTTATACTGTGCAGGAATCATCACTTTTGTGCCAGGCTCGCAGGTCTGTCTTGGCAAGCTCAGCTCATGTAATCCTCAGTCTTTCTTAATCCCATGTCTGTGTTTGTTTTATTATTCCCCACCCAAGTTAGGAGCTCTGGATATAGTAACTCACTTGAATTGAATGAAAACAATAACTGACTGATCTTTATGGGACTCTCTAGGGAATTTCCCGTGGTAGGCATTTCCTAATGCCAACAAACATTTAGATATTCAGCCAGAACTGATTCTCGTATGTATGTATACAAAGCGGATCTCGATTTCTTATTTTAATAAGTGACGCCACAGTCAGGGTTGGACAGATCCAGAGAGATGCCTCATCCTCCTACTTGGAAGGGATTGCAGCTCTGGTTTTGTGGGGGCAGTGTCAACCCACAATGTTCCCCTGGAGGAGCTTGAATTCCAAGCTTCTATTGGAAAAGGGGAGACACTCTCTGCCTGCAGAGAAACCTCCCTTTTGCCGTCCACGTTCGCTCAACTCCTGTCTCCATCACACTAGCAGTGAGCCTAATTAAGCGCTGGCATAGCTGCACTACATTCTTGCTCTCCTAATTTTTTAAAAATATGTTATTTTATTACTTTTTCAATTCTTTCCCACACCTTCCTCTTCTGCAAGTTTTTTTAAATGCCATGTGAAACAGGAGAAAGTTGCACTTCCCCTTTAATACGTTCTTGCTGTGTGAGATGATTCTTCCTACCAGCATCTCAACTCTTATCTTAGAGCCATGGGATGTTGCTGCTGTGGCACACTCTAGCCAGGCAAGAGACATCCTGATGCTTGCAATAACAACTTTGGGGTCTTTGCTCCACTGCTGAGACCCACTTTGTCCCCTAACCTTGTGGCGACACGGTTATTCTCGCACCAGCAGGTGCCCTAAACAGGTCACCTGCGGAGCTTTCCTAACACTTGCTGTAAAGCAGCGCTACCCTGGGCAGTAAACCCCAGGTGAGTCACGTCCCATCGCAACCCTTCAGCTGAAAATACGCATAAAAGGCCTGTTAATTGCCTGGAGCCCTCGATGGCCGCGGACGGACAGGAGACCCCTGCCCGGGCTGACGGGGGGCTCTGGCAACACCCGGCTCCCCCCGCCCCTTCTCCCCGCCCGCTCCCGCCGGCTCCGGGAGCGCTGCCGGCGGACGGGACCTGCTCCGCCGCCTGTCCCGGCTCCGGGGATCGCCCCTGACTCCAGTTAAGCAGCCCAGCCCCCGCCGCCGCTTTCCCTGCCCGCTGCAGCAGCAAAACTCGCGTTTCCCCAAGTGGGGTGCGCATCCCTGCCCGGGAAGCGGCCGCCGTGCCCCCCCGAGCTGCAGCGCGCACGGAGCGGGACCAGCGACCCTTCCCCCGCGGCCACCACTCACCCTCGCGGCTTCATCGTGCCCGAGCCGTGCTGAGCCAAGCAGAGCCAAGCCGAGAACCAGCTGCTCGCCTTGGGCCGTTCCCTTTTCCCTCCCACGCCTCCTGCACCGGGGATTTCCGCCGTCCGACCGCTCGTTGCGCGGCCAGCCCGGGGCCCGCGGCGCTGTGCACAGCGGGGACCCGGCACAGCTCATCCCGGCGGTGCGGCGGCTCAGGCGCTCGCCCGTTCCCACTGACCCCTTTCCAGAGCCTCTCTGGTGCCGCTGGGTGGGGGATCCCGGCTCCCGCAAACCCATCTTCCTCGCAAATCCATCTCCCCTGCGGGGAGGACACGGGTGGCCGTCAGGCGGGACGCCCCTCACCGCTGCTGGGGAGCACTGGGGAGCCAGTGTTGGGCAGCGTTTGCCCTAGCACGGAGACAGCGGCATCCTCTTGGCCCTGCGAGGCGCTGGAGATCGGTCCCACAGCCCCGGCGGAGGGCAGGGGCTGCACCCGGTGCACTCCGGGATCTCGAAGAATCCTGCCTGGGACCCGGGAAAGTTGTGTTTCAAAGTACATTAGGTGGATATTTGCATAAATAGCATATTTAATAACTAAATGGGGTTTGATAGAGAGCGCAACCGCACCTGGAGCTGTCGTAGGTGTGTTGGTGAGGGGGTGTTTTAGCACCACCCGGCTGTTTGAAAGCTGCGGTTCTCAGTCTCAGCTGTTTCGTTTTTGGCTCCACATCAGTGGCTGTGTTTGCCTTGTTTGCTGTCAGGAGCTTCCACCCAGCTGGGACCCCTTTGCCAGCGTGAGCGTTTGTGACACACAGCACAAAGCTGTCACAGCATCAATGGTTAAAGTCTGCCACGCTCATGTTTTATTTTTTTCTTGATTTTTGTCACCCTGGGAATGCAACTTGTGCGCACTGAACACGATGCTCTGGGGTTGTGCAAGACCCGCAGGTCTCAACGCTGCCGTTTCCGCTGCCAGCCAGCAGCAAGGAGGGGGAATTTCAGTTTTGGGTCTTAAAGCTGACACTACTTCGGCCTCTCTGGGTGTCACTGAAACCTGCACATCAGTGATCAGTTTGGGAGGGTAGGCTTAAATTTGTGCTAAATTTAAAGGAAGATAAACGTTCCTATGGAACTGTGCCTGAATCAGAACATATTTGCAACAGTAAAATCATGTCTTTCACTGAAATATTTCCTGATGGGATATCTCAGTTTGGGAATTATTCTTTTGATATTTTAGGTGTTCTTTTAATAGCAGACATTTAGTGAATGGGGATGCACATGGAATCAGTTCTTTGTGGCTACAAACTTCCTGACTTTAAAAACTTGTGACTTCATATGTGAATTTTTAGAGTCCTGGATATAAAATTGTTCTTTCTAAGATGCATGATTTGAATGAAGCCTTGTGCTGTTCTTTGCAATGGTTTCTATCCTGCTTTTTTCATACAAGATAAAACTACGTGACTACACCTACATACCTGTTTTGGTGGAAAGGAATTTCCCAATAAGCAAGAAAGGCAAATGTGTCTCCACGAATTTTTAATCTATAAGGCAACCTTGTCTTCTATTTCCCTTCTAAATGGTGTTAATGAAGGCCCAGCCTTAGGCAGGTCCTAAGTTGCCCCTACCTGCAGAATTCCTCAGAAGACTTGAAATATAAGGATATTCTTCTGCCAGTGACTCCATTCCTATGGCACACACTGAACAACCCTGTGGTTAATAAAAGCAGGTTCTCACTGCCAAATCATTGCCATTATGTATGAGATATTTTTTGGGGAGTGCTTCCCTTTTTCTTCCCACACAAGCAAAAAAAGAGAAGCAGCTGCAGCTGATATGTTTCCCTGTACTCACACTGAATAGCATAAAATAAAAATGTATTTTTGTTCTTTTGGACACAGATTTGTTAATATGGCATTTGCTAGCAATATGTCAGGGTATTTGACTTAGGGTCAAAACAGAGACCTCGGTGACATGATCTTTGCCCAACAAGTATCCCATCAAAGATAAGGTGAAAAATAACAGACAGGGATATTGGAAAAGCCTATGTGAAATGTTTTCATCACATGAGGCTCCTCAGCTGTACTACCATAAGCTTATAGAAAAATTCAGAGACAGCTGAGTTCTTAGAGTGATTTAAAAAAAAAATTAAATTGTTGACAGCTAATTTGTCCTCTCTTTTGTGTACAACACTTTTCCAACCCTTTTTCTCTGCCTCCAGAGAAGTTAAGAGAAGCAGGAAATGGAAGGGGGACACTGCATCTTAATAGAGGGTGAGGGAAGGATTGGGCAAAACCACAAATTGTTTCCTTGGCTAGTGGAGATAGTGGAGTAAGACAGCAAAGCTGGCTGCTAAGAACAGTCTGGTGATGAGGGAAAAGATGCCAACTGCAATTAAAGTATCTTGTGATTCTGAGAAAATCGTTTGACGGAAGTGAATGAACAAAGAGGAAACAATAGTCTGTTCTCTCTCTAGCTCACATCTTGTCACACCAGGCACTCAGGGCATTGGCCAAAATCACTTTTAACACCCAAATTCCTAGACTGTTCCACGCAAAAGAGGAAACCTGTAGCCCTGTAAAATACATGCTGTGGGCAAAATGTGGTCTGTGTGGCAGCAGTGGCAATCCATTTATCTATACCCAGAGAAGGAAAGTACTGTGTTACATTTAGGTATGTTGTTAGAAAAGAGCACTGCTATTCACAGTTCTTTATTAGTTGTGCACTTTGAGATAGTTGATTCCCTCTTGTTTTAGGAATAGCAAGGGAATAACTAACTTTGCAATACTTTTCCCTGCTCACTGTGTGCGGGCATGTTAAAAAAAAAAGAAGGATTGACCATGGTATGTCATTGCTGAAAATGTCTCTGGAGCCTCTTGTATTCAGGCCATATTATCCTGAGTGGAATGATTCCAAAGAGAAGAGTGCTCTTGCTGTCTGAATTGACCTCTGCTCCTTGGCTCATTTTAATTTCTGCCAGATATCCTTTGCTCTGATCACTTGCTAAGGACACTGGATAATGCATCAAAGAATCTCTTCGGGAAGAGAGTTCACAGGTTTTAGGGTTCACAGGTCTTAGAGTGTGAAATGCCTTCTGGAGGATTATTTTCTTTTGCCCAGGTTCACTGCATTAATTATAAGAATGACAACAGAGGGAGCACAGCTGAATAAACTCATCCTCAAGCCAGAGGCAGATGCCTTTAGCTGAGGAAGGGAAGGAACAGATTGTCTGAAACCATCCAGCAGAAGTTTTCCTTCTCCAAAAGGAAGTTGTTTGTTTTTAGGACAACTTCTTCAGCATGGCATTTCTGATCCCACATAACACACAGAGTATTGGAAATCATCTGAGAAATTAAAAAAAAAAAACCCATGACAGCTAAGCCTGGATCCCAGAGACTGGCAAACTCTCTACAGAGAGCTTGGAGAGGGAGTTCATGGTGCATGCACTGGCTGCTCTCTGGTTAGAACTAAAACATAAAGGTATTTAGAATCTACCAAAACTAATTTCAAACCTCAGCCTTCCCAAACTGTGGTGAGATTAAGTCCATAAAATGCCATACAGTTAAGGTCTCTTTTTGTTTCTGATCATGGCGATCTTCTGTGAGGAGGACTAATGAAATGTTCAGAGAAAATGCTTAAGAGCCACTGTGGCACTACCTGAACAGGTGAAACATTTTTCAAATGCAAACACAATTACGGAAAGTCTCAAGACTAATATTTACTCTAAGGACATAAAATGCAGCGTAGGTATTTGCTGTACAAATTAAAGACTTTTGTTTCATACCTCACTGAACATCAAGAGTTTTAGGAAGCAGATTAAAAGAAAAATATTCTCTGTCGTTTTAGATGTACTTGTAACTTCCTTATCATCACCATTATGTCAACATTACATTGTTAAAGTAAATGAGCTCTGATTTGAAATTATAAAACATATTAAGCATGGGTTTGAAAACTGATATTTTGTTCCAAGTCTAAATGGACCTTATAGAAAGCTATTTTAAGAACAGGTGTAGTAGAAAATAATCTTAACACTGTGTTAGAAAGAAAATATGTATCTGTCCTGCTATAAGCCATAGCCATGAAGTAGAGAATCTAGAAAATTTTGGAAACCAATCTCTGATATGAAAATATTCCGTTTTAAAGGAAAACACAGCTGTATTCCTGGATACATTAGTGTCAGAGCAAAACCGTGCCCATCACATACCAAAAATTATGCTTTAATATTGTCTTTCGAAATAAAAAAATTAGAAAAGTGTTTATTTCTCCTCATAGCACAGTCAAATCAGAAACCATGTAATATAACAGGATATGATACGGGTGCCAAGTAGTGAGAAATAGGAACTGAAATCTGTATGACTTAATGTTGTTTATTGAATTATGTGATAGAAGATGGTACTACTACTAGGATTTGATGAGACCTGTAGTTTCATTTCATTGTAAAAAGCCGGTTTGGCCTTTAAATAACTCAAAAAATTCCCTCTGATACCACTTGCAATACAAAGTGTAGCTATAGGGTAGTGTGGCATTCGGGCTTTTGAAAACGTGGTTGCAGGACAGAGGAGTGGTTGGGCTGAATTCCCCTAAAAGCCCTGCCTTTCAGGAGGTGTAGTGGCCAGGACATTAGGACTGGTTCCAGAACGGGTGAGAGGCAGGTCAGCAGCTGTCAGGGCACTGAGTGCAGGTGGGCTGTGAATGCTGCCTGGTTGTGTGCGTGCTGCCGTGCCACGTAATGCAGCCATGGATGTGCCGCCTCTTTCCTCTGATCACAGCAGGACGGGGCTCGCCCCAGAAAGTAAAAAAGGAGCAATATTGCATGGCTCATCAGCTGCTGATCAGCTGTCCAACATCTTCCTCCAGCCCCTGGTGCTGAACTTCTTGCACCATTGATTGCACATATGTCGTATTTTGCAATGTTTTAATTCTGACTTTCCTGACATCTTTACTTCTTTTTTTCCTGGCACTTGTCTGCAGCTGATATTGCAATATATGGCCTCTTTGTCCTTTTGCTATTCCCGATGCTCGTGTGATGTAATGCAAGCAAGCTTTGGTGGGGCAGTGTACACTGCTTGTACCAGTTACAGCTCAAAGAGACAGAGAAGTAGTTTTTGTTTCTCAGTTTTGTCAGATTATTGATTGCCACTTTATTTTGCCCACTTTGAGAGAGAGAGAGAAAAAGAAGGAAAGAAAGAGAAAAAGAAAGAAAGAAAGAAAGAAAGAAAAGAAAGAAAGCAAGAAAGCAAGAAAGAAAGAAAGAAAGAAAGAATCTACCTCACAGAGCTGTAGGTGCTCCTGTGACAGGTGAAGGCAATAATGGGATCTTTGTCTAGACACATTCCAGAGATAACTCACTCTTTCATTTCTGAAGGAGAATTAAAGACTCTGCTCTTTTGTAAGAGAAGAAGTCATGATCTGCCATAACTTGATGATTTTTAAGATGAGTTTTTGCCTTTAATGATGCAGAAATCATTTTTCCTGGGGTAAAGAAGGATGTGATCTGGCAGGGTGTCAGCTGCTCGGTGAACACTGCCCATTCTGATATTACTCCCCTGAAATACTCCAGAAAGCAGTGAAAAGTAGATGAACTTTGCCACACATCTACACACTCACAGGCAGTTCTTGCCATGCAGCTGGTGCCCCAAAGGTCTGTACACCAGCATTCCCCAGAGCAACTTTCTCATTTGCCTGGTCCATGGAGGGGCAGTTGCTCTGGTACCCAGGGCCATACACTGAGCAAGGACAGGCAAGGGAACAGGGACTTCTGCAGGGGGCTGCACTCTCCAAAATCTCTCAGAGCCCTCATCAGAACATTGTGGCCACCTCCAGTAATGTGTAGCCCTGAGCCTGGGGACTCTGTCCAAACCAGAGCCTCATCCCAGAGAAGACTGGGATCCCACTGTTTTGGGCAATGCAGGAACGTGGGGTACGAACTCTCAGCAGCAAGAGGCGAAGAGCTGTCACACTGACCCTTGGGTGGTCATGCTGCACAGCCAGCACTGTGGAGCAAACATTGACCCCTGACTTTGTGACAGCTGAGGGGACCTTGCTTCAGAGAATGCTGGACACCCCAGAATACTCTGCCATCTGGCTCCAGCCCTTCAGCTTCACCAGGCATCAGCATTTCTGGGAGCTGATGATTCTGGGAGCTTCCCCCACAGTTCTTGGGGTGGTTGGTTTCAGCCACAACACTGCCTTAGCCACAAAAAACAAAGAAACCCCCCTGAATTTGCTTTCTGAACATGCTGCACCAGAATGATAAGAAAGCTGGCTGGCCCCCAAGGCTGACAAACTTCCCTGCCGCCTCCACCCAGGCTCCCTTCAGACCTCATCCTTCTGGTCCCTAAGGCAGTAGCAGAGGAAAGAGCAGCTGGAGACTCCGGTGTATTTGCTCCCACAGGTCCCCCACTCACCTCCTGTCTTGTTTGGGATCTGTGTTTGTTATGGTGACTTTGCAGAGGCCAAAGGACCATTGAACCTGCTATTTTGGCTCCTCTAAGCCACCAGAGTCAAAGGGCCCCGAGCTCTTCAGCAAATGCTTGGCTAGAGCATCGCCTCCAGAAAGACCTCCAGGTTTAACCTACAACCACGAGACAAACACATCCACGTGGATCTGTTATGTCAATCAGTGGTTCACTCTTCTTACTCTTAACGACTTCTTCCTCACTCTCCCATGGCAGTGGCCTGGATTTGCTTCCAGTCTTTGGTTTCCCTTCTCATTTCTGTGCTGGAGTGAAGAGCCTTGCTAGAGTGGCTACCTCCTCTCTCCTCTCCCTCAGCCAGCCATTTGATGGGCTCTGTGCCACAACATTGCACTGAAATACATTTCTGGTTTTTGTGAACATTGACCTCTCATTGCACTTCTTGCTTTTCTGCAGCTTGAGGCATTATTAACATGGCCTACTCTTCCTCACCTGTACAGCAGTGCAGCTAAGGGTGGAATGGAACCTGAATTCAAAGGCAGTTCCATGAATGAGTCAGTATGAAAGGACTGATGGGCTTTAAAGGTGCAGAATCAGATCCTTTGCCTCTGCTTCATCAGAGGAGCAGCAAATCAGACACATTTTAAGTCTTTAAACACTTCTGTCCATTCTTACATTGAAAGTGCTGTCTTCACTGCACTGCTAATAGACTGGCTCTTCCCAAAATGTTCAGTGGAAAATGTAAAAAGAAGAACAGAAAGGAAGGCAGACATACAAAACCCTGGTAAACCCATTTTTAAGACCCAATGACTTGCATAAATAAGCCCAAATTAGGCTTTGAGGTAAATGTTGTAGAAACTGATTTTGTGAGAAGGACAGGCCAGAGTTCATCTTTTCCTCCTTCATCTTTGTAGTATTACTGTGCCTCAGGGAAAAAAAACCCTTGTACCTCTAGTTGTTCCCAGTTTTGTTATTTAAAAAATGCAAATAATTTGCCCTCTTGACCAGTAGGTAATTTTTTAAAAGAGTCTTAAGTACATACATTTGAAATGTTCTTGGTTGTACAGGAAGTTTTGGCTTTTTAAGTGTGCTGATTCTTTCTCTAAGTGGAAACAAGGAAATGCTGCCCTTGTAAAGACAAATATTTATTTCATTAATGAACGCACAGTGCAGTCGTTCAGCCTTTGAGGTCTGAGATTGTTGAGAGATGTTTCAAGATCCTATTCCTAATGTTTTAAGAGATTACAGGCTTAGTTTTCTAGAGCACTTGTTAAAGAGTAGTTTCTCTGTAGTGTGAATAAGGAGTCATAATCCCTTTCATTCTCCTCTTTGAGGGAGGGTGTTTATATTAGCAGGATCTAAGTCTGCCATTCTGCAACAAGTAGGATTAACAGACTGCTCCTGCTGTACCTCAGCTGGGGTGCAGAAATGTGCATTTCTCTTCCCCCCACGAGCACGTTTGTGTGTGTTTGGCACACTGCAAGACCACAAGTGAAGAACTGCTGATGTATGAGCAGCTGTGTCCCTCCTCTCCCCTCTCTCTCAGATCCTCGGGAGATTTCTCAGGAGCAAAAACGCTGCTAAGCAATGTTTGGACCTTCTCTGAGTGACTGTTTTAGGGATTGTCGCCTCTCAGCAGTGGTCGTTTCCCTTTTTCCAATCAGTTCTATTTTATTTCCCAAAGTAGGACTGGTCGTTTCCCTTGTTCCAATCAGTTCTATTTTATTTCCCAAAGTAGGACACCTCAGAGTTTGTGCTGTTGCACATCTCCCTGAAGATCTGTGTTTGTTTAATGTCTATTGTTTGGATTTAGTGTATTTTTGCTGTGGGAGAGAAAACAACAGATGATTAAAGACTTTCAGGGAGGAATTTGCAAGGCAACTTATCTATGAATCAAAAAGAAAGTTTGAGATTATTTTTCTTGCCCTAATGGTTTTCACTCCCACTCAGTGTGTAATACATCAACCTTGATAGAAAGGAACATTGCCCTTACAGCTCATAAGACTGCTCTAGAGAAAGTGTTGGGGTTTTAAAGTTTTGTAGGTTTTTTTTGTTTTATTTTTTTTTTAATGGACCAGATTGGGCATTAATTTAATTTTAGGAGAGGGAAGGAATCCCAGTTCTCTTGCATGCTGCTCATGTATCTACATAGCAGATGCAATCCATACTGTGCTCTGCTTTCAGAATATCAGGACTATGTCAAGGGAAATGTATGTATGTATTCACATGTGCATGGATCCACAAGAAATGTATGATGACATTGTTAAAAAGCTGTATCTTTCTCTTGACCATTTTCTTCATGAGAAGTTCCACCCATGAACACAGGAGGTTACTAAAGCAAGCAGTGGGAATGAAAACCACAGGAATACACTGGCAACACAACACACATCACCGAGGCAACTCAAAATTCAGCAGACGTTTATCTTTTACTTTGTTCTCTGCATTCCACACGGAGATTTTCACCCAGATCCCAACCTGCTGGAATAAGAAATGCGAGTGCATGCGAGGTAAGAGCACTCAGTTTCCCTATTCATGCTAATTTCCCTACCCAAACACCTGTTTTTCCACACAGGGCCATGCAAGGTTTTCCTGGAATCACAGTTGGAAGGGTTTCAGCGGAGCGTGCACCCAGAGCCGCTTCCTGTGCCTGCGCTCACACGCAGCGCAGCGGGCTCCTTGCATGGGCTGCCCAGGCCCGTCCACCCACGCAGCCACACAAGCAGAACAAGCTGTGACAACAGACAGAAAATGGTGTAGCAGCTACTCAGTGACGCCATGGAAAATGTTGTGCGGAGTGTGGCTCACTTCTAAATGAGAGCAGCCAGGAGTTGCAGGGATCTGGGAAAGTGTGTGAGTGCCTAAATCATCTGTGGTGAGA
This sequence comes from Machaerirhynchus nigripectus, assembly GCA_013397975.1. Classification (NCBI taxonomy): domain Eukaryota; kingdom Metazoa; phylum Chordata; class Aves; order Passeriformes; family Dicruridae; genus Machaerirhynchus; species Machaerirhynchus nigripectus. The sequence continues at coordinate 565,656 of VZRQ01001714.1, read as the reverse complement.
GTGATGGAGGGCACCCCTTCCTAAATGAATGTTGCTAGCAGTGGAAATAATTTAAGAATGTTTGGGATAATTCTGTCCCTGAATATTCTGCTATTTAGACCACAATACCAGATACACATCTGACATATATTACAAATGTTTTTAACTTTACTACCTCCTTGGTGTTAATCAAGTCTCTTCATTTCTAAATAAGATTCTGTGCCAGTAAATTTTTTTTCCAGCCAATATCAGACTCCAGTAAGTCGTCTGGACTGTTAATGTCCTCATGGCTCCTAAATATATTTGTTTCTCTGTTACTCCCCAACTGTGTGTTTTAATTGTTTCTGAGAATCTTATATTTTGGTTCATGACTATGGCTTTGTGTGGAGCCAGTCCAGCATGGTCTTGCCCAAGCAGAAGGCATCCATTTGGCATTCTTCTTGTTCCCACTGGAAGGATCAAAATATTTGGAAAACCATTAAAAGGAAAGCGAGTCCTGTATGGGAGAACATCCCCTGCTCTAGTACCACTGCCCTGAGTATTTTCTGTCTGAGTCATATTTTGTAGAAAATATTAACTTTCTGCTGACCAGTGGCAGCCTGAGGAAGTGTCCAAGAAGCGTGTCCTGAGGTTGCTGTAGCGATTGGTGGTGTTTCACTGGGTTTGTGGTGAGGTCCAGCCGTTGAACACAGGGTTGGCTGCATGGCTGGGCTGCCTTTGAAGCTGCATTCAGGGGCAGGCAGGGTTTTCACTCTGCTGATGGGGTATAGCTGAGAAGAGAGAGGTCTGTGAGGCTGGTCACTGCCTGCACTCACACCTCAGCAACAGGCTTTGCCAAAAGCTGATGGACTTTGAGCCAGGGACAAGGCCACGAGGTGAATTTGTGTGGAGCCAAAATCAAGAAGCAGCGGCAGAGCTTGGTCTCCTCCCAGCTGGAAGCGGTGCTTGCTTTGAGAGTGTTTTGTACGGCCTTTCCTCAAGTGCTAAAAGCAATTATCTCTAATAATTACCCAGTAAAATAATAGTGTAGCTATAATTTAATGTGATTGCTTTGGTTCTGTGTCTGCTTCTCATCTGTTGCCAGACTGGATGTGAATTGAGGTTGCCCAGAACAAAACAGTAACATACAGATGGAATTGTCCCGGTTACATTGACTTTATTTTGTTTTCTTATCAGCTCTCAGGAGCTTATATTTTCTGTTTATTATCCCGTTTCTATTCAGATGTGAGAAACCTTGCAATTACACCACTAGAAGCAAGATAAAACACTTTCAAGTATGTTTACAGGATGATTTTTAAACTTGTGGACTAAAAAATCCTGTTCCTTTCTCAGATTCACAATCCTGCATGGTTTTTTCAAAATGAGACATATTTTACTATTCTTACCTTTAAATAATCGTTGTATTGGTAAGTGTTTCAAAAGGTTAAAGAGAAATAATATTTTTATATGCTAGTGTTTATATAAAAGACCTGATGGATACTGGTGGAGGTTTCCACCCTCCAGGCAAGTAGGCTTTGTAACTGAGGGCACACAGGGGTCAGTGGGACTGCCTCAATAAGGGATTTACAGAATCAAGACCTCAGTGGTCTACAAAATCACCCCAAAGGTCAGCATAAACAGTCTCTGAGTAGCTAATGAAATAACATAAAACCAATTTCAACCTCATGTCAAATAAAGACAATAATGTGGTTCTGGAAGGAAAAAAAAGTTGTGTTTTTTCACAGCACCATGGAAGAAATATGAATAAAGAAATCTGCAGTCTAGATCTGAATCAAGATCATTAAGAGTCAACAAGATCTTATTTACATAAGTGAAATCTAAACCAGGACTTAATAGTGAAATGACACAGAAATCTCATAAATTTTGGCTAGTCCCTGACTTGAGAGACAGCCTGTTTTAGTCAGTTTACACATCTGCTATATATTTGCAAATGTTAATTGAGCAGTTCTTGTAGCACTGGGGAGATTATTAGTCCAAGCCAGGGAAGAATTTGTTAGGTCCATATTTTAAGTATGACAGCAGACAGTGTTAATAAAACTTTATTGTATTAAAAATGGTTACTATCCTTTTTAAAACATTTTAAAATAATGCTTTCATAGTGACTGTGGTAGAAGTAGATACTGAAAATTAGTCATGATTGTACACAAATAAGATCTCTGCTTGTGATTTAGCTAAATAAAAATGTGATCCTCTTGTCCTCTGTCAGCTTTCAAGAATTAAAATAAATGTATTTTATTTATCAAGGGAAGAGTTCAAAATGTTTTAATAGGATTTTCACTGTATACCAAGTTTAGGGCAGTCATGAGGAACATCTTTGCAGTTTATGTGATCATTTCATTCATTAGGAGATGTGGTTCAGGGAAGAGACTTGCTCTCAAAAAAAACCCCCATAAATTCTGGGAACGCAGGAAATGTGAGTCATTCTTGTCTGGAATGTAACTAATATCTCTGCTATCTCAACAGATATCTTTGGTTCTTTCAGCCTGAGGACAATAGTATGCCATTTCAGACAAGGTGAGAAAAATTTTAAAAGTCCCAAACCAAGTCCATTGGCCAACCAGAGGATCAGATCCTAGTATGGTGCTAAAGTACCTACAGGTAACAGGGTAGGCTTTATTCTTCAATAGGAACCTGAGAATGATAAGAATGCCTGACTGTTTCACCAGAAAAAGTAGGGCCAGAAGTGAGAACTCTTGAACATACATAAACCCCCTGCCTGGTCACCTCTGAGTAGAGGATGTTTTGTTTCCCTGATTACCCAGTTCTGAATGTTCTCTGTGTGATATCTCTGTATGGTCAAGGCCTTTGTCTTTTGACGGAGAAAAATACACATTTGTGTACAACTCTCAGGCTACAGTGTCAGCCAGGTTTTAATATTGTGAGGGGCAGTGGTGCCATTAGACATAGTCTTTGTATTGTGGGCTGGATAGGGCAGTTCCCTTCTCTGGTGAAGAGACTGCCATGGCCAGCAGGAGCAGATGGCGCTCATCCCCCAACTCTGTGGGGATGTGCTTCTCCAACAAATAATCCTCTGTAACAGCAGTAATAAATTTATAAGTCTTTAAATTGTATGGATGGCTTAGAGTTCTTTTAATATCAGATACAGAGCTGTTTCTGGTGTGAACAACTGCAATTAGGAACACCTATTTCTCATAAAAGCATTGAAATTCTTGGAGAAATAGGTGCTGGAAAGTGATAAACACAAGGCATACTAAAATCTGAGTGTATTCACTTTATTAGTGCATATTAGTGCATCAAAACTAGAAACACAGTCAGATGCCTGTGGCATGCACTGACTCCGTGGTTGCTTTTGTGCCATTTTAAAGTCACTTAGCAATAATCCATAACAGACTTAGGCCAAGAACCTTGTCCAAGACTTTCCACAGCCAAGGAAGTTCAGATATGAATCCCAGTGTAAGGTGAGATTAATTTGTGCAAGATGGGTTCCAGGCTTCCAACATCAGCCGTTTACTTTCTCTCTCATCCTTGTAGGTCCTCTGCTTCAAACTCTGTGTAGGTTCAAGCTGAGACCCTCCCTTCATTTTGAATCTGATGAGTGGTTGATGTTTTGGCTGAAGAGACACTGCAGAGGCTGCTGCCCCCACCTAGAGCAGGAGCTGAGAGGCTTAAGGAGCAGGAAAGTAAACTGGGGCAACTTTAAAAAAAACAAAACATTGTCACGCTGAAGGACAAAATGTGCTTCAGTTGGGAAGGACCTAGACTCCAAAGTGTGAGCGTGAGTAATAAGTGGAAGCAGTGGGTTCTCTACGAACTTTCAAGAACTATAAAGAGGGAAGAAACTGCTCGTTGTTGCCCATTAAATCAAGATTATCCACATATAACCACAGGAGTGACCTTCCCAACGCTGCCAGGAGCTGGTGGACACTCCAGGCTATGGGAGGAGATGGGAGAGGCAGAAAGGGCACAGGGCACACAATGCCTCACTGGCTCGAGCTCATGAGAAGAGGCTACCAAATTCTCTTTTGAGTATAGAAAGATGTGGCAGTGGAAGTTGTTTGAGAGCGAATATGCCACTTCTAACATGTATAAAGATTTTTTAGGTTTGGCTTAGTGATGCGTGTTGGAGACAGAATGCTGGGGGATGCTCAGGGTGAGCACAAGGCCACAGACCACATGGAGCAGCCACTTCCCCCAGGTTTCTTTTAGACCCTGGGTCGGGATGAACAGGCTGAGGAACAGGCTGAGAGGAATTTTGGGATGTGTTCCATACTTGTAAGTGACCCAGGGTCCTTGAGATGTGGCGCTGTGTCAGACAGCACAACCTCTCTTGGACTGGTCTACAGGCACACCAAAAAAAAAAAAGGATTAATAAAAGTACAAATACAAAAAGAATGCACCAGCTAAATTTGTGTGGGGTTAATCAAGTCTACATAAGTAGCTCCAGAGAGACCCTGATAATAAAGTAAGGGAGAGAGAGGACTCTTTGCTGTGACTCTGGAATTTTTCCCACTGTTGCCAATCCCAAACCAAGCTGTTTGTAGCTGAGTGCCATGTCCAATCATTTCTTGAACACAGAACCACTTGTAAAACACCTGTAAAGCACTTAGTCCTTGTATCTCAATCTAAATTGACCCTCTTGTAATTTAAAAAAGAAAAGAGGACAGGTAGAAGGACTAGCATAAAAAAATTCCATTACCTAGAGCCCCAGATTTTGAATTACTGTGCCACAGAAATGCTCAGGGTTTATACCACAGAGCTGTTATTGGCACTGGCAGGGAAATGAGCGTGGGTGCAGTCAGACACTGAATTGCACAATGTTAACACAGCTTCCATACTGATAAGGATTTTTCCAACAGGCATAATTTAAAAAATAGTCTAACAGAATAATTTATGTTGTATTGGTTTGCATTAATGTGGAAGAAAATATTCAGCAGTTCCTGATGGGAGATATAAGCTCCTGGAATGGAGGCAGTGGCAGTGAGTCTTATATATCATTAAAACATGTATACTCTTATAAACTTTTTTATTCAAGCAACTGCTTCTGTACTCGAGATATAAATCACAGTGCCAAATTTTATTTATTTCTATACAAAAATTGGCATGCACAGAATCAGTTTTCTGCTCCCTGAGGATGCATAGTCAATAAGGAGGCTTTTTTTCCTAGTAAGAAACCTCAAAAATTCTGGGCCAATAGTGCTATATATTGCTTGTGTACTTGCTTTTCCCATAAGAACCAAAACTCTGTGCATTATACAAATGCACAGAAAGGCACAGCAGAGAACTAGGATGAAAAAATATTCTCCATGTTTTTCAATGTAAAAAAAATTATATCTTTTGATTTGCTTGGTTTTGGTCATTTTGAGGAAGGCTGGAAAGTAAGACAATTTAAAAGTTCGGGGCTCATACACCCTATTAGAAATACTATATTGCAGGAGAACCTGGACATCTTTTGTTAAATAGTTCTATACTAAAAAAAATCTGTTTGACTTCTTGTCAAGTTTTTTTAGGCTAACTGTAAGGCATCAGAAGGGGGACAGCTCTGTGTGCTTACCATAGGGTGGCAGGAGCAAGATCTACTTGTAATGCATGTGCTGTTTCCTCATTAAAACCAGTGGGGCAGAATTTGCTCGGTTAATCCCGGACTTCATACCGTGTTTGTTTGCTGACCTTAAGGCTTGTCAGGTGTGCTCACCTTTCACAGCATTATCAAAAGGGAAAGGACACTGATTTGGGCCCTCAGGCAGATGAAGGCAGACACCTCTCAGGATGATTCTGCTCTGAATTGAAAGACTGCTTTGCATAATTGTCGGAGTGCTTGAAGTTGTCCGCTGAGGGTAATAAAATGTAGTTATTTGCCAGGAGCTTTTGGTTTTGGTTTCCCAGGAGGACAGGTCTGGAGCGGTGTTGCCGTGGATGTTGCATCACTGCTTGGCAGCTCCTCTTCGGGGGGAGATCACTCCCTGCCTGCAGGCAGCCTGCCCTCCCTTAAATAAATGATCCACCCAGCACACGCGTTCCTTTGTCACCCCAGCTCCTCGCGGCCCTGGGAAGCTCATAAAACAGTTCCGTGGGCTTTGTATCCTTGGAGCAGCGGAAACTGTAGGTAATGACTCCAGAATTAATGGTTTTACGTGCTGCAGGCGCACACCCGGCCACCACTTCACTGTGGTCGCGCTGCTTCACGAGAAGGTTTCATTTTCCGGGCCCCACGCTTCAGCCTGTGCTGTGTGCTGCTCACATCTCACACCTGCCCACAGACCGAACCCTGCCCTGCACGGTGGGCAGGCAGCAGAACCAAGTGCAGGATTTTGTGCCCAAAGGTGGGCAGCGGTGCCAGGACGGATGACCCGGGGCACCTGGGGGTGCAATGTGGACCTACAGGAAGCTTGGATGCACCTGGGTACCAAGGTGTCTCCAGTGGCATGAAAGTGTTGTGGCAATTGAATCACCCTCCTCACTTCCAGCAGTGGAAATGGCCTTCTGTGAAAGTAGCACCATCCTCCTCGTCATGGAGAGGAACCCTCCAGTCAGGCTGCTGGCCCTGGATGACAGAACAGTTGCATTTCAGGTTAATTGAAACTGATACTTGGGCTCGGGACGCCTTGTTAAAGCTCTGAGCACCACATTTGCGTGGGTGAGAGGAGAACCAGAAAGGCAGTGTGGTTCGTGTGAGCTTCACTCTCCTATTGCTCAAGAGCAAAATTGCCTGGGAAAAAGAAAAAATCCTCTGAGCCAAAACTTAGAGCATTATCAGTGAGAATAGAAAGTTTCTTGTCCACAGCGGGGGGCACTGGGAGGAGACACTTGGAGAGTATTAACTTCATTCCTGGGAACAAGCATAAGAATAGTTGATGTTAAGGAATAAAAGATCCTTCCCACACTTCACTTTAATCCACTGCAACTTTATTCTGCAACTGGCGGAGCTCGGCTTCCCCCTCCTGGGGACAGGGCGGATGGGCAGGAGCAGGCAGAGGATTTTCCTTCTCCCGTTGCTCCACTGTGGAACTGGTTTTTAACTGCTGGCTCTGGATACCTGTGTCTTTGTACTCTTGAGCAGCTTGTGAAGGGCAAGGTGGTTTGGAAATCAAACCTGTTGAAGTAGGATGAAATCTGCTATGGCAATGTTTTTGTCTCTTAAAAATTGTTTAGTGTCTAGTCATCAAAGCCCACAGTTGCTGTTTTGAAATGATCAGTGGTGATAATCTGCATTGTTTTGGAGATGTACATAGAAACCCTGTGTACACCTAATAGAGAAGTTAAATTCTGAGTCACAAGAAAATACCTTTGCCTTCATTAACTTGAAAAATCCTTCTAAAGGTTGCAAAACAGTGATTTGAATGTTCAAGGCTAATTGATGATGACTCCCTTTTAAGAAGAAAGTGCAGGATCTGTTTTGATAACAAAGGCATGCGTTATTGTAGCAATATGGACAAAGGAAAACAGTGTAGGATTGGTCAGGTTCAGCAATAACAGCACTCCTTTCAGTTAATCAATCAAAAAACAGTGAAGATTTATACCTGAGTGTAGCAGCACATCAGCTGTGCGGGTTATTTCTTATTTCTTTTTAGTAGCCCGTGAGTGTTCAAGCACAGACATAAAACACAGCTGGTTACTCGTGGCTTTAACACTCATGGAAGTGTCAAGGGCATCCAATCACTTAAAGCAGTAGCAGCAGTTCATATGAAACAGCAAAGATTCAGGTTTCAAAGATGTACAGGTTCATTTTCATGAAAGCTCAGCTTAATTTTTTACTCCTCCTTTTAAAATCAAACCCAAAAGTATGACTTTTTTCTCTCAGTTTTTCTTTTTTTTTTTTAATATGCTGGTACATATCCCACCTTTGATAAAGTGGATACATTTAAATGAACAAAAGTTTGGTAAGATTAAAAAAGGAACTACTATTTGTTTATGCAAAACTTGGTGTATGGCAGCCCTGGAGGCACAAGAAAGTTTGTATTTTCATTAATGGCAGCAATTTTACATATGCCCATAAATCTGCTTATATGTTTTATTTTATGTTCTAAGATAGCTTCCAGAAAAGTAAGATTATCACTTATCTGTGGAATTTGTGATGCTTATTTGGGGAATTCCATTTTTTACTGAGAAAGGGAATTGGGGTTCTAAAGCCACAGCTTCTTCCTTACTTCTTACCAAACTGCTGTCCCACGGGTAATTTGTCCTAATATATTTGGTGAATAGCAGGTACTTAAAAATATGTATCTGCACAAAACTGAATTAAAGGTTTAATAAAAAAAATCAGAAAATTGACCATGGGCTAGGTGGGTCATTGCAGCACATTTCCACACAGAATGTTTGTCTCTCATCTGGATTTGTGTGGCTTTCTTTTTCTCAGCTGTGGATTTTGTTGAGGTCTTGTGCCAAAAGATATGAAGGGTCAGAAATATCTCTATCATATGCTCTAGTGGAATTACCTCATGGCTATTTTTCCAGACTTTTAACATGTAAAATAGTTGACATTTTACAATTTTCTCAGTAGACTCCTGAGTACCAGCAGAAAGTCTGGTTGCTTCCCCAAGTCATGCCAGCCAAATCCTGATACACAGGAAACAAATATAAAATATCTATTTAATAAGGGATGCAGGACATGAGCCTGGAAGTTGCCAGACTAGATGCAAATTTCAGTGAAAACACAAAGATGTTATTTGTGTCCTATGTCTTTACCTAATCCAAAAGTAAAAGTTTCTTCCTGTGGCCCCTTCCTGTTTAGATATCCAGTTCTTGTACACATAGACCAAAAAGCCCATAGTTCTCCAAAAAGTAGCTCTTATTAATGCATATTCATCAGGTTTGCTAGAAAAGAGAATCCAAGTCAGGGATGATCAAGGAAAATCAAGTCAGGGACACAACTTCAGGGTGTTAGAAGATAGATTTCAAAAGACGTGAACTTGGCTGGAGTATTACGAAGGTTCCAACATTAGAAAATCTCAGTTCTACACAAAAATAATCTGGTGAAAAGTACTTGTTAGTTTTGAGATGTGTAAACTGCTATCTCATACAAACGAGCCTAAGTTGTCAGTTTTGGAAATATTTACTTCCAGATGTGCCAGCTTTAACTCTGCTCCCAAGAGCTTCACTTTCCAGTGTTACCTGCTATTGCCCAATCCAGCAGCCAGTCCCGCATGTTTTATTTTTAAGAGCAAGATCTTCAACTTGCAGCTTTGATTTAAAGAAAAAAAAAACCCCAAACCAAACAACCAAACAAACCCCGCACACTGAATGTTTTACCCAGATCGATTTCCCCTTGGTCTCAGATCCTTTCCGTGTCCCAACATCATGTATTTGGAAGACCAGGTGTAAAATGCCCGTGGAGGCCCCTAAAAGGAGCCACAGGCAGCAGTCACAGATCACGCTGATCTCTGTCCTTCTCCAGAGCTCCAGCTAAAGCTTTGCTTTTCACAAAGTGTTGCAATTTCTCATTAGGTGCTGACTATGGCATCCGAATATTTTCAACAAGATTTCCAGATGACAAAATTTCCAGAGTTTATAAGCTTTGAGGAACTGACAGCCATGGATCAGATTTAAAACAGATGAATTGAGTGTGAAAGTGTCTGTGAGCCTAACCCTCATGACAGCTTCTTTCTCTTACTGTACTTTTTCCTCTCTGTAATAATCCCCTATTTTTAGTTCCTTATTCAAGTGATGGAACTGAAATAAAGAGCAACACTAGTGGGAGCCCTTGACTGACTGGACAGCTCTGACAGAGCTCTGTGACAGGACAGGGGGGAATGGCCTCACGCTGAAAGAGAGCAGGTTTAAATTAGATACTCAGAAGAAATTCTTCCCTGTGACGGTGGGGAGGCCCTGGCACAGGTTTTCCAGAGGAGCTGTGGATGTCCCATCTCTGGAAGTGTTCAAGGCCAGGTTGGATGGAGCTCTGGGCAACCTGGGATAGTGGAAGGTGTCCCTACCCACGGCAGGGGGTTGGAACTAAATGATCTTTATTTTCTTTTCCAATGCCCCAGGGCATTCTATGATTCTATGATTTAACTTCCCTTACTTTCATTACCCCGTTTTTTAACCCCTGCTGTAATCTGCTGAAATTTGTGAGTGTTTTTCTCTGCAGCAAACAGGAAACTCTGTGTTTCCACCACCTTAGTGCAACAGTTTCAATCCATTTGCAGGGCATCTCACTCGGCCTGTGCTTCCATTTTAAGGGATGGTGACATGAATCTCCCAGGACTGTCCAGGCCACCAAGACAGACCCAAGGCAGACTCACTTTGCCTACACCATGCAGTAGGACCCAACCTATCCTTCCATTTTCACTCTCCCAAAGGCTCTCCTCCTTCCACTACCCAGAAAGGTTTGAAATTATTATTTCATAAGATAGAACAACCATAAGAATATGGTTAATATTCTTGGAATTTCTGTATTGCCTGAGGTATACACTATTCAATTTTTAGTGGTAAATGTAAAAGGATTTTTAGCTCCTAAAAGTGATAGATCTTTGGTGATCTGTGTAAAACCATATGTTTCTTTAAGCTAACTGTCAAGAAATACCTATGCTAATTTTATTACAAATTTTTGTGTTATTAGAAGGTCCATATTCATGTCAGGATTTAATGCTGGAGATTTATTTTGATGCCTTTTACTCAGGATAGCAAACAGTTACAGTTTCAATCATCTCGACTGCACTTGATTAAAACATCTGTGAACCTGAGTGTATTAATTAACTGTTTTCCCAGTTAAAGGATTTTTTTTGCATATAATTTCTGCCTGAATGGCAAGTCATCTTCCCATGCAATATCAGATAAAGTTGGTTCAATGATCATGTCACTTATTTTCCACACAATTGCTCTCTCCTGCTTTTGTGGTGTGTTCTGCTCCTCAGTGCCTTAATACAAATTTGTGACACTGCTGGTCAATATGAAATCAATTATGGTTTAACATAGTAGAGTTACAGGTTTTTTTTAAATTTTCTGGTGTGAAAAAGATTATCCAGGACTGTCTTCACATGTTATTATAAAACTCTGCTCCAGAAACATCACAGATTTCACAAAATAAATGAGAAATATAGTTGTTTGTCACTGTCGTGATTTCCTCTGCAAAAACCCAAACATTACTCTCATTCATCAACCAAACCTTAATTAAATGAACCTCACAAAGCCCTATCTCAGCAAGGCTCTTGTGAAATTTATTTTATGTTTTGAGGCGATTAGCTGAAATGTGCTCTGCAGCTGCAAAATGCTCCTCTTGTCTATTGAGCAAACTCTTTATCCACTGTCTGCTTCTCACACTTCAGGTTGGTTTTTTTTTTTTAGTGTGGTAAAAAGTGAAATTAAACCCATCCTATTCTGTATCATGTCCTGGGGAAAGTGCTGGGTTTTGTGCTGGAGGGAGCTGTTGTACCAGTAGAAGTTGGTAGTGATGATGTCAGGAAGGACTGAAAATAAAATAAAATAAGGCTAAAGGTGGAATGTTCCAGTGGAATGAAAAAATACTTTTCTGCTCTAGATGAAGAGCTGAAAGATTGTTCATGAGGAGACAAGGTACCTATCGGGACCCTGAGACTGATCTGTGATCCAACAGCGTGCCCTCGTCCAAGAAACTGAGGCAGACAGCAAATGTCAGTTCCTTGCACCAGTTAAAGTTGAGATAAAATCTAATATATGCAACGTTACAACATGACCTGTTGTCTCTGCCACTACTCCAAGTGAAAAAAGATGTAGGCAATTATCTCTAGTGGAGATGATGTAAATATTAATCCAGGAACAGTGTCGAATGATAAATCATGTGTTTTCTTCATCGAGTTAATGAAAGATTTAGGATTGACAAAGATATTAAGCAAGGGGAACTTTCTGATTGCATGCAAATCAATGACTTGGTGGGAAAACAATGCTGCAGTAGGAGGAAACAGCCTCATGATAGTTTTTGACCTTTCACTGTGAAACACAGAAATATTTTAAAGGCAATAGCATAAAAAGTCTTAGGGGAAACAGATGTGGGTCAGAGTGCACAGTCCTTCACTAATTTAAGGTCCCATTAAAATCAAGAAGGGCATCAGAGAGAAGCTTAATGATGAGGGAGAGCTCATAGGAACTAATGAGAACTAAATCAACACATGAATTGTTCTACTGATACAGCAAATTAATGTGTGTTCTGGCGCAGTGAGTGAGGTGTGTTCTCTGCTTCTCTTGTACTGATCATAAGTAAATAAGAAGAGAATTTACAAGTATTTACTGTGACCCAGTGTGGGAGGCACGTGGTGCATCCCCACTGAGCAGTGCCCACTCTGCCACTGCTGCCACTGCACCTCTTTCTCTGCTGTGGTGAGAGAAGTCAGGTGTGAATATTCTCATTGTGAAGCTGGTTGCCAAAGACAAACCTTGATGTAAAATAGCTGGCTAGCAACTGACATGGAAATGTGCAGGGGGAAATCCATCCTTGCAGGTGAACAGCTTTGTAAGGCATGTCCTCAAAGCTGGTCTAACCTGTGTTTCAAAATGGACAGGAAAAGGATGGACTCTTCAGTGAGTGATGAAAATGTTGCCCACTCTCTCCATATGTACACAGACCACCTTAAAAAGACCTGGTTCTGGTGAACTCCAGGGGTTGGCAGTCCTTCAGGCTGAAATCCCGCTCCTGTGTGCAGGCAGTGGTGGGCTGAGCTTACCCAAACCAGCCAAAATCTCAAGCTCAGACTCTACACAAATTAGGTCCTTGATATCCAGGGTTGTTAATTAGGATTAGTGGTATGGTATAACGAGTTACCTGTTTACAGTTGTTCCCAGATTGTATCCATCTTGGAAACTGCATTCCCCTTCTCTTTCCCACCCTTCTCCCCTTCCTCCACACCTCTTCCCAGCAGCTCTGCCTCGGGTGTCAGCACCTCAGACCTGCCCCACTCCTCTTTCACCTCACCCCCGTTTGTCCCTGCTGCTCCAGCTCAGCAAAGCTGCCTCTGCTCCTCCTAGGACTCAGTGCTGCCCTTCCCTCCCCTCTGCTGCTGATTTATCTCCCTGCTGGCAGAGGGGATGTCTTATCACAGACCAAAATCCTGAGTTGGGCCAGTAAAGTCAGCTCTTCTGAGTCCCCAGAGAGGCAACTAATGATTAATATTTAATTAAAGATAACATAATTCCTAAGCCGAAGAGAGAAGCACACACCTCTTACCTTATGTTGTTAGAAAGATTCGGCTCCTAGTTTATCAAGCATAAAATAAACTTATGCAAATAAATAAATGTAGAAATGTATACCAGATACCTACATTTTAACTATATATGGGGTTGGGGTTTGGTTTTTTTGCTTGTTTTTTCTTGCCCAGGCTGACTGGAGCACATTGGCTGGCTCTGGCACGTTCCTGTTGTGCATCCTGGCACAGCTCACGTGGTGGGGATCCCTTCCCTGCTCCCAGTGAGGAGACTTGCCTGGGTGGGAACTTCAGGTCACATTTTTCATGGTCCTTTTCCATAGAATCACAGAACATGCTGAGTTGGAAGGGACCCATCAGGATCATCCTTGAGGACACCCCAAGAATCCCACCATGTGCCTGAGGGTGTTGTCGAAACACTTCTTGACCTCTGTCAGGCTTGAGTCCATGATCACTTTCTAAAAGTGAAATTAAGTACCGTGATTTGGTTTATCACCAGTTGCTTCATTTAGTGTCCCACTCTGGCTCCCCAGTGTTGCAGTCCATTTTAGGTGGTGCTCCATCCTTCTGCAGCTGTGTGACTGCACCTGTGTGTGCTGACAGTCAGTCCTACTCTGGAAGTTGTTAAATAGAGAATATATGAAAACAAATTTCAAGCATGAGAGCTATTTAATCAGTGCTATTTTATGCTGCCAAGCAAGTGGGAAAAAGAAGGCACTGGAATCATGTACCCAAATTTTTCACAATTTCTGACAACACTGAGAATGTCTTTTGGTTTCATAAAGGAATGACTTGAACTGTTCTTGCCTCCAAGGCAAATCTGTGAAGGATCAAGAAGGAATGATGCCTTCAAGAAATACTGGTGGGTAAGGAGGAGATTGCTGCATGATGACTGGCACTTGTGCTCTGGGAACAAAGCAGTGCCATTATAATGAAAGCAGAATCACCTGAAAGCAGATGAGTTAGGGGGAAAATTGCCCTTTTTTTTGCTGTATTTTTCTCTGAAGGAAGGGATAATTTATTATATTACTGTGATACCTTTACTGAAGATATTTTCTTGTTGGTGCTTGTCAAATTTCGGTTCATAAAAGCTGATTTTTCTTAGAAACTTGCCTGCTTTCAGAGCACCATCTGCTGGTGCTTCCTGGGTCCTGGGGCTGCTGCTGGAGAGCTGTGTTCCTCTGCCTTCCCCAGAGGAGGGGAAGGGTCTGGTGGTGTTCACTGCAGCTTGGTTGTGAACCATAACAACATTTCTTTAGCTAAACTTCTGTTCAGTATCCGTTCATCCTGTCAGAGTCTGTTTTCTGAAGGTAATTCTGATTCACGTTATGAAAACCTTTAAAAGGAGCAGGAATGTTTGCACTCTGGGGAAATGCTTGAGTGATGATTTGTGGGCTTGGCCCCTTAAGTTTTGTGTAAATCCATAGCTCTGTGGCTCTGCAGGGAAGGAGGCTGTGCTTTACCAAATGTGAGCAAATGTGTTAAACAGGCTTTTGTCAAACTTGTCAGATTTTCAATTACAATTTTGTCTTTTGTTTAATGCTTTATTGCCTCTCCTCCCTGCTCAAATACAATTTATTTCTTTCATAAACACAAATGAATTTGCCACATTTGAGGGAAGACAGGGGTGACTGATCAAATTTTAAGAATGTATAGGTATGAGATAATTTTAGGTCTGAATTGTGTTGAGGTTGTCAAAGAATATTTATGTGGGTTCTAGCCTTGAACCTGTAGATGGGTTATGAAGGTCCAGTGACCTTTTCTCAGGCAAAGCTCTCTTTAGCTTTTAAACCGTAGCACAGTTTTGGATGTCCTGTGTCTCCAAAAAACCGAAGAACTCTTCTATTTCTAGCCACAAACTTATCTAAATGCTTTAAAGGACTTAATACTCATATTTTAATCACGTTGATGACTTAGTTGTTTTTAGAAAGAAAACTCTAACTGAACTCTGTGATACAAAGTCATCAAAATGTCTCCTAAAAATACCTACAAAGCAGTTAATGTTCTCTCTAGCCTTTAAATGTGCCTGAAGACTTACCACTGCATTAAAGAAATGAGGTACAATTAAGAGTGTAGGATTATGTGGAGCTATGAAGTAAAAGAGGCTTCTGAAATAACCATTTTGTAAGCAAAATGTGAATTCTCTCTGGAAGAAGATGGTGTGAATGGTGTCTGAACCAGCAGAGTCTCTAAGCCAGTGGTGCATTGGAGCCCCATGTCCTGTTTCACTTGCCTCTCTGAATCTCTGCCCAAAGAGCCCCAAAAGGGACTGGTAAATCCCAGAGGTCCCATTTCCCCTGGCATTCCTTCCCTAACTCAGCCTTGCAGCTGTTCCTGCACAGAGCTGCAAGAATGGACCTAAACTCATCATCTTTGTGCAGAGGTTTGGGCGTGGTACAAAGGCCCAGGGATATCCTGTGGGACTGGATTGTTCTCACAGGCCAGGAGTCCTAAGAGAATTAAGCCTGAACAGCAAGATGTGGGATCTTGCACCTCCAGGTGCAAGGTATCAACTGAAGGTATCTAAAGCAAGAAAGAAGAAGAAGAAATCTGCAGGCTGAAACCTGTTGGGAGGATGATTATGGAAGGTCAGCTTGTTAAACCACGTAAAATCCTGTTATTGAGTCAAGTGCCACAGTTTTGACAGCTTCAACCAGGACAACTGTATATATTTATTTCACAACACTGCTGTGAGGTGGTGTTACCATTTTAAGGATGGGATCTCTCTGTTTCAAGGTTAGAGGTGCTTGTGCATTCACGTAGGATATCAAAAATACAGAAGAGAACGGAATTGGTATCATTTACATCCCAGCTGCACAATAAATCCTTTGCTATAACCTCCTTCTCTTAGTACAGCGAGTTTGGTGTGCCACTTCAGCTGAGTGAAGTACAGCTGAGCTTCTCAAATACTTCATTGTACTGTGTTTTTGCAAAAATCTGTTCCCAAATGTCAGTCCCAACAGTGAATTCAGAGGGCCTGAGGTGGAACACAAGTACAGTACTTGTCTTTCATCCTCTGTCAAATTCTGTGTGTGTAGGTGGCAAGCTCAAGCAGCACCTGCCAACTACTTATTGGTATTGGCTTGGGACAGAGCTGTTTACATTTAGTTCTGAGGCTTCCATTTGTGTACTACTTTGTATCTGCTTTCAGAATTGTACATAAAACCATGAAGTTTTAGGTTCAACAAAGTACACAGTCTCAAAGCAGGAGTTCTAATTTAAAACCACTTTGCAATCAACAGAGAAAAATTGGTCTGAAATCAGTTACCAATGCACAGCTTGGTGGCAAGACTATATTTAAGATATGCAGTGTATCAGCCATTGAGTGTACAGGAGAGACTAAAGAGTTACATCAACATTTTCCAGACTGACTTTTAGAACAAGGGTTTAACAGCTTGGGTTGTACCCCCAAGGTAGTTGTTGAGACCTGAACTCTGATGAGAATGTTCAGTCCCTTATACTTCAAGGGGGATGAGCACAGAAGTGTACGACAATAGTATGTTTTCTGTGACGTTTTTAGAGACTGTGCCTCAGCTGATAGCTGCAAAAATGAATCTGTTAGCTGGTAACACTTTCCTCGTTCTTGCCACTTTTGGTATCACATACGAATTTAGTTTATGATTCCTTTATAGTTTTATTTATGTGGGTTCTGACCAGTGGGTCCCTCTCCTCAGACTCTGTTGCTGATGTGCAGTTTGCAGTCACCTTCTGTACAGTCACTGTTGTCCCCAGCTTTGTTTTGAACATTGTGTTCATCCCTATCAAGAACCATCTTCCCTCTTCTTATTGATGTATCTGTCTGAAGGGTATTTGGTATGCCTTGGGAGGTTGGTGTTAGTGTACAGTCCACAAGTAATGCAATATTTCCTGACCTACCTTCTCTGACAGAAAAGAAGTTTGCTTTGTTTGTTTGCAGTCAAGGTGATGCCAGATTTGCTGAATCTTCCAGTTGTGAATTTGCATTTTGAAAATGTCTTTATTCAAAGATGATCAAAACTGTCACAGAATTTTAATGTGGGGAATGTTTTAAGATGTTTTCTTCTTTAAATCAAGTGGTGTCAGATTTGACAGGTATTGGAAAGACATTATACCACATTAAAGAGCCTTTTCTGGAAAGCTTCTTCCAAAAAAAAGTGGTTTGCCACAGAAATTTATTACCATGAATTATCTTGAGGCTTAGGTTGACTTGAACCAGGTGAGTGGAAAACAAAAATCACCTTGGAGCCAAATCAGGTAGTCGTGAGGCTGACCCATGATCAGATAATTTCTCTGTGCACATCTCCAAGTATAATTAATTCCTTATAGTTTGCATATTGATGTATGACAGAAAAGACAAAATTTTGTCTCCTATTTGAGACAAAAGGCGATTTTTCAGCCACCTCCTTCATAAGGGATTGGTGAAATCACCATGGAGGCGTATAGGATCCCTTGGTGCCAAGTGGAGGAGGACTGAGGAGGAGGGGTTGCCAAGACCCTGCAGTGCCCCTGCCCTGAGCTGCAGGGGCTGGTCTGCAGGCTGGGAGCAGCAGAGAAGGGTCTCCCCATCCTTCTTCTGAGTACCTGGCATCTCTCTGGCACAGGGGAGAGCAGACAGGAAGAGATGTGAGACAGGAAGTTCTGCTAGGAGCCAGGCAGATGCCATATGCCTTCCTTCCTTTCTGTGCTTTCATAAACTGTGCCCAAGTAGTTGGTTTGCCACAGGGAAGCCTCAGGTTCTGCCAGAGCAGCTCTGGATCAGGGAGGGAAGGTTGATGGCTGTATCTCCTCACTGATGCTCTCTTGCTGCCTGGTAACCTGTCTTCTCATTTCTACACTGCCAGATACCTTCCTTTGGGAGAATTCTTTTCACTTTTAAATCTGTGTGGGAAACAGCCCCGTCTGTGGCAGTTTTGAGGGAGCGTTGTCACATCGCAAGGTGCACTTCTGGCTTTTGAACCAAAGCCTCCTGCTCCGAGCACATACACACCATTTTACATGTTTGAACAGCACTGTGCTTGTTAAATATGAATATTTCCAGGCCTGCTGCCCAGTTCTGCAGATACAGCATTCTAAGATTATCCATTTGCTGTCTTTCCATCAGCTATGCTCACTGCAGGAATAGAGAGCATCTATCTGCCAACCATGGAAACTCTGAAAGTCAAGCTGTGTTCTTTCTGGCTTGTGAGTCATCACCTGTAACCTTGACTCAGCGATCACAGGCGAACACTTAGGCCATGGTTAACATATATTCTTCTGATCAAAAAGATTCTCTATAGTGCTATATTATTTATTATTTCTTTAATAATGCT
Source organism: Machaerirhynchus nigripectus (assembly GCA_013397975.1). NCBI lineage: Eukaryota > Metazoa > Chordata > Aves > Passeriformes > Dicruridae > Machaerirhynchus > Machaerirhynchus nigripectus. The sequence continues at coordinate 547,319 of VZRQ01001714.1, read as the reverse complement.
TATGTAGAATCCTACCCATAATCTTTCAGCTATGTTAATGTTATGGAGCTAAGGGAATAAAATGGTGGAAAATTATTTTTAGTCCCTTCAGACAGGGAGAGCTGACATTAAGTATGTTTTGAATGCAGATATATGTAAGTATGTTTTGAATGCATATCACTTTTCTGGGTATAGTTAACTGAAAACCAAAATAATATATTGCTTTAAGGTGTCAGCTTTTAGCTCCTGTGAGATACGATGTTCTGGCTAGAGGAGAAAATGTATATGAGTGTGAGCTGGATGTGAGAAGAATAAGAGATGGTTTTCTTCATTATTAATACATCTTTTGGATATTCTGTGATTATTTATAACTATAAAAAGTGTGCTTTGCATCAAAGGCAATTATGCCAGTTAACAGCATGTTCAGGCTATGATAATTGACTGAACAATCTTTTAATACTTTGCCCCTTTCAAACCTGTTGCTTGGATACCACTTTCTTTGAACTATTATGTACCTTGCTGAAAATTAAATAGTAAAGAAAAGGTTTTAGCAGCTCTTTCCTTTGTCTTTTCCATAAACTCTATATTATATAATACTTTCAGAAGTGGAGACAAAGAGTTAGGGCTTTCTGGTGGCAAAGTACTGACAGAAACAGCTGGAAAATGCAACTCATGCACAGCCTGAATTCAAACCTTTGTTTTCTAGATATGTTTCTTTTCTTGCATGCAAGCTTTTCCTTCCTTTTCCAAGAGAATTTGAACTTGAGATGCAGTGAAGCAATTCTCAAATTGCAGTGATCCAGAAGTAACAGGATAATGCATCCAGGTAAGTCTCTCACTAATGAGAATGGTTTGTTCCCTACTCAGTTTTACTTACTCACTAAAATATGGAATCTGAAAGTGTGAAGCAGCATTTATGATCTGGAGTTTTTATATAATGGAAGGTTTCTTTGGTCTCCATCTTAATGCCAGGTATTCTATTATATCCTGCCATGAGCTGCTGTGATTCCTTTAAGCTGTGAGCTGCTGCTTTATCTACATGCAAAATCCTCTTGTTCCAAATGTCTTGTTCCAAGGACTTAGATCTGCCTACAGGACTCATTTTCTGGAAACCTCCAGGTTTATCTACCTAGTTTCACCTCACTCTGATGCTCATGAGAAGAAGGGCTGGGGGTGAATAATCTGGTTGGCTCAGCAGGCAATGTCTTTAGAATCATCTTTTTCTGGGATAATTTTACCATCTGAGTTGAGCTTAAGATGAGGACTTAAGTTATGTGCCATTGCTACCAGAAAAGATGAAGGCTTCCCAGTGAAGGTCCAGCCTCTGATCAGGGAAGTCACTTGTTTACAGGAAAGATGGTGACCCCAACCCAGGCATAATGTTATGACCTAGATTAGGGAAAGAGATATTTATTAGAGATTTGTCCCAGCGAGGATGCTTTTTTCTGCCCACTGGAAGGCAAGGAAAATCTCCTGCCTGTTCCCTGTGACCCTGTGCCTTGGGAGGGTTGTCCTGCTCCAAGCCACAGACACTGTGCTTCTCCCAGTGAGGTGCAGGGATGACTGTCAAGGATGGCCACAGGCTGGATCTTGGGAAGCAGCACCTACCACAGTAAGTGAAAAGCCAGGATTCTGTTGCAGCTCGTTGCTCCAGCTGGTGATGGGGCAGAGTTGCAAACACAGCTACAGTCCAGTTGTCTCGTGTTTCAGCTCCTCTCTGCTTCCTGTCATCGTGAAAATGAGCAGAAGCAGAGGGGAAGTTCTTATCTGGATACAGGGTTGGATCACAGACCTCTCCCAGTCTGGATTTGGGGACTTGCCCGTGATCTCTAAGGCAAAGGGAATGTTTTGTCACTTTATGTTCATAGCTGAGCCATTCAGCAGCACTGCTGAAGTGACTCACAGCAGTGCTGAGATCGTGACTCACTGCTGCATCCTCTCTGGAAAGACACTAATCCTCCTTTCCTGCTGCTTGGGCTGGTTTGGGAACCACAACATTAAGCACTGAAAGGCACATTTATTAAATGACACATGCCAGGACTGGGCTTTGTTTGTAAGAGCGAGGAAGTACTTTGTGGCCTCTCTGCTGTGGACTAGACGCTGACACATCTGGGACCCAGGCACCAGAGGATGGAGGGATCTGGGCATTTGTTTCCCTGGTTAGATCTGGGTGTCAAGCCTATTTCAGTCAGTGACTCCTTGGGCTGGATTCCAGAGTTTTTCTTAACTACCAACATCTGTCAGATGTCAACTCCCTGAATCCACCCTTCCTGGTCATGCTATTTTAAGGCACTTGTATTTTAAATACTACTACTAATACTACTACTGCTACTAATAAAACCCTTACAGATTTTTCTTTGAGTAATTTGTCCTCAAGGGACTTGGAAGTCCTCAGGTTTCTTCCTGACCAGTGAGGGGATGTGGTTTATCCACTAGGAGTCATCCAAACTTTTGCCACACAGGCAGTCTGGCCAAAAGCCTTCGGGATTGCTTGTGGAGCAGCAGGAGCTGTGCCTTATGAATATTTTAAGTGGTAACTCTGCTTCAGTTGATTACTGGTGCAGCTCTTACCCTAAAGTGGGATATTTCTGTTCTAAACCAACACTTGTTGTTGGTCATGGTCCTGCTAGAGCAGAAATTATCTTGCATGCTTTTCATGTCTACAGACATTTGAAGAAGGTATCTTTATCAGAGTTAATCTCTCTGGGCTCCAGTTACGGTCAGTGGAGAGAACAGGCATTGCTGGGTGTGATTTACCTGACATGCTTTGTCTTTCCTCCTTAGGATGAAGAAGTTGTGTCCTGGAGGTACCTGTTTCTCTCAGTACTTTGTAAAATAGCTCATGAGGAGTCTGTACTGAGTCAGTTGACCAACACTCACATTTACTAAATAAATACACTCTCAAGATGAAATTTATCCATGGAAGTGCCAGTTAACTCAGTTACCACAACCCTCTCCCAGGGCTTGGCCTTTGCATATTTTTTAACTAATTAGGGGTATGGTAATTTCCTTTTTTTAACCAGCAGAGTTATGTATGTGTGGTTTCTTCTTCCTTGAGGGAGGGAGGCACATCTGTACCACTGTCCAGCACTAGTGTGGCTGCACTGATTCACTTGCTTGTGCCAGTGTTTCTAATTATAGCTGTTAAAAAAACCACAGAAGGTTTTCAAACAACTCATCTGTGCAAGTACCTACATGCTCTAATGAATACTGTCACCTTAGCTGGAGGAATGACCTCTGGCTTAAGCCTCATTACGGCACCAGAATGTGCAAGTTTCAACAATTTCTATTCCTAAAATATGAAGGGATGTGAGGCAGGGTCCTCTCTAATGAGGAGAATGGGTTTGTAATGTCTGCTTTGTATATTAAAAAGTTTAGGAGTCTTGGAAGAAAGATTGTTGCAAATCAGATACTAATTTTTCAGGGTGGGAGGGATCTTCTGTTTCTCTTTGTTGAAGTTTTTGAGTATTGTTTTCAGGGTGAACACTGATAAAATTAAAAACAGCCTAAGTTTTTCTTAACAAGTCTCTTTTATGAAGCAGAATGGTGATAAAACAAGTGGTGGTAAGGCAAAATCAGTCTCAGCAACGGTCTCATTTTTTAAGCTTTCTACTAGTACAGGCAAAAGTGTAAAATAGAAATCAATATTAATTTAAAAAATTTTATGTCCCTAAAATATTAAATAATGATTTAATTTAAAAGCAGAAGAAGTATAAGGTTGGTATTTTACTGAAGTGCTGTGCAGCCCTGCTTCGTGTGACAGGTGAAATTGGAGGCTGGGCATGTGCCAGGCAGGGCTGGTCAGGGCATCCTGTGAGCCTGAAGAGAGCTCACGAGGCCCTGCTTCCTACCAGTGTTTCATATGGATTTTGTTTTCACATGGAACCATGTAAAGGTGGTGTAGCAGATGCTGGACTTCCACCCATTAACAATTTTCACCTTTGATGGCACAAGGCTGTTCCATCCCACAGAAACACGAGTTTGCTTGAATTCCCACGCTGCCCATATGCCTGCATTTCAAAGTTTGCTACCTTATTAACTGGTGAAATATGTTCATTATAATAGTAGCAATGAGAAGGATTTAAGTGCACCTCAAGCAGTCAAACCCCAAAGATTTAAATCTGCAAAACCCATCTGCTCCTAACTCAGTAACTCGCATAAAACATGAAGGTGCAAAGGATTCCTATATTAAGTTTTTCAAGCACTCACTTTCAGCCTTGGGGACATTGGAATTTCACTTGAAAGTGCAAGACAAGCCTACTTTTTTTTTAGTTTGGTCTTCAGTTTGACTGGGCATTATGAGTTCATAGGTCCTGGCTGCTTCTGCTCAAGCTGATCATTCAATTCTCAAACCACTCTAAGTGCTCTCTGAATTCTAGAAATTTTAGGTTCAGTTCCTTTCCCTGTCTGAGAATTATCATTGGTGCCTACCTGATCTGCAAGTCCATTTTGTGAGAAAGGTGGCCATATCAGGTATTAACTTTAAAAATAATGATTTGAGTCTGTGACTCCCAAAGTTTGGAGATTTTTCCTTGCCGATGAAAATAATGCATCATTCTAAACACGGGTCTTAGTGACTGAGTATATTTGCTCTGCCTCAAATATGTGTAGGACTACCAATTTAAAAAGTAAGATTTTTTTTTAGGACTGTGGGGAAACTCCTCCTTCCCTTTAAGAGGCAGCATGTCCTCAACTGGAAGATATTTTTCTTTTAAAACAACAAATAATATTTATAATAAACATCTAGGTTTGGAGAATGCCTTAGTTACTGGAGCTGCCACTTTTCTGAGCAGTGTGAACTCCAAGCTTTTAAGTAAATTGAGAATTATTTTTTAAAAAGGACGTTTTCATTGTAATCAGCTAAATTTTCCTCCCTTCAAAAACCTGTTACCAACAAAAAAAAAAATTCTGGCAAAAAAAAGTAATAAATATTAAGTTTATTCCCTGATTTATTTTTCATATGGGACATTTCTCTTGTGACTGTAACTGCCCTTTCTGTGCAGAAAGGTGTCCTGATCTGGTGGCTTGGGTGTTGTCTTGGAACCAAAAAGCTTGGGTTCTCCTCCCACAGGTTTCCCAGTGATTGCATCAAAGAAATGGCAGCAACAAAACCCAAAAGGAATGGCTCCCAGTGCAGAAAAGAATCAGGATAGAAATTAATTTGCTCATCTTTGATACCAAGTTTTTCTTCAGCACCTCCCCTAATGCCTTTGCTGCAAGGAGGGGTGGATGTGTCGTGCTTGTAACAAGGCTATGTCAGGGCAGAGCTTTGTATTTTTTTAAGAGCTGTTTTGATGTGTTCTGGAAGTCTGTTTCTTGCCACAGAAAATCTAGTAAGACTGTTCTCTGCACGAGTGGTTTAGAGAATACCTCTGTATCTCTCAACACGGAAATGCTCCTTGCACTCACACTGCCTAGCAGTGGTGTAGTGCACGGTGGAAAACGCAGGAGGAGGAGCAGCCTCCTCTTACCTGCCATCCTGGCCTGCTGAACTATGTTATTTTCCTCTTTTCTGTGCTTAAATTTTGGTTTTCGGTGGTTTGCAGATACTCCTCTTGCTTCCCACATAAATTCCAACAGTATGACCAGATGTCTACTTCATTTCTCTCAACACCCTTCACAGCCCTAATCCGAAATGTTAACACCAGCCATGAAAGGATCACATGCTCCTTGTGCAAATTACCTCAAGTAGATAGCCAAAACATTATCTCATGCTGGCCTGGATGTTACAATGCTTGCAGCTGAAATGCTCCCTCAGGATCCTGGGCAGATGTCTCTGGGCTTTTTGACTGTTCTCTGAGATGGGCAAAGACAAGGCTCTGTCATTTCCCCATGGAGGAAACGGAACGCATGCTACTCTCAGACCAAAAATACATTTTTTGGTCGCACCTTCACCCAGAAGGGTGCAGATACCAGCCACAGAGGATGTCCCCAAAGAGGAAGACTTCATGTAAGTGGATTTTAGGAGGAAGAAGATGACTCTGTTGGTGTCAGCCCAGCTGAAAAACTTGCTGTGTTTGGAAACCCTGCCACCGTCTGGGGCCGTTCTGCCTGTTGGCAGTGGGAGCAGAGCAGCCCAGGGCTCACAGGCACAAACTGACTAAAAAGAGCACAAGGTTTATGCCCTGAGAAACTGAGTCTTTTACTCACCTAGATAAATTCTTGAAGGTCGGCAGCTGGGCTGTGGCTGTGAAACATGCTCTGCTCACCTACCACTGGCCTGCTCCTCTTCCTTATTTTCTATTTTTTATGTGTGTTTTTCTGTTTGTAAAGCTTTTAACTTCGTTAAACTTTCTGAGAGTCACGGTCAGAAAGTGCTGCTTAAAAATTGAGTTGTTCTTTCTGCTACTTGATTATTTTTTTTTCCCAAGGCCTGGGTGAGATTAGAAGTTTGAGTCTGCGTGCTGAAGTTGTATTATTGTTTTGTTTTGTTTTCCTAAGCACTTCCACATGCAATCAGGTTTTATTGCCAGCTGCTCTCCACGGTCGGTCTCTGGGGAACGTAGGCTCCTGTTTGTTGTTAAACTCATAGCAGTTGGTTAGTTTAATTTTTTTCAAATGTTAATTTGTCAGATTTGGATTTCCACCAGTTGTCTTTACCCAGCCAGAGGTGGGCAATGGAATAAGCAATGATGTGTAAGAAGGGCTCATCAGAACCTCAAATTCCTGTAGAGGGAGAAACGGGCAAGTTTATCGCCACCCTCACATCCTTTCTGTATTAAAATTAAGTATCTTGGAATTTCTCACTTCCCACAGAGCAGGAATATGAAATTTCATTTAATTAATAAGAGAAAGATTTTTATTTCACAGTTTCAAGCAGAAAAGGACAGGGCTCCCTGTGATGATTGCAGCAGGGAGCCTGTGAGCCCAGACATGCTGCTCACCAGGGAGGCTCCCAGGGAGGCCAGGAGCTAGCAGGAAACCAGCCAGGTTTCCCTAGGAAGTGTGTTTGCTCGCTGTTAGAAGATTTGAGTCAATCAATCTGTTCCTGCAGTATATATATGCATATTTTTCAGGAACTGGCATTTTCCTATGGAAAAAAAAAGAAAAGGTTTTGCTGAGTTAAAATGGGAGATTAGTGAGCATGCTTTTCTAGCTGCACTGGTGAGAAAGCCACATGTACTTTGTAAATGTTGTGTAAATATATGACAATCTAACACACAGTTAGGCAGCTATAACAGACCTCTAAAATGGGGCCTATGGATGACCTAAAATTCTCCTTAAGGATTTTTGTGTTGTTATCTGTCCACCTAAAGCTAGCACTGGAATGAGCAGACTACTGGGATAATATTCTACCTTGCAGGGAAGGGCTTGTGGAAATGAGACACCAGACAAAGCAAAAGAAGAAGCCAAAGCCAGATATGGTGAGAACATGTGTACCCTCCTCAACTTTGCATGTTCAGTGGGATAGCTGTGGGTCCTGTGCATTTCCCTGTGGAGCTTATCCTTTTAAACCAACCTTCTGATTGTGGGCTTGATCCCATGGTGCCAATAGCTGGAAGACTCAAGGAATTGGGTGTCTGCTCTGGATTTAAGCATCAGTTATTGGTACGAGGTGCACTGGCTGCACTTTCAGCAGCCTCAGGGCTGTGCTTTCCCTAGAGAGCTGACAATGTTTTGGAGGTCAGTGGCCAGGCTGCTGTGCTGCCAGCACGGGCACCACAGGAGGGACAGAGTGGTGGTGGAAAGAAGGAGGGTTTGGGGCTGAGTGGGGTAGCGTGGCCCATGATCAGCCCCTCAGGAACTCCCACTGGATATTCCAGAGGCTGTCACATGGAAGGGCTTAAATGAAATCAGGACAGAAGCAGTGTCTGACCCCAGGCACCAGACAAGAGCTGAAGCAATTTCTCCTGTCCTGGCAGGTATAATGGGCAAAGGCCTGTGGGTCCCATGTACTATTCAGTGTCTGAGAATCTAAACACTACCAACAAAATGAATTTTTTCAACCAGGCTGTTAAACAGAGGTGAACTCTTGCAAGGGTTTGCATATGGACACCTCTCTACCCTTGTTGCTTGCTCACCAGACTCTCTGTAGGAACAAAAATCTGCGGCAAGGAAGGAAAGGGTTTAAATCCTGAGTGAGCTCTGGAGAGGCTGCAGCATCTCCTACCCTTGCCCTCATCATCTTGCCCTGTTGCTGTGGCTGTAGGCTTTTCTGGAGGAAAACTGGCTTTACACAGGGCCGCACATCCAGTGCTCCCAGCTCCATTTCGGAGGGAGGGAAGAGGAGCTGTGGTGGTGGAGTATAAAGCCTGTGTATGGCTCTGTTTGGTAAGGCAAATGTGGGTGGGAGGAGTAAGACTAGAGCTTTAATTCTCTGTGTGTGGAAGTAATGAGGAGACTGAGCCCCTGGGAAGACAGAGCAGTGTCACTGCCTTATGTGAAGGTTTTACTGTTTCATAATTAGATGAAGTCATCCAGTTTCTAGGTGCAGGAAATAAAAGACTGTTTGACTTTCTTAAGTTTTTACACACATAAAGCTGTTGCACTCATTGTCCTGGCTGAAGAGGGCTGTGTTTAGTGCTCAGCTGGAACTTGGTTTGTATTTTGGTTGAAACACGTCTCCTTTGGAAATACCTTGTCCCATAGTGCTGAGCCCCACCAGTGAATCAGTGCTGACTCAGAAGAGAAAGTTCCACTCACTGCATCAGCCCCAGAGCTGTGGGACAAGGCGAGGTTTTCCTTGGCTGTCACCATCCAAACAGTGATCAGACGTGTAGATCTACTCCGCTTGCTAGGTGGGATGAGGTCACAGCTCAAGAGGCTGAAGTTGCACCAGAATATATTTGTAATGAAAAAAAAAAGGCATTTTCACAGACTTGCTTGTTTGTCCAGGATGCAGAAGGAGGTTTGACCCAGGGCACCCAGATTTGGAGCCCTCTGGGTACTTATTTTAGAATTTTCTAAAGGGAAATCATCATTCACTCTTCAGAGATGAGAAGACACAGGTACACTTTGGGGTCTTTTAATTGAACTATTATTCTAATATTCTGTCTGACTCATATTCTGTTTTCCCTGCATGAGTCTCCTTCATAATGGTACGTTTTGAGCTTTGTGGACTTGTTTATTTTTTTAACTCACCATTATATCAGCTGCAGTGCTTTTCATGGGGAGTAGTGGAAGTTGTTAGAAGTTTTGACTATTTAAGAGCTGGTATATTACTCACCTTTCTGAAATAAAATATAATGAATTATGCGGAATGATGCCAAAAAAGGTAGTTTTAAGTTGAAACTTCAAGAAGAAATTTTGTCAGATCTGTTATTCTGCAAAATATTTCCCTGCAAAGGTGACTGATCCTGAACACAGTGTTTGACTACGTCTGCATGGAGTGGGCTCCTTCAGCAACAGAGCAAGTAATCCCGTCCCTCTCACTCCTGCCCTTTGTGACTGCAGGAAAAAGAGTTGAATATTTGCTCCATTTAATGCCTTGATAAATTTTCACTGGGCACTGCTGACCGTGTCAGCCATCTGTTTTTGGTACTGGGATGCCACACAGTGGCCTCCTTCAGAAACCTGGAGAAGGGGAGGAGGGAGGAAGGATATCAAACTGATAACAAGAATGAGCAAGTAAGAATGTCATGGCTCAGTTTACAGTGTCTGTTAATTCCTTACTGGCTGGGGAAGCAGAATTTTATTTTGTACAATCCAAACTGCTAGAAACAAATGTGAGAACACAGAACAAAAGAGGTAGGAAACCCCTCAGTGAACTGACAAAATGTTCTTCCAAGAAATCTATAAAGGAGTTTGTATGCAAGTAGGAGAGTTTTCTCTGATTTACTAATAATTGCTTTCTTTTCTTTGCCACTTCCTCTCTTCTCCTTAAATATAAACAGCTAAGATTTGAAGTTTTTTCCTTTTAGACGAGCTCACGTTAGGAGGATGTTGAAGGTGGAGGCTTGGTTTTGTACTGCTGGTTAACTGAAGCACAGCTGCTCCCCAGGCAGTGGGGAAATCCTGTTTTGATCCAGACCTGGAACCTGTGTGATTTTTAAATTTCAACTAAGGTGTTCCTGCATGCAAGTTCTGCCTTTGCTGAGTGTCACAAAATGGTTTGTGGTGGAAGGGACATTAAAAACCACCTAGTTCCAAACTGCCTGTCATCAGCAGGGGTGCCACCCATTAGACCAGGTTGCTCAGAGCCCCGTCCAGCCTGGCCATGAACACTTGCAGGGATGGGGCAGCCACAGCTTCTCTGGGAAACCTGTTCCACCAGGAGGGAGGTGGGAATGGGGTCTACTTTATCCATTAGGAGCCTTCCTGGATTATTACTTTGTAACCACGATAAAATGCATGGGGTTTTGCTGCCCTATAGGTTGAGATTTTGACACCCTTCCCTCCCCTATGACTTCCTCATTCCTATAAGCAGGTAACACACGGCAGGTGGTCAGACCTGGAGACTTCTAATGCCCCTGACCCTGAGAGCCTTCCGTGGCAAATAATCTGAGACAACAGAAAATCTGACAGTGTCAGACACTCTGATTTTCTGACATTCCAAATACACGCTTTAGACCATCAGGAACCCTTAAATGAAGGACAGAATTTAGGAAGTTTGGACCTCAGTGGTGTTACGTGCCTCCAGTCAGACAAGGTGTGCTGGTTACGGTTTGGTCATGAGTCAATGCCAAGTGAGGAAGCAGAAAGGCAGGAAAATGAACTCTGTCTGTAAATCTTAAAAATAATTTCATGTGATTGTCTGTCAGGTTTAGGTCTCTTATTTTATGTAACCGTCTGTGATAAGAATGTTCTGTACCTGCTTATTCTAGGAATAAGCCTCCTGTGCACTTTGATTTGTCATAGTGTAAAGAGTCTGATGTTGTTTACGGTAGATGGATGTGGAATATATTTCTGTGAAAGCTCTGGGATCTCCATTTTCACACCTTCATGTTAGTACTATTAGAGTGGTGAGTGTTTCCTTGGTGAAATTATTGCTTGCTTTGTCATTGTGTTTATAAGGTGGTTTTATTTTGTCATAAATTCCAGTGCAGGCAGAGAAGCACGAGTGAGTGAGGCAGTGGTTGCAGGCAAAGCTATCCCTACTGGAGGAATTTTTATTTAATCTAATTTATTGCAAATTAACACAAACTTCTAATCACCTTGGTTCTGATGTTGAAAAAAGGGAGAAAACTAATCAAATAAACACTCAGGTGAAGAAAACCTTCCTGCCTCTTCCCCAGGCTCAGCAGAAGCTTGATCAGCATTCACAGGAGCAAAAGCCTGGATGTAACAAACGAGAGCCGGAATTGAAACTGTCGTAAAGGGACATGGTGGGGCATCAGCTTCCCTGGATGTGTATTTTCAATAAAAGCAACCACTTTCTGCAATCTAGTAGATGTCTCTTAGTGGTCTGTTTATCTGAGAAATGGAGAGCAGGTTAATTTTGAAAGGAAAACTCCATACTGGGCGAGTATGTGCACTCAAGATCCCAAAAGGAAGTATACAGAGGAAACCAAAGTCTGTGTTCAACTCAGTGAGGTTTTTAGAGGCCCTCCTCATGTAAATCCCACTGCAATTAGCCGGAAAAGATTTTGACAGAAAAATCTGATGAATTTTTTATGTGGAAATATGCCCGTGTGCTATCTTTTTCAAGCAATTTCACAAAGAATTGTAAAAAAAATATATTTCCATTCTGGAAAATGTTTCAGAAGACTAAGATGGTGCAAAAAGAAACTGCATATTTGGCTTGAAGTTTGATTTCATCTTTTATATGTGTTCTGTTAGTAAAAATGTGATGAAACTTTCAGCACAGAGAAAGAAGCTTTAAGCAGAAAGAAGAGCTAAGCCTTCAGTGTGTATTGAATTTCTACTGTCATTAATGATTTTCAAAGCTGAATAAAAAATTAGATATTTTATGAATGAATGGGAGTAGTCATATTCAAATCCTGAATAACCAATTTAATATATTTCCACTTGTTAAATAATATAAGAACAGTATATATCAACTAAGCAGTAAAAAATTTCTAAGAAAAAGATTGAAAATTCCTAGTTATTCCCCTTTAGAGAAACAAATTTCAGAGTTTTAGTTCCATGGGAAGGTTTCGAAATCCTCTTTTACTTTTCCTTTTAGAGTAAAACCTAATTGAAAAAGATGGAATTTCCCATGAAATAAATGCTAGATTTCGAGAAACTTCATTAAAAAGCCATGAAAAAGTTCAGTTGCCTGCTGGAGAATGGGAGTTGAGTCCTGAAATCTCTGAGCACTAATGAGAGAATTCTTGTCTGGCTGAAAAAGAGAAGCGAAATCCCATCACTGGGAACTGGAATGTCCCTGGAGGTATCACTCTGGGAGGCTATGACACCCACGTCGAAGTCCTACTGGCTTGAGAGAGAGGGTGTTTGCGTGGGAATCCTGCTGTCTGAGCTGATTTAGGGCCCTCTCATCTTCTCCTGCCATGGCATCTCCTTCGCAGGGGTCTTAAAAGGTTTGGCAAATGTCTGCCAGATGTGTTCTGAGCGCAGGGGATCTGTCCTTGGTGGTGGGAGAGGATGTTAAATGGATTGTGAATTTTGTGCCTTTATTTCCCATCCGAGGCATCACAGCAAGTGGGGGACCTGGGGCCTCTCATCAGTGCGTTGTTCTGTGGTCCTGCAGCTGAGTTTGACTGGATGTGGGTTCTTTCCAGTCCTGTATTGCCATGTTTTTGTTGGAAACCTGTTCCATCAAACCATATCTTCATCAGTATTCCAGCGCATTGCTCCAGTCCCGCTTCTGCCTTCTCCCCCAGGAGTTTTCCCCTGGGATGCAGAGGTTTCTCTTGGATACCTGGTCTCTGGCAGGATCTGCTGTCAGTGGTCTCCTTTCTTACAGCAAACTGCCTCCTGGAGCTGGGGTGTGAGACTGACTAGAGCACAAACCACAGAGAAATAACCTGTGGGTTAATGCAAACACGGAGCTGAAGTGGCGGTGGCTGCAAGCCGGCTGTAAAATCCATACGGCAGGTTAGGAAAACAGTGAGAGCAACGCCACTTAAAACAGTGTCAGTGTGCCTGGGGTGGTGGGAGGAAGGTTGCTGCTTATGGGCTCCTGGAGAGAGAATAGAGTTACACAGGAGCTCGGATGTTTTCCCCTGTATCTCCTGCAATTTAGCTAAATGCTGACTAAAACTGCTTTGCAGTCGGATAAGCACTTGTATTCCTGGCTGAAAAATCTGGGAAGCAGGGGCTCCCAGCTCCACTGGGATGTGCTGGTTGCAGTGTGGGTACAGTCCTGATCTTCAGTAGATTCAGAAAACCTCTATTTGCAGCATAGCAAAGCAGGGACTCTCATGAAATCAACTGCAGTGAAAGAATGCTACAAATTCTTGCCCTGCAGTGCTGCCCTTCCTCACAGTCTGCCCTTCCAGTGCTTCTGTTCAGTAAGTCGAGGCCTGAGGAGTTTCCTTGCTTTTCTAAGCAACATATTTTTCTTGCACTTCTTATCATTCCTATAATGGCTTTTTATAACACCCAGCTTCTTTCTTCAGCTGGAAATAGGGCTATTCTAAGTGTAATTTGGAGAAATACTGCAGTGTGGTGTCAGTTAAAATTTCTTAAGTTGTATGTGTTCAGTGTCAGCAGTACTTGGTGTGTCACAAAATATTCCTTTGGTGGATTTTACTCTGCCTAACTAATGTCTGTGTTGCTGTCCCAACCCCTTTGCCATCAGTCAGGCTGATTTAATCAATTTAGAAAGCAGGGGAGCAGTGGAGGAGTAGCGTGTCAAACCAAGCAAAAGCAGAAGTGGACCTCAAAACTCTGTACAACATCTCTAAAGATCTCCTACATCACAGATAATGGCTGTTCATGATCCTTGTGGTTTCACAGGTGTTGTCAGGTGAGTTTTAGCTTGTTCAAATTTAAGAAACAATGTTACACAATATATACAGCTTGAGAGATTTCTGAAAGAAGGAATGTAAGTGTTAGTAATGATCTTGGGTTATTTCATTTATATAGGGAGCACCCTGCTGCGAAGGTGCTACCCTTGGTAGTATTACTTTTTAAAATAATACTGGTATTTTTTACTGGATGATACTCCCATGTTCTTCTTTTTCACCAAGGAGCCTGTGCCTGATTTAATGTAGAGGATGGCTCAGAAATGCATTTCAGGGTTTCTTGGCAGTGGGCTTTTTGCAGTGGTGCAAAACGGAGCTAACAACGTTTTACCTAGAGATAAATGTATGAGACCCATTTTAATTGGCTGAATGTCATCATGTGTGCAAAAACCCAAAGAGTCACAGCTGAATTAAGTAAATCACCTCACCACATCTTTTAATTTTAAGCCCTAATGCTTATCACCTCTAGATTGGTCCCCATCCACCACATCCTTTAAAGACTGCAGAGCAAAGATGACCCAGCCAGCAGTGGTGGCTATCCTTGGCTTTTGCTTGGGCAGGTCTTCCAACCCTAAGGAATTACAGGCAACTGGGAAAAAGTGTAACTAAGAAGAAAGTTGTTGGGTTTTTGCTAAAGAACATATTTGTTTGAATTTACTCAAATTTCTTTCTTCTTTCTTCAATTTTCCTGCAAATTATTATTGCCATATGTTATGTCGTTTGGAGTGTGATCCAACAATCTGAGTAGGACTGCCAATCACCAATAGAAAGATGATTTACATGCCATCATGAAAACAAAACTCTCTTTAAATGCCAATATAGAGAGTCTTCCAGTGGAACTTCTGCTGGACTCCCTGCAAAGATGGTCCAGCCCCAGGGAGAAAATGTAGCTGAATATGATTATGCAAAAGAGTAAGTGATTCCACCTTTGTTCACTGGCTGATCATAAAATACTGAAAAAAAAATAAAAAGAGTGGTAACAGTGGTTTTAGGACTGCAGTTTTACAATTGGTGAGAAGCACATTGCTTTGCCACCCTGGCCAACACAATACATTTTATTTTTTCCCTTCCTTAACCAAGGAACACAGCGTGTTTGACAGCTCACAGGCTGAATGGGTTTGCCTTACATGAGGAAAAAATAAACATATGTGGGGTGTGGAGGTGGTGTTGTTTTTGCTTAGTTTGTGTAAGGTTAAAAGCAGGTATTTGGGAAGTTATTTGCTGTCATTTAGAAGGTGTTACAGGGAGGTCTCGAACAGGAAATTATGAAAAGGGAAGTTGTGTGCCTTTGAATTAATCCTTTATAAATAGGTGCAACCGGAGGGGTTGAATAAAGGCTAGGATTTATTTGCATAGGAAAGTAAATTATGCATGTTCTATGCATAAAAGAAAAGGAGAAGAGCTGTGTGGCGGTGAAAATGGGAGATGTTTCTGTAAGAGGCTATTTTTTACTTCCACAGAAATATGGCCCAGTGTTGACAGTGTTCATGACATCATGTGATGTGTATGATGTCAGCAACTTGGTGTCACGCGAGCGTGTGTTTTAACTTGTATTTCAACAAGAAAAAGACAAACACTTGGGTTTTCTTTAAAATGTGAACCATAACGGCTCCAAATTAAAAGGCAAATAGAAATAGCCCACACTCCCCACCAAAATGTGTTGCTCCAGTTTAGGGGAAGCTGGTCCCCGTCACCCAGCACAGGGAGGCAGATGTAGGTGCCAAGGAAGGGATGTTCTTCTCTCTGCTTTGTGCTGAGACAATTTCTCTGGTTTTAATGACATTTCTCCTTCTCCTGCCCAGTGAGATCAGAACCAATATCCAGCTTAGAATGGCAACATGCCGAGGAAGCTGCAGCCTGATTGCTTGTAGTTAATCCATAAAGTAATTCTGTTTCTTAGACATTTATCTCTTCTGCAGTACTGACTCGGGTGATAATGTGAGGGGAAAAAAAGCACCCCTCGGGTAAGAAAGTGAATTTTTGCATTTCACACTGCTTCTGAAGAGCTTCCTGGTGCTCTGCTGGCAGCTGAATGATAATTTTCCACTCTGCTACTTCTCAATGTAAGACTAAAAATTCTGTTAATGGTGAGCTGCTATGTTAATTAGTTAATCATTTAATTGTTTCTAATAACTGTTTCTACTAGTGCAAGGTAAAGAGATATAAATCTAGCTATACATATTTATTTATAAATCTTGAAGAGAGGAGGGTTTATACCTGGGTGTATGTTTCTAATCGGATGGATTTTCTAAGAACCTGATTTACAGAGAAAAGATATTAACAACAGACTTTAAGCTTTTTGCTTTTGGGAACTCAAAATCACTAATTACTCTTCAATCCTGCCTCTTGATTTCTTTATTTTTATTGGCCTTTTTGGGAAGAGAACATAAAATAACTCAAGTATGCTGCGCTTTAGTGGTTCTAACTGATTATAGTTCTGCACTTAATTAATGAGAAATTGTGGTAAATAACTCTCACTGTTCGGCATTCATTGGAAAAAATTCCTGGAAATGATGGAGGCCAGATTAGAGAGAGAGAAAGAGAGAGAGAACTGAAACTGAGAAGTGGGCTGGTGGGGCAGCTGCTTTCCCAGAAGCCATGTTCTATCTATAACCCCATATATGCTTCTTAGGGGTTATTTATTTAGGAAATAGAAAATTTTGAAAGGAAAAGTCCGTACTGAAGAGGTTAAAGTCTGATCTTACATCCCAATTGTGTGTGACAGCCTCACCTTTTAGTCTCCAAAGTCTGGCTGATCTTTGGAGGTATTTTGCAAATGGGTAGCTTGAATTTGAGGTGGCAGGGGAATTCCTGTGGAGCCCAGGTGATCCCCACAGGCTGTGTGATTCCTGATGAGGGGATACAGGGTAGCTGTGTGCTAAAGGAGCACAAAAATGTAGGTATGTAGCTAAGAATTTTTACAGATTGTAGGTAGAGGAGTAATGTTATGCTTTTTAAAAACACTGAGTGTATCCCAAGTACCTCAGTTGTAACCTGGTGCTGAACAGTTCTATAACATCACAGCACACGATGCTCTTTGGGTGTTACACGAAAAAATACCATCACCAAAGCACACTCCACCTTCCTTGAGTGTTTTAAATTTCACCACCGGGTTTTTTCACGAGGTTCTATTGAACTGAGCTGTGCCTGTGAACAGCACGGGTATTTAAGCTATACCTGAAGTGTATTCAGGCTCCAGAGACGTGCGACATTCAGTAAGTTCACAGCGCGTTCTTGAAGTAAATGAAGCAAGATTTCTGGAGTCTACCTGCTGAAAAAATGCATTATGCATTTCCAGCTAGCTCTACCAGCCAGGTTTAAGCTGTTCATACACTGCTTTGTCTTACTTGACTTTATTGCTTTACAGAGTAAATTGCAAATGTCTGGCGATCAAAACCGTCCCAAAAATGCCTGTTGAGAAAATTGAGGATAGAAACCAACATGAGTGGGCAGTTTAGGAGTTCGCTCCTGTTATATCTTTGAATAAAACCCGTTTGATACCTTTAATGAAATGAGACAGTCTGAAGGCAGAGAATAGCTCATGTTTACATTGTGGGAGCATTGGAGAAACTGTCTGTTCCCAAATTCAGAGTACAAATTGTTTTGCAGCTGAGGGTCGAGAAGAAAATACCCTCTTTTTCCCCTCTCCATATCCTGCAGGATGCTATAGAACAATTAAGTTCAATGGGGGTTGGGGGGCAGGATTAATCCTCTCACGGAAACATCTGGAACTGGTAAATATCTGAGGTAGGAGACCCTCTTAGAACAGAATATGAAAGATTTCCACAATGGAACAAACCAGCTTTTATTCTTTCCTTTCTCCCGTTCTCAGCTCTTTGTTAAGTGACAGATTTTAAGACCTGAAACATAGAAAAAGTGTGTCTGTGCTTAAGGGGGGATAGGAAGGAAGAACTTCAGCCAAAATGAACATTATAGACCAGACAGAGGATATGCTTATTCAGGAGGGGATGAAAGGAGAAAATACCTCTCATGGGATGAGACCATTTGAACTTTCAGATACCTGGAAATAAGACCGGTAATGGCAAAATACAGTGGAAGTTTCTTCTAGAAAGTAGAAAATCAGGGGACGGGTGGAAGGGCTGGTTTGTCTCAGAAGGACATTTCCCCAAACACAAGTTAAAAGTCATGAGTAAATGGTAGATCCTTGCTGCTGACTCGGAACTGACACTTCTTTTTTTCTTTGTTTCTCCGTCATGGTTTTCAAAGTGCGTGTAACAGATATGTATTCAGAAGAGCTATTTTTTATAGACCCTCATATTTCCTGGCTGAGAAGTTACTTCAGAGCAGAAAACCTGAAACTTCCTGAGCCTCAGGCGAAGTGGAGCCATATATGATAAACTCCTCTGCAACTGTAATTTTACATGGCTTATTTGGCTTGCTCTTACTATGATTTCTGCCTGGTTTTCTGGTGAGTCCAAACAGAAGAGGCTGATTCTGTGGCAGCACTCTCTTCCAGCAGAGAGTAATTGATCTTTGGATAGATACACCAATATGATAATTTTTCTGCAAGGAAATGATTTGTCTTGATGTTTTTGCATCAAGGCTAAGTGGGAGGAAGCAAACCGAGTCTGTCTCAGCTGATGTTTTGAACTGGCTGAGACCTGCCTACCAGACTTAGGGAATTTAATAAACATGACTTGTGTGGTATATACTATACTATTAAGCTTCCTGCCAATCTCCTGCCAAAAGCAGTTTCAATTAGAGCACTTTATTTTCAGGACTTCCCCCACCCCAACCTTCTCTTCAATGCATCTGTATTTGACAGTGGTGTTATTTCGTAAATATATGTATGTGTTTAGCACAAACTACAACAGAACTGGCTGTGCTGGAGAAGTGAGAGTTCTCTTCAGGCACCTACTAAAATTCCTTTATTCCCCCCAGGTAGTTATGAATTTTTTTTTTCTGCTGAAAACTCGCAGTATGTGGCATCAGTGATAAATTGACTTGATTTACTCTGGATTTGATAAATAACATTTTATTTCTATTGAAATGGTAACGTTGGATGCAACCTGATTCTTTCTAAATTACCTCCCATTCTCAGACTTCTATCAGCATGTTTAATATAAATTGCTATTATCAAATTAAGATGTTACAATTTAAGAGTGTCTAAAACATTTTCTTGGGGTTTTTTTCTGTCATCTGTAAAGTAAATATTGTGACAGCTGTCGTACTGCAGATGTCTTCATAATCCTCCTGGTAGGATTTCATATTAATGAGATTTTTTCTGCCTATAGGTTTGATTTCATGGATGTGGGGTTGCTGCTGGGTACCTGCACTTACTACTATTTGCTTGAGCACACCAGCAGCCTATAAATGTGCTCCTCTGCCTGGGAGTTGACTCAGGCCAGGACTAGAAAGTTTTTGTGCATCTTCAAAAGACTGAGAGGACATAAACACCGTCCACTCCCGAGTATCTGAACTATCAGAGCATCTGAGACTCTGCATAAGGCACAAAACACAGCCCCAGCTGGCCCTTTCCCCTGGCCCAGGGATTTCTGTTTGATTATTGACATGGCTTTTTTGAAGCACTTCAGCCAAATTTCCAGGTGAGATGTTTGTCTGTGTGAGATGTGGATGGGAGACTTGAAGGCCACCTAAGACTACGGTCTGTCTCCTTCTCCTAGAAGCTTCGCTGGAAGCATTCCAGGAAAGAAAAATAATTCTCCAAAGGGTTATCTGATCCTTTAGAGACTGAGGCATGACATCAAGAATGAGCAGTTAGCTGTAGTTACTCCTTGTAAATTCAGGAGAGGGTGAAATCAGTTCTCTGTTTAATAGTAATTTTATATAATATTGCAGTAAAGTGTGCTCTTTTTTTTTATGCCTGTAAAAAGTGCCATAGAAATTGAAGAGTATTTTATATTCTCAGAGATACTGCAAGATGTATAGAAACAATTTCTGTTTCCAGGTTTGACATCCCATTGGATGTGAGGGACACTTAGGCACCCTCTTTGAAGAAAACTGGGCATTTCAAAAACACTCAAGAACCAGGAAGGGACTTCAGAATAGAGCAAACAAAAATGAAAGAATATAGCAGCTATTTCAAAACTGCAGCCAAAGATAAACTCCTGTCAGGAGTATCCAACCTAGTCAGCCTCAGTCTGTGGGGCAAGGAAGGATGCTGAGAATGAAAACCTACAGCAGCTGAAAAGCAGAAGTAGCTAATAAAGCACAGTTATTAGCTGTGGTTTGTTACGATGTTTTAACCCCCCCAGAAAAGGCTGACCCAACAAGCTAAAATTCCTTGTCCCCATCTACAATTTTTTACATTACCACTAACACTTTAGCTAATAATCAGGAATTCCTCTGGTTTTCACTGTCACTGCATGAATCATTTGGTTTAAATGTGGGTACTTCAGTGAGTCTGAATGATTCTGCTGGAATCAGCAAATTAAGTAGACCATTTAATCTTCTCAGCTGAGTTTACCGGGGTGGAGGAAACGTGGCACAGACATTTTGAATGTTAATGGCAGACTTGTAAAAACGATGGTTCTTCTCACTTTTGTAAAGGTCAGCAGAATGAATGGCACAATTCACATCACCTGAAAAAATGAAAACATCTTGCAAAGTGTCAGAAGTGAAAAAAAAGTAGTATTGAAATGGATAAACACGTGAAGGAATGAAGTGAAATGGACACAGAATTTGCTTTGGGTCTAGGCTTGAGCGACTGGTGGGATCTGTATAAGGAAATCAACTGCAAATGTGGAGATAAACCTAGACTGGGAAAGCTAATTCTAAATAGATAATTGGTCTGTAATATCTTCATTTCCCCCACCCCTCTACTGAATATGTGGTCACTGGTCAACCAGCATTTTTAATGAGTATACATTACACGCTTTAAAGAACCAGTTGCGAGGCACAAATAAAGAAAATCCTGTGAATGGACTTGAATGGTAAAATATGTGATACTCATAATTATTTAATGTTGAAAATCCCACAACCTTTCCATTGGTAATAAAACAGGTGAACTTGGCAACTACATAAAATAATTAAATGTGGGATGCATTGAATTTCTGTTTAAGAATCTCGTTTGAAGTAGTTGCTAATCTTTTGCATAACTGAAAAAGAAAGAACTTTCTCTGCTTATTTTCTGAGAGGTCCCTTCGAACGTTGCATTTCCCGACATATTTGTGTTTTCTTTTTTTTTTCTTTTTCTTTTTCTTTTTTTAATTCTTTGCTTGAATGGTTCATTTCTGGATTTTTTTCTTTTAGCTTTTCTTCCATGCAACTGCTTCAGTACCATTTTCCTGCCTCCCTGGCCCCAGGCCCAGCAGCATCGGTAGGTCAGCTGAGTTTTGTGCAGACTGGTGAGGAATTGCTGTAGGCAGCAGAGTTTTGTGTGGAAGGAAATGCTGCAGCTGCTTTATGGGACCAGATTACATTTCTCACCTGAGGGGCTACCAGTGGTTAAATTGGTTTTGTCGAGCTGTCTGTGGGTTCAGAGCCCTGCATTTATTCAAAGTGCTCTTAACCAAAACCAGCATTTAACTTCCTTGCTTATTGGAAGACTTTGAGCCCATCTGCTCCAAATGAATCTTTAGGTATCATTATTGAAATATCAGCAAGGGATATCACTCGAGACTGGAGTGCTCTTGCTCTGATTTCTGTGAAAACACAGACAGGGAAATATTCCCTGCTCCAAAGAAATGAAGTGGGTAAGACAAAGCAAACAGAAGCATCTGGAAGGGAATGAACTTGGTTGCAGTCACACAGTGAATAAATCCTTGGCACACCTCAGGGTCTCTTGAATGTTGTGTGGTTGATTTTTTTTTTCTTTCTTTTTTTTTTAATAAATGCAACAGTGATTTGAAATGGTATCCACAATATCAGAAATCCCCTTTTCATCTCTTGTTACTGGTCTGTAGCTGGAAATACCCCTTCTGTCATATGAAGTGATCTCAGTGACCTGCTGCACTCCCTAATCCCTATCACCTGCCCCTCTTCCTTCACCTTCCCTGTGGTCTAGGAAAGGTGGGAAAGAATAGAGCATTTTTTATCTTGCATCAATAGCTGTTTATCAGAGACAAATGAACTCCAAAGTGGGGAAAAAGTGAGATACTTTGCAGCAGCCTAATTTATAGAGGTGGTGGCTTCTTTTGAAGACCAGGAATTTGGTCAATTGTTTTTAATAATGAACAGATTGAGCTATAAATCAGTTTACCTAATGCCACGGATTGGTAAGAGGAATAGAAACAGTGGAGCCCACAGACATTCCATGTTTTTATATTGCTTTTTCCTCTGGTTTCCAGTTACCTTTTCTGCATATTTGTTTCCTCACCATCTTCCTGTCTCCCATGGTGGTATTTTGAAGTGCTACTGGCCTCCTTTATGTAGGAGGTCTCCACCAAGGCAACTGAGTGAAGCTGTAGGAGAAGTGCCACCAGCTCTGTTTTCTGATGGGACACAAAGATCTCTCTGCTTTCAACCCCACTGCCTTCCCCTCTCTTTCACACCTGGCACCTTATCTCCTGCAATTATGTGGAAAAAATAAAAATTAGTACTGACAGGAAAGCTTACACACACACATACACACACACACACACGTATAAAGTTTTGGGCCAAGATTTACACAAATAAACTTAGATTTTAAAAGCTTTTTTCTTTATAGTGATTAGGTCCCTGTTTCAAAAGGCACTTTGGGGTCTCACTCATGCAGACCTTCACAAGAAACCACCACAACATCAAACAACAGCAGTCACTGACAATGCTCAAGGCAGTAGTGCGGATTCAGGTGCTGAATTTGTGTCCACACACCATGAAACCAATCCTGCAGGGCATAGTCATGATAGTCCCCATATTGGGGAGTTCTGTCACATCAGCTGCCTGGTTCTGCCTGGTTTACAAAATAATCTTTCTTTGGTAAAATGTCCTACTTTTTCTACATTAATATGAGGCTCCATCTACAGCAGTGGATTTACTCAGGCTCTGTAAAATATGTAAGAGACCATTTTCAAACTTAGTAGCACCTTGAGGTGTAAAATAGGGTTGTTGAAGTCCCATTATACAAGCACTGTAAAAACTCACAGGAGTTTCTCCTTGACAGGAAATTTCTCTTATCTAAGTATTCAAGAATACCAAATTTAGGAGGTGAAATAGTGGTGCAGAGAAGAAAATAATTTGCCAACAGCATGTTGCAAGACAATAGAAAAGATAAGAAATTAAACCATAGCCCTGATTCAGGAACCACTGTTATGTTCCATAACTAAATCGTAAGACTTAATATTATGTTTAATAGAAGACAAGGAATAAAGTAGAACTGTACACCTTAAATCACCTTTCTGCTTTTTGTGGCACTCTGGACTTTTCTTTCCTGCTGTTTGCCTAATATTTGGGCACAGTGTTGACTGTTTTATTCTGCCCCAGTTGTGGGCTTTTAAATCTTCCTATCCTTTCCAGCATGGAGACTTTTGATTGCTTATTTTATGCCTGACTCTGCCCCTTCTGACCAGAGGAGGTCATTTAGTGTCCTTGCCCCTGCTGCTCCTGGGCAGGGTATTTTTCACCTCGCTTTTTGTATTGCCTTGTGTGGATGGTGCTTTGTACTGCAACACCTCCACTCTGAGCCGCTGCTGGCCCTTTACCTTGTCCTGTGCAAGGGTGTGTGCAGAGCATGATTTTTTTTTTGCTGCAGGTTTATCTCCTCTTGCTGTCTGCATGCCTTCCCCGGGGTTGGATCTGGCCTGTCTCCTTTACAAACCAGAACCTCTCCTGTTGGCTGGAGTAAGTGAGCCACAAATGTGCCTTTAATCAAGAAACTTTTAACAACTCCAAGTTATGTGTTGATGTGTGAGTTCTTGGGTCAGTAACATGAGCAAGCAGCTCATATTTTGCTGCTTAACTTCTAGTCCAAGGTCTCCATTCTGTCACAGGAGTCACGGCAGTTCATGGTTGACTTGTGTTAATGCCTGGCAAGAATGAGTGTCTTCTTACGTCCTTTCTTCCCAACAAGACAGCAAAAGCTCCACCTTTCTTTTCTCTGCCCTGCTCCCTGTGAATAGGTTTGTTTATGGGCTTCATTGTTGTTACTCTTGCTCCAGTGCTTGAGCAGATTTGTAGACTCAGAAATGTAAATGCTGCTTTGTTTGCCTGTTTAATCATAAATTCTGCTCTGGTGTGTGTTCTGCCTGGCTGACCACTGGTGCTGTGCTTCTCATACATTTATCAGGGAATAGCAAAAGAGCCAGAGTATCTGAAACTACATTCATTTCTTGCCAGGGACATTATTTGCAGAGATGCTGCAGGTTCTGCTCCTCTCCGTTTAACCACGCACACAAGCTGGTTTCTTGGCCTCTTCCATCAAACTGTTCCATTTAGGGATTTGCAGTTTTACAATATAGCCGGAGAAACTAAAGGATCCTGATGAGTGGAGTCCTTCCTTACTGTTTTCTGTAGCTTCTTCCTTGCTAAAACCAAAGAAGGGCTGAAACAACACAGGAATGAATTAATGGTGGGGGGATGGCAAAAACAGGAGCAGGACTACAAAGCAGTGAGTGTCATGCAATGGAGTGTGAAGAATTTCAGGGTAACAGCATTGACAATGCCTGAATTAGGAACTGGAGGATTTAGGAGGAGAAATGTTCCTCTGTCGAAGATCAAGATTTCCCTTTGTATTCTGTTTCTTATCCTGTGCTTCACATTGATAACACCGGAAGGAAATCCCTGTTTTCTACTTCATCTACAATTAGACGGGCTGTATTTCACTTACAAGTACCTTTCAAGTAACCAAAGCAAAACAAACCACTTTGTATTACTTTAAACGCAGATTTTTTTTTTTTGGTTCAGATAGAGTAGGGTCATACAGAGATCTCCAGGAGCACTGTCCTTCCACCTTGTGAATCCTGAGGGCTTTTTTGCAAGAAAGCAGCTCTGGAGATAGATTGTTTTTTTTCCAGCTCCTGGACTCAACTATGCTGATCTTCCCACTGATGGCATTTTTGGTTCTTCCCCTGGTACATATGTTTTGATACTTGCATGACATCTGCTAGTACAGAAAACCAGGTGTGGTGTGACGAAGATAAGGACTATGTTACTTGGCAAGTTATATAATCCTAAAATCTGTCATAGGAACATAAAGTATTGGAGTTTAAAGATGGAGCATTTGTAAGTCTAGACTAGGTGTTTGCTTTTATTTAGAATAAATGTTCGGATGTTTTCACAAAATGACTGGAATTATAGGTGTTCTGTTAAACCCTTCAGCTTTCCCACTTGGTTGCTTCATGAAATTCCCCAAAGTTTTCCCATCACATAACATGGTGGGCTTTTCTGTGGCAGCCCTGTTGTGCTACACTTTTCCTCAGACAAACGAAGTCTTTGGGAAATGGCATCCAGGCAGGATGCAGGGAAGAGACAGGATATCTCTGTAGCTTCTCTTCCTGGTGTAAACCAAACCCTAGGCTTCACTACTGCCCCTTTGAAGAAATGTAAGAGGAGCAGTTGCTAACATTGCCAAGCAAACCCAAAGTGTGATTGCTGCGACGTTTAACTTTGTCAGCTGTGAAGACAAGCAGGTTCTGAGACTGGACGTGTGCTCCTGCATGGATTAGGGAATAACTACAAAAGATAGCGTGGTTTCACAAATTGAAGGGAAAGGGAGATCTATAAAGAGCAGACAGGCCCAAACACCAGGGTTAAATGTGAGCTTTGAGGGGTGAATCAGGTGAGGGGGCAGCTGAGGTTCTCAGCTTGCAGCACCAGCAGCCCTTTACTGAAAGGATTTGCTGGGTGTGTTGTGCTGCCTGTGTCAGGCTCTGCAGCTCCCGCTGCTTCCCCAGAACAGCAGAGACACCTCCCTGCCATTGCCTTGGCACCAGCCAGGCTCCCAGCATCACTGAGGAGCAGGAGCAAGGGCTGTCCAGCCGGCAGTCCAAGAGGATGCAGCTTTCCTAGTTCAGGGTATATATGATCTTAGAAGTAAATAGAAAAGTCTTTTTTCTTACTGACCATTTTCCCTTTCCTTTCCTTTTTTTTCTTTTAATATGTGCAGCATACATCTCCTTTGGAATCTGTCCCAAATGATGTGTTTAGCCTTTTCGTGTCATGCCCACCTGCTATTTTTCAGACATTTCAGAAAATTAATTGGTTTCACAATAGGGTTGCAACATATGTCAGAGAGATGGGGACATTAGGACAAAATTGGAGAGGGAGAAAAATATAAATGCATCCAGAGCTGTTGTTTCATGTAAATATGCAGATGTTTTTTATTGGATAAAGACATGGGGAACCATGTGGATCTTGCTCTCCTCACTCCTTTTGTCCCAGTCCTATTCCCCAGTTTTGCATGACGTCTGATCGTTGCATTTTCTTGTAACCAAGAGCGTGCATTATCCTTGAGGCACCATCTGTTTGCTTTGTGCCTGTCTGAAATACCACCATGGGACCTGGCACACACAGCCCCTGAATGCTCTGATGACACACATTGATGGCCTGATGAATAGGGCAGTTCTGCACTTCCTTGATACTCCTGGATTCAGAGCTCCAGTCCAGGGAGCTCTTAAATGCTCCGCAGTCAATAGGAATTGGTGCTGGTTTGGAAATGTAGGTGAAGACTGCAACAAGGCATGCGTGTTGTTACAGAAGGTTTCTGTTTGGAGTATATTTGGAAAGAGTGTATTTTCTCTTGTAATGCAGTGTGAAGACACAATTCCTATTGCTCTTTTCAGCTGAGTTGGAATCTGACCCAGCTGTCTTTGAGCTGCAGCTGAGTTAGCTCCTGAGTCAGTTATAATCCACTTTTGAAGTGTGATAGGAATCCCATTTTCCCTGACTCATTTTTTAGCCCAATTTCAGTAATTCAACATGATCTTCAATAAAGATATGACAAACTCAATTTTCCTGCATTACAATTGCCTTTTTAAGCAATAACATTTTTCTCAGACCGTATTTCTTGGTTCGTTTTGCTCCAAAATGCAAAGCCACAAAAGAATAATCAACAGTGTTTAGGGCTTTTGGGGTCCACACTTTGTGTGATTGTGTATCTCAGCATCCTTTTCTACAATGCAGTAGAGCAGAGATGAAGCAAATCCAAAAGAGATCCAAAATCAGGTTTTTCAAAGATCTCTCTAATATTTAAAGAAAAAAAACGAATATACATTTTAAACCACGTTTTCTGAATCAAAGCTGAAGTCTGTTTGCTACAAGCTTTCCATTTTCTTTCAAGAAAACCCCGGCTCTGAACTTAAGCTATAAAAAGGGCGAAGCATCGTTGTGAACGTCTGTAGAAAGAAAAAATAGGGCACCACTTGAGGGCAGCAAATGCTCAGCTTCTCTCTGACAATATAGCCAAGTATCATGAGGTGGCAGGAGACTGTACTTTTATTTTCCATTCATTTATCTTGTAATTTTTGACTTCCAAATATTTGCACAGATAGAAAGAATTTTTTTTTTTTTTATTGCTGCAAAAATAAAAAAAGGGAGATTTTTTTCTGGGTTTTTATTCTTGCTTTGGAATTCAGCAAACATATGAAGGTGCATGAAAGTTTTTTGAAGGTGGAAGAGAAGGAGTCCAGCAGCAGAAGCTCATTTACACCAAATATGTCCTAGGAATTTTACACGCCATTTGTGCAAAGTCTTCACACAAAATAATACAGAAAAAACATATGAACTTACAGAAAACAAAAATCAGTATAAATGATAATGTGAGATTGTGTAACTTTCAGATAGCTAAAGAATGAAGACAGTGTCAAAATATACATTTGAGTTGTCAGATTAAATCTGCACAAGAACCTTTAATCCTAGGGTAGACTAAATTCTTACAGAGCTTGATTTCACAACTGTATCTTTTCCCAAAAAATGCTCATTTTAAAATGCAGCAAAATGATAAAATACAATCCATCATCTGGAGCTAAATTTATGCCTTTGTGCTCCCTTAACAGTTCTAGAAATCAGATGCCAAGTAGAGATCTTTACCAATTAGGGTAACAGGCTGATCAGCCAGGAGGTTATTTGGGAACTCAATGGAGAAGCCCACGGGGGTTTTTTTTGTGATTCATGGGGATGATGGAGAAGTACAGGTTTCAGGTTAGTTTTTTACTTTATTCCTGGTGCCATCTTTCCTCAGCTGACTCATTTTGCACCTTTTCTCGTACCTGTTGCTGCCTTCTCTGTACAGACCTTTTGTCCTCATTGAATGTTTCCATTCCTCTGCTCTGCAGTTTGAACTGCTCCCCCTCAGCCCCTTGCTTCCTCATCCTCTCCCGAGCTCCTTTTCTATGTCAGCTGGAGTTCTCCTCCTCCCCCTTGCTGAAGCACCAGGATGGGAGCAACCGGAGTGCATCAGAAAGCGCTTTCACCTCCTCTGCTCCGTGCTGCAGCATCCTCAGCTTGTGGAAGATGTCAGGGCAGGGATGTCCTGCTCAGCCCTGTCAGCTGTGACTGTGTGTGAGTATTTTGGGACCTCGGAGTCTTGTGCAGCACAACCTCAGCAGATTTTCACAGGGGCTGCAAATATCAGCACTGTTTTCACCCACATTTTTGCTAAACTTTAATTTCTGGTCAAAACCACGGAGTTGCTGGAGAGTTCTAGTTTTATGGTTGTATTTATTTTATTGTTAGGGAAAAAGTGAAGTCAATTTACTGTTTTCAGAAACGAGTGAAATGCGTAAGCCAACTAAAAATATATCTGCATACAGAAATAAAATTCAAATTCAACGCTTAATGCAATTCAGCACCATAATAGGCAATTTCAGTTCATGTGAACAAAGTTGATGAGAATTAATTGAAGGCAGGCTTATGTAATTGAAAATGTAAAAGGTATCTTACCTGTAGGTATTGTCACTGGTGTTACCTCTGCTCTGTTTCTCTTGCCTGAGGTCATATTTTCCTGTGGATACACAGGAATTTTGAAAAGGGATAAATGTCTCTGTTTCACAGATGTAAACCCACCACTCAGGAACACTGTTGGTCAGAGTGTTCAAGATTTGGCACTGCTTTTACATTTTTAAATTTTCAGCTTTTTTTAATCCAATCTGTGAGAAAGAATCTGTCTTTTCCATAGTGTCTTTACATTGTCCCTCCCACTGAATGTAAACTGGGGCTCGCAGACCCCTCTTCTAAAAATCAGGGTTTAGCTGTTTCAGATGAAGTCTGCAGAAGCTGGCCATTACTGAAATGTTGCTTTTTTACCCTATCTTGCACAGGAAATCTGTTTCAGAGCCAGAAATACAGATTGCATCTCAGGACTTCTACACCTTTGGTTCAGCAGCAAGACCATCTGTCACTTCTAATTCCTGCTATGAAAAAGATGATCTAGTTATCTTTGATGGAATAGTTCTGAATTTGCAAGCTACATTCTTCTCCTTTTCCCTAATTAGATTTTCCTCCCCTCCTACATGCTGGAATCTCTATTTGAAGGTTCAGCCTTGGATAAAGCTAAACCCCAAAAGATGCCTTTTTAATCACTGGCTCCCCACTGGATATGATATAAACTTGCAAAACATGCTAACTCCTCTCACCAAAGCAATCTTGACTTGCTTCCAAAAGGGAGAGAAAACAGGTGAATTCCTTGTCACTTTAGATTTCACTAAGAATATGCAGAACTTTTGCTCCACTTTAAGCTTGACAAATGTTTTGGAAGGTAGAAGATTTATAAGGAGGGGCTGGATATTTTTTCAGGCTTGTCTACATCTTAACCAGCATCTGCATATCGTTCCAAGGTTACTTTGAAATCTTCTGGATTCTCACTCAGCTTTGTTGGACTCTCGAAGGCAAAGCACTCTTTCTCATAGGACCGTTAAGTCGTGAGAGATTCTCTTTCATAATGAGGAAAAAAACCCTTTTTTTTTTTCTTTGGAGAAAATCATCCTCATCTTCCTCTGGGTAAAGAGATGTTTCCTGATACAATGTGTCCAGTCTTTCACACGTGTTTTTTTGGTGTAAACTACAGTTAAAAAGCATGTGATATAATTTCATCCTTTTGCACTGTAGGTGAGGGAATGTCTCAGACTGTTCCATCCAGCTATTGTTTTTTCCCACCCGTGTACACATAAACACATTCCTGAAGCTCAAACTCAGCTGTGTTTCTGTAGTCCAGGGCATGTCTCTGCTGTTAAATTTTAATGAAAATAAGATGGAAATTTTAGGGATTAATGACCACTTGGCAAAAATTCAGCTGATATCTACTTTATCTGCACCACTTCTTCCAACCTCCCTTCTACAATGAATAACTGAAAAGGACTGAGGAACTGAAAGCTGTTTCTAGGATACAATGTGCAGCACTTCCTACTCTTGGCTCACTCTAACTTCAACCTCTCAGCTCTGTCATTTTTTTCTGTCTATGAATTTAAAATAGCTTTTGCCACCAGATAGTGAAGTGGAAGCAATAGCATTTGTCCCAGCTGTGAGTGGGATCACCTTGCTACCGTAGTGAAATCGAAGGGGCCGATCTTCACGTGGATTTGGCATTAAGGTAATTTCCACACCTTACTTATCCTGCTGTTTGGATAAAACCTTTCCTGCAGTGAGTTCAGAGACTTTGTGTACATGTGTGAGAGCACATATGTCTCTG
Organism: Machaerirhynchus nigripectus; assembly: GCA_013397975.1. Lineage (NCBI taxonomy): Eukaryota > Metazoa > Chordata > Aves > Passeriformes > Dicruridae > Machaerirhynchus > Machaerirhynchus nigripectus. The sequence continues at coordinate 517,010 of VZRQ01001714.1, read as the reverse complement.
TGCAAAGCATGGCTTCTCTGCATTGGCATTCCAGCTGGCAGTTCCTGGAAAGCCACCCCGCAGCTCCACAAGCTTCTGCAAAAGGGAAATCATGAATAACGTGGCCTCCCTCCTGCCACTCGTACCTGTGCTGTCCTTTCTGTCCTCCAGCACGTGAGCAGAACGGGAGAGAGGTGGTTGCTTTTTTTGTAATCCCTCTTTGAAGGGGGAACAAATTCCCTTTTTTGGGCCAGTCCAGCCGAGGGAAAGAAAGGTCTTTTGAACTGTGCTGCCACAGGTTCATCTGGGTATAAACACTTTGGGTACATTGATCCATTGTAAACTCCTGGAACAGGAACAGGATGCAGGTATGGTGAACAATTATTACAAAACAATTGCTGCTCTGTATCCAGCCAGTTTACAGCTTTCTGGTGTCCCCGAGATATAGGTGTTGGTTTCATGTTCTTGGCAGCCCTCCACGCCATAAGTCAAGGTCCCTCTTTTTGACCAGGAGCTGGCAGGAGGCTCACAGGTCAACAGTGAGGGGCTATGGAGAAAAGCTTCCCTCAAACTGGAAAACTGAAGAGATTTGTTTTTGTCATTTAAGCTCGGGAGACAAACCTCCTCACCAGCATTTTGCACTTGCAGTACATGATTACTCTTGAGATTTAGGAAGCAAACAAACAGTAATAATTAAGAGCATTTTATTAAACAAAATAAATTTCTCCTTGTGCCGTTGACTAAAGAGTAGGCAATTTAGCTGTTCCTAATAATGAGGTTATGCCTAGATTTTTCTAAACTGAAATGACAGTTTATATACACTTTTTTTTTAGGTGTGCAGTCACTTTTTGGGGGTTTTACTCAGAGGAACTCCTTGATATCTCCTCTGTCCACAAGTACCACCATGTGCAAGTGATTGAAAATGGTGGCGTAAGTGATTGAAAATTGTGTTGTAAGTCTTGCTGCTGCTGCTGGCAAATTGCAGAGCCTTGAATACGTGGCACATACCCATAGTATTTTATACCTGCCCTGATGTTTAACAGAGGAGTGTATTTTCTCAGCCAGTTCGGTCAGACACACGCATTCACTCCAGGCCCATGTTTGGGATGGCAAAATGAAATAGTTCCCATAGTTATTCCTAGAAGTTAATTAGCTGTGACAGTGGGAAAGTGACCACCTCATGATTCTTGGATATTTATAACAAGGCTGTCACTTGCTAGGTTAGTCAGGTCATAGAGGAGACAAGAGTGTGAAGTCAGGTTTCTGGCAGCACACAGAGCTGAACCTGCATCGTTGTGCTTCCTTGCCATTGCTTAGATGTTGGCAGGAAGGATCTCTCGGTGCAGAGTTTGTAACACTACACCAGCTGTGATCCCTATCTTTGGCAAACGTGGCTTCGCTGCGCCGCAGAGCTCTGAGGGTGCATCTGCACTTCCTTCATCATGTGCCTTGAGAGCCTGGTCTGGGATTAATGAAATGGAGATGTCTTTTCTGCTCCTGCTTTTGTGAGCTCAGGGTCAGACTTCCAGGGGCAGAGCAGAGCCGTGGCACAGGGAGGTGACAGAGGACAGGGAGAAATGTCGCGGTGCCATCCCTCAGCTTCAGTGACTGTACCACCCCGATGCCCACCTGCACCATGTGCTGGTTGCTCCATGGGGGACAGAGAGAGAGGTTTGGGGGCTTTTTGCCTCTACTTTGTGTATTCACCAAGTGGCACTGCCACTGTCATGCCTCAGGACTTACTGTAGCTATGCAGTTCCCTAATGCATGAGGAGATGTTTGTTTGACTCTCCAATTTTGCCATGTAATCGAGACTTAATGTGCTAAATGTGTTCACTGTAAACTGGTATCAGCACAGCTGAGCATGACCCGAGCAGCTGGGAGTATTTCTGAGAGCATTTTTTGTGGTTTTGAGAGTTTAAAGAGCAAAGGAGTTACACCAGCAGGGGAAAAAAACCCTCTCAAATTACGTTTTGTGCAAATCAGAGGTATTTCATTGGTAATGATAGGCTAACCTGGAACAAATTATATCAAAGATCTGTCTCATTTAGAGTACCATTTATAAATGTTGTCACTGCTCAGAAAAAGAGATATCTCACACTAAGAAAACTGAGTTACCATCATGACAAGAAGAAAGCACAGAAGTTCATTTTTGTGTGTCTGTCATTATGGTCCTTCAGTTTTAGCAGGAAAAAACTTTCATACAACTTCAGCATGATTTGCAGAGTGTCATTTCTCTATTAAAATTTCCTGCCCATAAATAGTGTGCCAAATGTTGTAGTGGGTTTGTCATCTGCCCAGTATTCTTCAGAGAAAGCAGCTGACTGTTGGCTTCCCTAATTATTTCTTCTTCTAATATTGTTTCCTCAGAGCTAGCTTGAAGGGGGAACAAACCCCAACAATATATGTATATATATAATCAAGTAAAACCAGACATTTCTGTCCC